>MU225820.1:1378190-1416366 GCA_018584345.1 Thuja plicata | reverse complement strand
GATGTGGGTGATATAGGAGAAAAGCTCCCAAAGTTTGCAGGTAATAACGTAATTTCTTGTGAGACACATTTAAGGAAATTCATTGATTTTGTTGATGACTTGAATATCACCCATGAGGATGTATTAAAGAAGGATATTATCCAATCCTTAGCAATTAGCCTTTCTCTTTCCTAAAAGAGGCTGCATTCAAGTATATGAGGTATACTGTCATCATTAGGTAAGTGTTGCAAGAAAAAGTGCTAACAGGTATCTCTGCAATCCTCTTTTTCAACATCTCAAACCCCTGATCTACTGCTACTGTCCATTCAAACTTGCACTTGATTCCACCTTTTATGGTGTTCAGAATTGGGGCACATACATGACTGAAGTTTCTCAAAAATTTCCTATAATAGGAGGCCAATCCATGGAAACTCCTAACATCCCCTATGGACCTAGGTGTAGGCCATTCCAAAATGGACATAACTTTATCAGGTTCCATTTTCATACATCCATTAGCAACCACAAAGCCAAGGTAAACTAGTTCAGTTTTGAGAAACTCACACTTTTCTTGGTTTATCATCAACTTCTCTTGATGTAGCTTCCTTAAGACCATCTCCAAATGCTTCATGTGCTCCTCCTTGGACCTGCTAAATATCAAAATATCATCAAGGTAAACTATTAAAAATTTACCAATAAATTATGCCAGCACTTCATTCATGAGCCTCATGAATGTGCTAGGTGCATTACTTAGGCCATAGGGAATTACTAGCCACTCATATAGACCCTCATTTGTCTTAAAAAATATTTTCCACTCATCACCTTGCCTCACCCTTATCTGATGATACCCTGACTTCAAGTCCACCTTAGAAAAGTAACAAGATTCACCAAGATTGTCCATCAAGTCTTCTATCTGGGGCATTGGGAACCTATATTTGATTATGATCTTGTTTATAGCCCTAGATTCTATACACATCCTCCATTTTCCATCCTTCTTAGGTGAAAGTACTATTGGCACAGCACATGGGCTCAAACTCTTCCTTATCAACCCCTTATCCAGCAAATCTTGGATTTGTTGTGTTATCTCTGCATTTTGGCTTGGTGTCATCTTATAGGCAGCCTTGTTTGGAAAATTTGCTCCAGGTATAAGGTCAATCTGATGACTCACATCCCTCATAGGTGGTAAGGCACTTGGCATACCATTATTCACTATGTCATGATACTTCTCCAATAAAGCGTGTATCTCTGGTGGAAAACAAACTTTCTCCTTAGTCTCCTCCTTTGGTTTGATCACTACTGCACAACATACTCCCTTCTCCTTCTTCATGGCCTTTAGAAACTCTTCCCACTCAACAACATCACACTTTTTCCCACATGCTTCTCTTCATTGGGTTCTTTCAATGGATCCATTTGGAATTTCTTTCCTAGTTTGGTGATGACATAATTGTTCTTCTCTCCATCATGTATTTCTTTGACATCATACTACCATGGATGTCCTAGGAGCAGATGACATGCATCCATAGGCAATATATCACATAGTACCTTGTCCTTGTATTCCCGAATTTCAAACTCAACCATAGTTTTCTCATCTACCACTATTTGTTGACCCTTGTTCAACCAAGAAACCTTGTAAGGTGTGGTATGAGGTATCCTTCTCAACTTCAATTTCTCCACCATCTCAGTGGACACTATATTCTCAGTGGATCTAGAGTCAACTATAACCTTTCAAATCTTCCCATGAGACCTACAAGTTATCTTTAATAAGTTCTTCCTTTGGGGTGGCTCTATGGTGTTAGGTACTTTCAATAAGGTTCTCCTTAACATCAAATTCTCTCCATCTAATACTGGCACTGCCTTGGAAATGGGTGAAGTAACACTTTGAGTGTCATCTTCTTCAACTAAATAATTCCTTCTATCCCCCATTGAAGATGAGGAAGCCTTCTCTGGACACTTGCCCATTGTGTGACCCACTTGGTTGTAATTATATCACCTACCAGTGAACACTGAGTTAGATCTCCCTTGGGTTTGGAACCTACCTCTTGGTGATCCTCTACCTCTGTATCCTCCCCTTTGGAAAGATCCTCTATACTAGTTTCCTCCACTATTATCCATGGTTTGAATTTATTCTTGTCTATTAGGGCTCTGTCCTCTACCAAATTTACCCCTGCCTCTCTAAAAACCTTTTTTATTGCTGCCACCTTTCCCTCTTTGATGGAAATCATTTCTTCTTCTTGCTTTATCCTCTGCTCTCAAAGCCAACTGAAAGCATTTGTGCATACTTTTTGGAGCCATAATGCTTATCTCATCTTGTATCCCTTTCCTTAGCCCATTGATATACCTTGCCACTTTCTGCATTTCATCTTCTTGTCTCCTAGCCCTTAGGCTCAGTTTATGGAACTCCTCTGTGTAGGTACTTACTGACATTTCTTTTTGTCTCAGATTTTGGAGTTTTTGATACATTTGTATTTCATAATCAGTGGGAAAGAATTGTGCCCTCAGTCTGATTT
The DNA here is from genome assembly GCA_018584345.1 of Thuja plicata. NCBI lineage: Eukaryota > Viridiplantae > Streptophyta > Pinopsida > Cupressales > Cupressaceae > Thuja > Thuja plicata. The sequence continues at coordinate 1,413,883 of MU225820.1, read as the reverse complement.
TCATCCTTTCCGAAGAAGTAATCTTCTTCTTACCACTACCCACTCTATCATCTTTCATCATGTTCCACCACACCAATGCTGGTCCCTTGAGTCTAGCCTTGGCATAGCTAACTCTCTTTTCCTCTAAGATCTCTTTGTATTCAAATTGGTTGTCAATGGCTTCAAGCCAATCTAACAACTCTTCTCCATTTAGGCTACCACATTAGTAGGGTATGTGCTCCATACTATCTTTGTTTGAAGATTTGAAGGCATCCAAGAATACCTTTTGTTCCTTGTCTATCTCAGGTTCTTTCCCTTTTTTGGATGACTCCTCAGTTTGACTATCATCATCCCCATCACTTTCATCTCCCCATTCAGTGATCTTCTTTTTGATTTTTGTCGAGGACACATGTGCCTTCTCCAAGAGGCCTTGAACCAATTCTACTATTGTATCCCTACTCATTTCCTTAGGAGGCATGTTTTCAACCTCTTGACTCTCCTCCCCTTCAGACATACACAATCTTCAAGTTATTCTAGCTCTGATACCACTCTGATGCAGAGGGTATGACAATCTAGAACCTTTCCTCTCTCCTAGGTGCTTGCTTAACCTAGCCAACCATCCAATGGTTGTTCTTTTTTGGACCTTCCACCCATTAGGATCTCTAAGACCCCCTCCACCAACTTCTCCTCCAAGGTATAGTTGGTTCTTGGAAGACTCCAAGATTTCTAAGCTCAACTATTCCAACTAGTTAACCAAAAGCTTAGTTTTCCTTCTCTATAATCCCACCTAGATTGCCAATCCTCTACCTAGGATCTTCCCACATACTTTATGAGACTCTCCATACACTTCTTGGCCCTTTCTTGGTCATTCTACATCCATCCAAACTCTCCAAGATGCTTCACCAGTCCAATTGGTCTTTAACACACTAGGAGGGCTAATTGCTCAACTCCTTGTAGGTCTATTTTCACCTATTTTTGTCCTATTGCTTCCAAAATCCCCAAATTAACCCACAAACAAACTTGAAAATCTTCAATACATAGATCAACCCTATCAGAATCCAAAACCCTGACCTTTTATGGCACCCAAAACTCTAGTTTATAGCCTATTAATTAGGCCCCTGGACCAGTGATCAAGAACAATTGAAAAACTTGTCTCCCTTCATCAATTCACCTCCAACCACCATTTAATCCTTTTAGGAGACTATCTATTGCATCTATAAATTCCACTAAGTCTTCTCCAAAAGGTCTTGGGTGCTCACACAAATCTGATCTTCTCCCTGTCTTGGCTCACCTGGTTTCACCAGTCAGCGATAAGGCTTCATCTTTGGCCTATGAAATCCAAAGAGAAAACAAAAAGGAAACCTAAAATCCTAACTATAGACCCTAACCCTAATTTCCCCATGGTTTCAGACATATCCACTGAAGGAAAACTAGGTTAAAGCCATTTCTAACAAGGCAACACTGTTTATGTCTCTGTCAGACTAGTGACCTTCAAAAATGCACAACTTAACTTCTACTGAACTTCAAATCAAAATACCTATTGCAAATGAAATCTGAAAGGAAACACTACACAAACATGGATCCTGATCACCTATGCCAATCTGTACAGGACCGTACAAAATCAAAGACACAATGTAGATTATGCAAATGAGGATACACTCATCCATACAATGATGTCAAAAATAAGTGTCTCAATCCAAAATCTCATTAACCTTGTCCAAACATAGATCCCATGCTCATATACTAAGCATGGGTAGTTACAATTAAGTTTAACCATATTTTGTCATTTCTTGCAAAAGTTGCTAGCAACTTTTTGCATTTTGAAGTATTTTGACTTTCTATGTCAACTCGATGATTGATGTTGACTCCTAGGACCCTAAATAGGATATTTAGGGTCCTAAAACATACCTCCATACCATGTTACACTAAAATGACAACTTTTCCTCAAATAGAAGTCAAAAAACCCAAAACTACTAAAGAGCACTAAAGCCCTTACAATCTTTAAGTTAGACTAACATTGCTTCCAACCTTTTGGAACTTATTCTACCATCCACACAAACTCCTAATCCAACCCTAAACAACACTAAAACAACAAAATAGGGAGGTGCCCTGCACCAATTAGACAATCGAAAAGGCATCTTGTGATAATCCATTTTTCCCCACTTGGTTGTAAATGTTGTCTTGTGCCTATCCTCCTCCTTCACAAGAATTTGATTATATCCTGAAAAAACATCAAGCAAGGAAAACTGCTCTGAAACTAAAACAACTTGTAAGATCTTCTCCATAGAAGGCAAAGGATGCCTATCTTTTAGTGATGCTCTGTTTAAATCACAAAAATCATCACAAAGCATGAATTCTCCATTAGTTTTTCTAACTAGCACAAGATTGGACACCCATGAGGTGTGTTTGATGGGAAAAATAATTCCCCTCTCAATCAATTTGTTTAACTCTTTTACCATAAGAGGTTCAAGCCTGGGATTAACCGGTCTATGTTTTTGTCTTACTAGTTTTGCATTTTATGAAAGCTCGATAGTATGTTGTGTTATGCTTGGATCAAACCCTTTTAAATTAGAATATTCCCATGCAAATACGTCACTAAATTATTGACAAAGTAATAAAAAATCATGTCTATCTTCCAAGGTACATACCTTGCCTAATTTCAGCAACTTACCCTTGATAATTTCAATGTCTTCATAGTGGTTTTCCTTGATATGCAAGATGGTCTTTTATTTTCTAAGTTGATCATCAGTATTGAAAATAGATTCCAAGGTCACTAGGCCCTTGGGAATCTTTTTGGTATTCAATTGAGTGATCTAATCTTCATATTGATCTCTTAGTCTTTGTTGGTTTGTGTTAGAAAACTCAGCTTCTTCTCTTAAGAAGTTGACTATTTGCTAGTCTAATTCAAAAACCTTCCAATTTTCAATATTATTTGGCACAGAGGACCTCATAATTTTACCTTAACATAGTTTTGTCCCATATTTTTACTGATCCTAGTTGGTATGTGATATTGTGCACCAATGGCTGCTAATATATCAACATGTTTATTGCAGCTCCTTAGGGTGGAAAGCAAATTAAAAGCTTGAAATTCTTCAATCAGGTCCCACATTCTATGCTTGTAGCACTTTAGAAGTTCATTTTTAGTAGTATGAATACATCTAACCTGATTTACAATAAGTTCATAATCTCCAAATACCTGTAGACAACAAATACCTCTTTTTCGGGCCTACTGAAGACCATGAATTAATGATTCATACTTTGTTGTATTAAAAATTTAAATCTAGAAATTGAGTGGTATTTTTCATTAGAAGGTGATATTAACATACAACCACCTCATGCACCAATCTTACTACATGATCCATCAAAAAACAACTTCCAAACACCATTTACTTGTTGTTTTAATTGTTTCTCTATACTTTTCATGACATTAGGAATAAAATCAGCAGATTCATGAATTAGATAGTTACCCAAACTTACTTCTATTGGTTTTTCTATTTGACTATCATGATGATTTTATGTTTCCCACTCATCTATAATTATATCTAGGATATCTTCCACTTGTGTTCCAGGCTCATTAGTAGCATAAACATCTTCATAATCAAATAAAACAACAACATATACATTGATAGTACTTGGGTTATATGGTTCAATGCAATCTTTTGCATTTGGCTTTGACAGAATAGTGACCTTAGTCCCTTACCTAGTCCTAAACAACATGTGTGACCAATCTAATGGCAAATATCCTCCTATCTTGGCTTTAAAATCTCTTGATAGGCATATGAAAAAATATGGAGGTAGATCAATCACATAGATATCTTGAGGAATAGAAGAATTTGGGCAAGCATGTAAAGTTAGGTTTAGATTTTTTATGACCTGAAGAGTATTGATGGAAGTCCCATCTAATTGTACTACCCCTTTTCCATTGGCTCATACTGTAATCTCAACTTTTCTACAATTTGTTTGGGCATTACGGAACTACTAGCACCTGAATCAATCATGCAGTTATGTACTAGGTGTTCTCCTATAATAAGAGAAATATAAAAAGGGGGTGGTTTAATTAGATTGGGTTGTTTCCCAATGCTTTTTGCTTTGTTATCAACAAGCATAACTTTATGTGGTTGATGATCTAGTACCTCATTTGATAACGAAAGAGATTGCAGGGCCTCATCCAACATGTCTCATTGCCTAGGAAGAGATAAGACATCCCACATAGACACATTTACATTTTCTTTCTTCAATTGTTCAACAATATTTAAATTACTGGTACTACCCTTTTGCTATATTTTTGGTACAACAACAATTTTTGATCCTTGTACTTGTTGATCTAAGGCTTTTGTTTGATCTGCAATAGTCATCTGATGACTCTTTGATTTTTCTTGAAGTGTTTCTGCATTAGAAGGTCTTGCTTGACCTTAAACACTCAAAAATTTATGATCTTTCCCTTTATCATCTTTCTCTCCATCCTTAGCAGCCTTTGTTTTGGACCTTGTATTGGCTACTATAGGTACCCAAGTCTAATTTTGTGCATAATTAGCCTCAATATATTCACTTTCTTCACAATTCATCAGTGTAGTGTCGGGATTACCTTGCTAATTAGTATTTTGAGGAGTATCTTGCTGAGATACCTCATTTTGTAAAGAAAGTGCGTGACTCATGACAACCTTGGAACAACTTCTCTAAGAATTTGGTTGGTTTAAAACAAAGCAATTTTCTATTTCTTGTGCAAATTTGTTCTAAGATACAACTACAAGCTCCTTTGAATTTCTCATAATCATAGGATTATATGGTTGACTGGATTTTTTATTGTAATTCTTTGTTTGACCCTAATTTACAGCTTGATAATTAGGCCTATTCTACTGATAAGGCACTTGGCTTGGCCTGTTTACCTAATTTTGTTGTCTCTCCAAGCTTGTAATTTTGTTACCATATGTCTGCAACGTCCTTTGCATGCTTTCATTTTCTTCTTTGAGATCTTTGAACTCATGAAAAGGGACTATTGCAGCATTTTTCTTTGCTGCAACTTGAGGATTGTATGGTAGAAATGTCAGGACAACAACCACAAATGGTGGTACAACATGTGTGGTAGGCTGAATTTCTACAAAAAAGGGCATAGGAGGCCTAGCTAGGAGCAATCTTGCATGTCTGAATTAAAATATTTTTTGCCCTAATTGCAATATCAAATGCTACTAGTAATGTATTACCTCTCATGGATTGAATCAACATTGAAATATCACTATTTAGTGCCTTAAGGTAAAATAGAAAAGAAAAAGTGTTAGAAGGCTTTACCAGAGCTGGAATTCAGTTCCAGGTTTTTTGGAAGTGATGAATGAAATATGAAATTTTTTCATATGTAGCCCTTTTGATAGTATTTAGTTGCTCTAACAATGAAATGTGATCAAATCTATCTTCAAATTCTTGATTTAATCACTCACCTAATCCATCCCATGTAGAGATAAAACTAGCAGGAAGACCATGGAACCATTGTAGGGCCTTACCCTTAAACAAAGCTAACAAAAGCTTCAAGGCTGCATCTTGTTCAGCTACCTGATGAATTCCACATAAGAAAGACACATCCCTGATGTGCTCTATGGTCGTCACATGATCTTCTCTGGAAAAGAATGGTAATCCTTTCAAAGCTACAACTGAAATACCATGGTGATTTGCAATGTTCAATGGACTTCCTTGAGTAAAATTCACAAAAGGTTTATTTATGGTTTGTATTGGGTGTGCCATTTGATTTTCAGATGGTAATACTAGCTATATAACAACTGGTACCACTTGAAATACTATTGAAAAATGACTTACAATTGATGGAAAAATTGCACCTTCTATTGGTAAGAATATATTTAATGCTGGAAATTTAGAATAAGAGCTGCTAGGTACTATGGAACTGCTAGGAAGAGAGAATCTGTAACTTACAAAAAGAGGGTTTCCAAAATATATAACTGTAGGATCAGAATTAGAAGGGTCTTCTCTTTCAATATTTTGAATTATTATTCCACCCCTTCTCCCTAGCCTACATCTTCTTCTTGCTAGTTGGAGTTAGTGATAAAAAAATTTCTCCCTGTTAGACCTAGTTTGTACCTTTCTCATAAGTTTCAAACACCAGATTTGCTAAAAAACTATAGAGTCACCAGGTGTCCTTGAAGGCTGAAATATATTTGTTCACACCAAAATAAATGAAGCTCTGAAGAATAGAGTTTCAGTTTGGGTCCCACCAGGCGTGCCAAAAGTGTTAGAGATTAGGATTTGCACCTATATAAAGATATAAAATCTAGCTATCTTGGCATAACATGGAAACAATCTCAATGGTAGGAAGAGTCCTTGAGACTGAATCTCCAGGATTACAAGGTCGGTTCCTTATTGATATTCACTTAAAACTTAATGATTTGATAGAAAAAGGGGAAGAAGTATTTCTTGTGAAATGAAACTTCTACAAACTAATGGTTGATACACCAAATGAATACCAATATGACTTGTAGCTCAAAATCCTCAAAAATTCACTTCCTAAAGACACAAAGTTTCTCACAAACTCAATTAGATATTATATGCAAAAGTGATTCTTATGAAAAGGCTCGATATTTGACACCTTGAAAGGAAAAAAATGATGTTTCCTCAATTTATAGCATACAAATGGGAGACAATCATGATAGACCTGCATATGAGTTACCCAAATCTTGCATCCAACCCTGAAAGAAGCTTGATAAAATAAAAATAATTAACACAATATCTCACCAAATACATACAATCAACAATTTAATACAACAAAAATGAGAAGGAAACCTGTAATCTTTATTCAGTAATGACGAAAAATATGCTACAAATCATCCAACTGCTCAATACCATAATACCATTTGCAAAGTGAAAAAAGGCAAAAAAAAGAACCCCCCTAAAAATGACATTAGAACAAGAAGATATAGACCTCCAAACCCAATAAGGGTCAAACATAAGTGAAACTGTAGTCAAAAGAGAGGTGGAACTGCCAAACTCATGCAGTCAATGCCCTTAAAATCCTCCTCAATTGGTCTTCTACTCACTTATACATCAACTAGAAAGTGAACTGCAAGGTAAACTAATGAAGAACTGAAAATAAATCCTAAAAATAGAATCCATCCTCAAATTTCACCAAAAAAATTCATAAAAGGTGGCATAACTCATAAAATCCGCATCAAAATGCTCTCAAACTACTCCACATGCACGCATGTACTAACTGGAACTCCAAACTGGCGCAAAACTGCCTCATCACTGGTGACAAACTGATGTGGGCCTCTTAACTGAAGTGGAACTGATCAAATTTGCATGAAAATCCTCCCTAATATTTGAACTTGATCTCAATACATTGTTCACTAGTTACCTTGGCCCTTGGGACAACTTCCATGTGTGTGTTCTACGACATCACCCATTATTGGGTAAATTTTTTCTCGTATGGAAACTTTTTTAGCTTATTCAACACAACCTTTTATTCAATGAGGGTCCCATGAAGTGGCCCCACCACCTCATAGACAACCCTAGCAATCATTATTCAACCCATCCACTTACTAGAAATATAATTTTTTTCAATGTGGTTCCCATGAAGACATAAAATCATCACTTGAGCTTGAGCCTCCTTTTTTTAAATAAATTTTCATTGCCACTGCTTGATTCTTCATACTCGACAACCCATTTTTATCTATGATTATCCCTCTAAAATTTAACCTCCATGTGGTCTCTTATCATTAACTCTCTAACTCAAAATCAATTATTCACTTTCCTGTTGTGAGCTTGTGATGACATGACCTTCAAACACGTGGCAATCAGTCGCTAACTCTCTGCCTGTTAACATTCATACCAACAAGAACACAAAGACATGACACATGGTTCCCAATCGCTAACTGTCAACACTAGCAGCCTCCTCACATTCATACCAGCAAGCTTGTGATGACATGACACATGGAGCCTACTTTCTATCCCTCTAACTGCTAGCACTTAACCGCTCATGACCTAGTGACCCGGTGACTACACTCATCGCTAGCTCTCCACTGTTGTCTCTAACTATCCTTAACCACTGTGACCCAATGACAACATCCACTCACCAGATCATGACATTTTTTACTGATCGCTAGTTCACCTCACGACTCGGTGACAACCTACTATCTCGAGCTCTCTATTTGATCTACTAACAGTCCTTAATAGCCACAACCTAGAGAAACCCGCTACCTGCGAGCTCATGGCTTGATTTATTAACTACAATCTGACCTTGTGACATCACAACTAACCTACCCTTGCAACATCATAGCATATTTCCCTGACTTCCCTTTCACCTCGCGACCTTTCGACTAACCTACCCTCGTGAGATCACTGCTTTTTCTCTTGACCACTTGCAAACCTCGTGACCTAAAGAATACTGTTATTGCTTGATTGTGGCCTTTTCCTTAACCACCTACCCAACCTTGCGACTAACCACTATCGCAATCTCATGAACATTTTTATGATAACTGCTCATGACCTTGCGACCTCACGACTGACCACTATCGCTTGATAGCAATATTTTTCACTGACCGCCCTTTCACCTTGCATCCTCTTGACTGACCACTATCACTTGATCATAGGATTTTTCATTGATCTCCCTTTCACCTTGCATCCTTGCGACTGACGGTTATCACTTGATTGTGACTTGTTCTCTTGACCATAATCTAACCTTGTGACTGACCACCATTGGTAGATCGCATCACTTTCTACTAACCACTCATTATCCACTTGTCACCGCCTAGCTCGCTTCTGATGTTCCATGTCATTTTCAAGATGCCATGACATGTCATTGTCAAGATGCCATGCCATGTCCCTTTTTCCCACAAAAATTTCTTTTTTTTCCCATCTACGTCACTGTCTGGTTCTGTGTGAATGAGTAAACCAAAAGTGCTTTCTTTTGGTTACTAACTAAATGATAGCCCACATATAAAAACACTAAATGAGAAATTCACAGGATTAATGAGGGATAAATCCCCATTATGGAGTTTTGAACTATTGTTGTGACTGTACCTACATGTAACGATGTTCTCTACTTTGATCTTTTGGAAGAACCCAAGAAAATGTTGAATGTTTCCCTGATACCATGAAACCATGACTCTCTTAGCCTCTCACACCAAACTGAAAGGTTTCACTACAAAATGTAATTTCCCCTTGATAGTTCATAACTTTTCTCCAATTTAACCAAGATAATTTTCTCCTAAACTGAAAGTTTTTGTGACATGGTGTTATGTCCCTTTGACAGTTTAACATCGTTTTCCTTCAATCTTCAATGGATGAACTTATACCTACACATGGAGAAAACACATTAGAAAAAAAACTATCTCCCTCTTTAGGTATTTTTTATTCCTTTTATTCCAGTGACATGTAGTTGATATGTATTCATCTCCTGAAGATGGGTGTTAGATTCATTATTGCTCAGGTTTCCAAATGCAATTAGCTCTACCTATTTTGAGCTGAAGGTTAAAAAAAGGTAATAGTTTCCTACATATCTCTATCTATGCATTGAATCAGCTTACATGATCACATATGTAGGTAAACATGACTCTTTAGATACTTGTTGTAAGATTTCATCATCTAAATCCTTCATATTATCACCACACACCAAAATCACCATCATTGACTGTATTATCACCAATACATTGGATACTTAGTCAAATTCTTGTGCAGCCACCTTCATCACCGGTATAACTGATCTGACATGTGGAATAGACTAGTTTCCAGAAATGAAATCACTACAACATTCACCACATGATCTAGAATATGATCATCTTCATCAGATGCCAACAATCTGTCCCTTTGGTATTGATGGCAACACTTAGAAAATTTTGCTAAGTGTCTGACTAAGTAAAATAAAAATGCACAAGTACATAGCTAAACTTTAGGATTACTCCCCGTATGGTAATTACAACTAGACCATGTATGTACAACTCCCTCTGAAAAAATACTTAGCCAATTTTTTACTCTATACTACTATATGTACTCCCACTCAATCTTCTCCCCCTTTGACAACAATGACAAAGGTATTATAATAAATGATCAAAACAAAATTTTATTCATAGAGAGTAGCATATACCTATTACAATCTACTAAATACATCACAAAATTTGGTCTTTAAGACTTGTAGGTCAGTCTCCCATATCTTCTTTAGATTCTTAGTAATCACTATCTTACCAGTTAGCAGATAGGCTAGATCCTACAATGTTTTCATTGTACTCATATCACTATTGCATCTCTAACTCATTTCTGCAAAATTCCAACTTTATAATCAGTAGACTCTGCAACTCTAACAATACTGAGACCATTTTATCCTAGTCATTTTGATAAGTTTTGAGCTTATGATTAATACTACTCATCGATGCTCCAAACCTTGTAATGGAATGATTCATTAGATCAAAATTTCCTACTAACTTATGTAGCTCATATTGAGCTATTCTATAATCTTCTTAATATCCTTCAAAAATTGTGAGAAATCATAAATAGAAGTAAGAATCTTACCGCCTTCTATCAGTGCTTGTTTCACCTTGTTAGTCTCAACTGTCAATGATCCTCTGTGAAATGCAATCTATTGGACTAACTTCTCCAATTTTTTCCTTTCCTAGTCCTTTTCTGCCTTTATTGATACTTCATCCTCTACACTTTGTATTTGTTCACTTGCAGTTATCACCAATTGACCTAACTATTCAATAGGTGCATCCTTCTCATCATAAGTTGCTTCTGGCACAAGATCTGACAATATATCTCTTGCAGTCTGTATAATATGTGTCTGCTTCTTCTTTTGATCTCTTTTGTCCTTAGACTTAATGGCCATAGGAACATTCATTAATTTTATAGGGCTCATTGTACTAAGACATATAGGTCCTTGAATGACTGGTATGTCATCTTCATCCATTTTATCAAAACTTTGTTGAACAATAAACATAGAAGATATTACCTTTTCTTTTTCTCTATCTATAGTCTTCTTCTTTTGTTGTTCATGATTTTCTTGTTATTTTTTCTTCTGCACATCCTCAATATGTGCATGCCCTTGATTCTTCTTGTCTTCTTCTTCATCGATTGCCTCTGTTGTTGGTTCTTGTTGCTTCTCATTGGTAGGAATTTTGACTATTACATCATCAGTTATCACTTGATCTATTCCTATATCCCCTTGTTCATCAATTTTAGCCTTAGACTCCTCTATATCATCCATGAGCATAGCATCTCTTTTCTCTTTAGGAATATCCATAACAGGAACATCACATGTGGTGTCCATGGTATCCTTTGGCTCATCCAAATACATATTATCAAGTGTGATCTTCACACCATCAACAGTTAATCCATCATCAGTATGGGTAACCTTTGGTTCATTATCATCTTGTCATTTTTCCTCTTCATCTTTGTCTTGAACATCTTCCTTCTCTTTAGCAATGCCTAAGAATTTCTTCAAAATACTCACTATTTCCACTTGCACTGATTGAGAGCCACCAATCAGCAATCTTAGAGTTCTTGACTTAGTCTTGAATGCAAGTCTTTCCTTTTTAAGTGTCTCCTTGATTTCCTTTGTAGACATCTCCGGTTATAATTGCACTAAGTTATATTCAATTATTTCCTTATCTTCCTTCGAAATTGTACATCACCTAGCTTCAATCTTGTTGTACAAAGATGTAAGGATTTGTCCTTGCAATTCAATAAGTGATTTACTCAATTTGTGCATATTGAACACAACTACATCTTTAATCTTTCTCTGGTCCTCTTCATTGACCTTGTCATTAAATTTCCTTACACCAAATAGTACACCCCACTTCTTGACTTTTTCAACAATAGTACCAACATAAATAAATTTCACAAAATCAGGCTTGATAGATTTAGTGGTAGGAGTACCAACCACCTTTGACTTTTTATCACTTGCCTTCATCTTATTTTGTTCTTCATTAGATTCAGTTCCTTTTTCTTTTGCTTCTTCTTCAATCTTCTTAAATCCTTGAGCCTTATGTTTCTTCCTCTTTACAATGGTCTCCTTTCCCTTTGTAGGTTCTTGTTGAGTAGGTATTTTCTTTCCTTTGACTGGTGACTTTGAAGTAGGAGTGATTTTCTCCTTCTTCATTGTAATGGTGACACTTCTTGCCTACCGGTTGGGGCACTACTGGTTGTATAAAAAATGACTTCTACATATTCATTTATTGTTATAGTTGTTGCTCCTGATGATCCATCTTTTTCTGCAGCATGTTTGGGTCTAGCTTTGTTAATAGCTTCCTTTTTGAAGCCTTTCTTCAATGAAAAATCTTCAACTTGTTTTCTTATCTTCTTCTCAATCATGAGTTTGGTCAATTTTCTATGAACCTTCATGCTCTTCTCTTCATAGGTTCCAAATATAGACTCATTTGGATCAACCGGTTTTGATAGTAAATCTTCAGCATGTCAGATTATCATATCACCTTCTACCTCATATCCCATGTGCATGGCCCAAGATGTCCTAGGCACTATTGAATCCATCTAACAAGTGTCAGTATCTACCATAAAACATATATCATCCTTTTATTTCTCAATAACATGAGGTGGTATCCTTTCCCTTTGATGCATCCTACTTTGAAAAATCTTTGAAATAGCCCCAAAATTTCTCATTAAAACTATTACCCAACAATCTAATACACTTCTTCAATTGAACTACCACTGGTGTACCATCTACCCAATTAATAGTTCCAACACTAGGAAAGTAATTCTGAAATTAAAAGAACAATCCCATAATCAGTTGGATAAATTTAAATACTTGCCTATTGTCCTTTTTTATCTTCTCCATGTTTAGAAACAACTGATCTCTCATCATTGTACATAAATCATACTCTGAATTCTTTATCACCAGTCTATATGCATTATGGATTGCAGGAGTGTGCATACTATTGTTTCTGCTGGAGTAAAAACAATTATATCCAATCACCATAGATGCAAATCTCACATTAAAATCAGGGATATCATTGATTGTCATTGCTCTCTTATCCCACTTCAATTTAGTTAACTTTGTGACTACACCCTGTGAGATTGACCTAAGTACAGGTACCTCACCAGTTGCACAAAAACATGTAACTGCATGTATAGCCTCATTAGTAATCTTACGTCGATGTTCTAGCTACATAAACTGGTCATGCACTCACCTTAACACATATGTAACTTGGTCTTCTTCAAACTCATTAGGGAAATTAATTGTGTGAGTGAAACCCTTGTTAGCAACCACTTGGTGCTCATCCTTCAATACCAGATCACTACACAACTTCTCATACAAACTCAAAATATGTGATGCACCTAAGTCTTCAAACTTATAGTGAATATATGATCGCACATCTTCAATATGCATCACGTCATAGGGCACGCTAGATAGGGAAACCTTTAGATAATATTTGATTGATTTGAAGGGATGTTCCTTAAATTTTGCGCTTGGCCTCTCAATAATCTCTACAATGATTGGTGTATCCATCTTTCAAATATAAAATTCAAGCTCAGAAGATCAAATAAATACCTCTCACAACTACCGCTCGATGAAACTTCAAACCCTCGTTGTTTCCTTCACACAATCCTTCTTCATATCCTACCATGGTCATTGTAATCATTGTTAATCTGCTCAATCTATACTTTTGGTGCTCTATGTTTTCTCTTTGAACATGTAGGTTCACAATACGACCTAAAAAACACCTTTTATTTTCCTTCTCTCTACAACATTAACTGCATCACTGGTTGCTAAAAAAACATCATATACCTTCTAAAATCTTGTTAGTGGTCAACCAATTCCTCATAAGATCAAAAAAAACTGCATACCATAAATCTAATCAACCATATGCATCTAAATATGCGAATAGAACTTACTACACATACATCTAGGGGGTCTTTAATAGATTCAACAATGTTTTCTCACCCTAAGTCAATCATGACTTAGTTAGATGTAGAATTATCCACACCTGGTGAAGATGTGGTATCTTCTAATGGTTTGTCTTCACTCTTCTTTGTCCAAATCTTCTTTATTTGATTCCTAGTCTCTTCAACATTCATGATCTACTTTCCCTTTTTCTTGTCTAACTGATTAACCGGTTGATTCACCTTATTATTCCTTTCTCTACAAAACCTTGCAAAGTGTTATATATTGTGACAATGAAAACATGTCATACCTATTGATCTCCAAGGTCTTGCATGGCCTCTACTCATCCCCAATTTGCATTTCATTATCGTTTTTCTATAGTTATGAAAATTTGAGCATGTAACATTCCACCGGTTCTCATTCTGATAAGAAACTGATTGGTTCAGTTTCATTCATTGATTGTTCATCCTCATCCTACATGCATTAGCTCTATGACCATATTTGTTGTAATTATCACAATAACCATGAAAATTACTTGCTCTATAATTAGATCTAACACTTGGAACATTAGATTTAACATTTTACTTTTATACATTAGCATTATGTCCAACCTTATGACAATTAACATAAACTATTTTATATGATCTCTTACCAGATTTCCTATGATTCACCTTAGGTGCAGTCTTACCATCTTGATCAGTTCTTTTGGTACCTGAAGATTCACCAACCTCATGACTGGTGTAGCCTAAACCAAGACTATCTCCATACATTATTTTATTCTTCTATTGTTCATCAAGCTTTGCAGTACTATCATTGAATTTCCTAAGTAAATCATTTGCATTATTCAACTCACCTTTCAGTTGCTCATTTTATTTTCTCAGATTTTCATTTTGTCTTAGGGCTTCGTGATTCTCTTCATTTGTCTCACAAAGATGTGCATGCAATGTACCAAGTTCTTTTTTAGATTTGAAAAGCTCATATATTTTACCTTTTAGGGTTTCCTCTGCAAATTTCCTTGCTTCATTTTATCACCCATCCTTATTGACAAGACTTCTAACTCTCTCTTTAGATTCTTCTTGCCTCCATGAAATTGCTTATTTTCCTGTGTGAAAGATTCTAGGGTAGTCTCAGATTCCTCAAACCCACTTTCTTCAGATAATTGACCAATGAGATCTTGTCTCTTAGATAATTTTTGAGCAAGCTCAGACCTCTTAGCTCTTGATTGCTCGATTTTATCCTTCAACTAGTCAATGAACTCTTCTACATCTTCAAGTATCTTTTCAAGTTGCCTTTGATATCTTAAACTCTCCAAATTTTCCTTAATGATACTTCCCAAGATATTATGATTATTCAAAGGAACTTGGATCTTATACCAATTGTTAGTATTATAAGGCATTGAGAGGGGTGGTGAATCAGTGTAACCACAGATCTACAAAATCTTTTCATTAAATTCCAAAGTAACCAACGTGCAAAGCTAAATATTGCATAAAAGCATAATAAAATATACATCCATGAAATCAAAATAGTGATACAAATATTTTATCATGGAAACCCTTGTTAGAGGGGAAAACCATGGTGGGAATCGTCACCCACAAATATCACTAGTACACCAATAAGTATTTCCATGTTAAGAGCATTACAACACCCTGCTAAGGGTATACTCCTTTAAGAGTATCTACAACCTGGTTAGAAGCTATTACAAAAGTCCTGTTATGAACTACCTTGTTAAGGGATTTAGAACTCCTTCTTAGAATCACCTTATTAAAGGATTTAGTCTTCAGACTTGTTAGGATCCTGCATACCCTGTTAGGAGTAACCTTGTTAAAAGATTTTGATCACATGCTAGTTAGGACTTGCCTTAGAATGAAATCAAATAAACTGATCTGAAAGTAGCACACTCTACTTGACAAATCCACTTCAGAACTACTCAAATCATTTTTATGATCACACAAACATCCACTACAACCACTAATATCAACGCACCAACAACCACTCTCAACAACATCTCAATTTCATCTCTTATACACACATTTAGGTCGGTGGAATAACCCTAAAATGTGTTACCTGAGTCGACCTCCAAATCCTAAAAAAACTCCATAAGCGATCATGCCAACATAGGAAAATTAACTCCTCAAGGTCGGCCCTAAACAATATAATTCATAAATAAATCAAACTATGACACATAATTGATCGCTACCTCGATTTCATCACCTTGACTTGACCGGTTGACTATTCTTGCTGATATCACTAGTGTTTCCTCCAAATCTCCATCTATATGATGAATTAGCTTACACAATCATAGATGTAGGTAAACATGACTTTATAGATACTTCCTCTAAGATTGTGTCATATGAATCCTTCATATTATCACCGCACACCGAAATCACCATCACAAACTGTGTTATCACTGGTACACTGGATAGTTAGTCAAATTTGTGTGCAATCACCGGTATAACTGATCTAAACTATGGAATAGACTTATTTCCAACAAAGACAACACTACAACATTCACCACATGATCTATCATATGATCATCTTCATCAGATGCCATCAAAATTTACCAAAATTTAAGCCTAGCCATGTGATCAATCTCCACATACCAACAAAGTCATCCCCTATACCAAATAAGATAAGAAGAGTACTTTTAAAGGGAATATATATTAATTAAAATTAGACAAAGTAAAACCAATGATAAAATATTATAAGAGATTATGTAGAGATAATACTAATTATGTTCTTTGAGATTGAGTTTGTAAGGCATAGGGGAAGTAAAAGGAGATTAGTGAAGCAAAAGAATTATACCATTGAATTAACCAAAGAAATATTTTAAAAGAAACCTAGGTTAGAAGAATGTATTCCACCAAAAATAAAAGAGAATCCCTCCCTCGTTCCAACATATGTAGAAAATAGCTACCAAATATGGAACTAAACATGAAATTATCATTTTTTTGAAAAATATACCACAAATATTTAGAACACATATATGTTCTATAATGACTCTAGAGAAGAAATACAACTATAAGTAATCAATCTAAAAATTGTGATTTTATAGGGACCCCAAGAAATGATGTTCTCTTGAGTGGTATATAAAAATTATATTCAACATTATAAGGAATAACAAGAGATAAATTATGAGTTTCTATAAATGTTTTCACGTTAGGTTTGGATATCTAAAGTTTCTATTAAAGAGTATTAGTAATATGAGAAAAATGTTATACGAACAAGAGGAAATAGTTCAATAAATTGTTCACATATTTAAATAAGGAAAATGGAATAACTTCTAACAAAGAAACATAAACTTGGGTGGTTTGTATCTAGATTTTAGTCCAATATTAAAATTTTCCTAAATGGGATAAATTTTGATACATATTCAAGTGTGAAAAAATTACTATGTAGAATAGTGGCATATCATTAGAGAAAAAAGAAAAAGGGAATAAAAATAAAGAAATTAGACAAAATAAGATTAGAAATAGAATAGTTAAGCAGGATATATCAGCTAAAGGTGTAAATAGTCTAACAATACAATGAGTATAGAAGAATCAAATTTGGTGCCCCTATTGTAGAAAAGGTCACCCATGGAATACTTAGCCAATGATAAAAGGAGAAAATATAATTGTGATTCTTAAATTTCATATACAATCAAAATCTATGAAGCGTTTAAAAAAAAAAAACCTATGAAGCTAAAAAAGAATATACTATAATATTTGTGGTGAATAGGATTTTCTGGCACATGTGAATTCCAATTAGCCAATAAAATTTGATTGAAAATGAAAAATAGTTTAGTCAAGCCCCCCGATGATCCCTCTTAACACAAGTATAGAAAATTGATCGTTTCGGCTCACAAAAACCATGGGGAGAGGATCTAAACTATTAATTATGACCTTACTAGAGTTTTCTCAATTTTTAAGGGTCATTCATGCTCGTGGTAAATTTTTTAACCTTTTATCCTACGATAAATTGAGTTGTCGACTTCTTTATTCTTCATCCTTTAAAATGATTTAAATCATAGTTTCTTAAATTTTAAATTATAATGTTAGGGGTGCATTTAAATTGATTCACCATATTTAAAAGTTCATTGAAGATCTTAAATGTTTTTGTTTAATTTTAAATTTTGATAAATGTAAAAATCTTTGAAATAGACTTTAGCACTTCCTCAAGCAGTTACAAAACAAGCCAAAATCTGGTGCAAACGAGCAAGCAAAATGGAGAAGACTATTTTTTCTATCAAAGGAACATGGTTTTATTTTTCATATGATATATTTTTCAACATGTATGATTATATGGGAGCATTTTTAATAATGTCTTTTTTAAAATTTTTTTCAAAGCTCGCCTTCTTTTTGCAAATATCTAAGAGGACTTACTTCTTATGTGCAAACCCTGAAAAGTACCAAATTAAAAATCTAAAATTGATCCTTTGCTTCCGTTGTTTTTTTCATTTCTTTTATTTTCTTTTCTATCTCACACTACGTTGAATAAGGCATTTGAGAATTTGAGAGAATCTTTTCCAAATCTTGTCTTTTTCTTTTCCAATTATTTTCTTACGTTTTAGATCAATTGTTTGAATCTTTGCAATTGCCAACCTACAAAAAACTCATTAGTAGTTTCTCTCCCTGAAAATCTTTGACAAACGACCTGCAAAACATGTTAGGCTGCTAAAAATATGATCACAATCATGAAAACAACCAAGTTAGGATGTTAGCAATCAAATTCGTCAATGAAAGAACTCTGTATTTTTTCTCTCTGGAATCCACATGATAAAACAGTAACCCAAAATTATATTACCCGAAGATGATAAACCTTTTACCCCAGACGATACACTTTACCAAAAATGATAACTCTTTTACCACAGACGATAAAGGATACCAAAAATGTGAAAGATTCACCAAAGACGCATTAAATCCAAAATTTTACCTTCCACAAACGATACCATTGCAGCAGTAGACGATATTAAAATCCCTAGAAAGGATGAAAGATATACTGTAGATGATAAAGCACTCCCAGAAACGATAGAAGAATCACCCAAAATGATAGACTGTCTGCAAATTTCAAAAATGTCAAGAACAGAGAGCTGAATTTTGTGGAAAATCAGCAATCTGCCCCACGGTGGGTGCCAAAATGTGATGTGTAAATTGTAATATGCAAGTAATCTACACACAAACACTCAATAACTCATTATATCCAAGTTTAGTAAGATCAAATCAATGAAATCAATGAAAAACCTTAAGAAATCAAATTATTGCTTCCTAGACATGAAGATTGTAATCTAAATTGTTAGTGCTCTCAGAATTAGCATGTTTAGATCATTGAATTGACAATCATGAAATGGAAGATTCAATTAATAATGCATGTACATTAATGCAAAATTGAGCTATAATGAGCTATAAATGAAACTAGCATTATGTCTATGCAAATGAGGATCTAGCTTGATAATTGCCTTGATGAAGTTGCTTTTATAGATTTTCCTTTGGAGGGAAAGATTCAAATTCGAATTTCAATTGAATAGTTGAGATGCATCCATGAGCGATGGCTAAGATTAGGACCTTGAGTGATTAATGTGATTGAAGCACATTGGTTAGATTTAAATGCTTTGTCCTTTTGTGAGTTGAGTAGATAATAGGACAATTAATTAAATCACTTTAATTAATATCAGTAGCCATGGGATTTTGGTTTTGATTTAATTAAATAGCTAGGAGTATTAATCAATGAATGATCCTTGATGAATGATCATTGATGTTTGATGGTTGATGAATTATGCAAATGAATTGATCAAATTCAAATACACAATTATGTTGGAGATTAGCTTGATTTTCTCATGATTAGGAGATTGGATCTTTTGATTAGCATTTAGGGCAATTGCTTTGGCTAGACTAATTTTAGGTGATTACAACTATCATGACAATGAGTATTCACCACCACCATTTGGACCTATGAAACTTGAGAAAATAAGAGAAAGACAAGATCACATACAAGTTATGATTTAGATATCATCTTCTCTCATCGACCTGAAGTTCAATGACCTTAAAGGATGTGATACAGAAAAAATAGATAGGGGATAAGATTTCATTGGTACATGGTGGAGATCAGCATGTTCAAAAGTAAAAACCTAAAGGTTTGAGAGGCAAATTTTATTCTATGAGAATGAAAGAAGGTGAAACTATTACACAATACAGTGCAAGATTGAAGGAAATTGTGAATTCAATCAAAGGCGCTGGAGGACATAGAGGAAGAAGATGTAACAAGAAAAATCTTGAGGAAATTGTTACCTATGTATGACATCTGAGTATCTGCAATACAAGAACTGAGATCCATTCCTTATATGATTGTTCTATTGGATGCTACTATTGGTTAGTTGATTTCTTTTGAGCTAAACGATTTTGATAATAGTTTACCTCCCACTGCTAGGATTGAGTCTACATTTAAATAATATTTGAAGATTGGAAGTTCTAGATAGTCTAGACCTAGTGATGGTAATGCAAGTAGTGCAAGTGAAATGTTTTATAGTTGAAAGAGTGAGTTAGAAGAAATTTGTATGCTGAAGATGAAGCCAATGAAAAAGAGTTTGAAGCTCTATTTGCTAGAAGACTACAAAGAGGTAAAGGCAAGTACCGAGGTAAGATACCTTTGAAATGTTTTAAATGTAACAAGATTGGTCACATTGCTGCTAGATGCCCTGATAATGACAATGATGAGAAGAAAGACAACCGAGATGGTGAGGAAAGAGAAAACTGATTCAGGAGATTCTGAGATTTCAAGAACAAATGTAAGAATTCATGCCACATTTCTAATGAAGGACTAACTGATGATGATATAGATGATGATTTTGGTGAAGAATTTGTATATGTTCTATCAAGGATAATTTTGATGGAGAAAAGCATGAAGGAGAAAAATCCCTAATCTCATATGTAAGCAAGAATGATACATGTATTATAGATAGTGGTTGTTCACACCATATTATTGGTGACACACTTAAGTTCATTAATATGGAAGAACATGATGGAGGATATGTTAGATTTGGTAATGATGATCCATATCCAGTGAAGGTAAAGATTTTATAATTATGTTGAATAATACCAGATGTGATGATGTCTATTGGGTTGAAGGACTAAAGTATAATCTGTTGAGTGTGGCACAGCTAAACAATACAAGAAACCAACTTTAATTTCATAATGGAAAGGTAAAAGTATTTGATCAGAATAGAAGTATGATTTCCACTGGAGAACAATCTAAAGGTATCTTATTTTATCCTGATATATCCACTAAGATTTTTCTATAAGCTAAAGTTGAGGATGCATGGTTATGGCACAAGAGATTATGTCATGTAAATTTTGACAAATTAATTAAAGTAAGAAAAAAGAATAGAGTTAGAGGTCTACCGAGACTAGAGAAACCTGAAAATATCATGTGCAAATAATGTCAAGTTGGTAAAATGACAAAGTCAAGTTTTACAAGTAAATCTTACATTACACAAGGAATTTTGGACTTAGTGCGCACTGACCTATGTGGACCTATAAGAACACAAAGCTACTATGGTGATATACATTTAATTTTATTTGTTGATGATTATTCAAGGATGATGTCTGTCATGTTTTTGAAAGAAAAATATGAAGCTTTCCAAATGTTTAAGTAGTATAAGGCAAGAGTTGAAAATGAGACTGGAATAAAACTGAAGTGTTTGAGATCTGACAAAGGAGGAGAGATTACTTCTGATGAGTTTACACTCTTCTGCAATGAACATGGATTAAAGAGACAAATGTCTACATCAAGGACACCACAACATAATGGTATAGAAGAAAGGAGAAACAAATCCATTGTGGATTGTGCAAAGACACTGATTATTGAGAAGGGTATTTCTCAAACATATTGGAGATAAGCAGTCAACATTGTTTCTTATACACTTAACCGAGTACAACTAAATAAAGGTACAAAAAAGACTCCATATGAGATTTGGTATGATCACAAACCAAATGTAAGTTATTTCAAACTATTTGGAAGTAGATTCTATATTCTAAAAGATGCTAGAGATGGAATGTTTGATTCTAAAGGAGATGAAGGAATATTCTTAGGATATTCTAAAAAGAGAAAAGCTTAAAAATGTTTGAACAAGTTTACTAACACAATTTTGGAAAGTGAAAATGTAAGGATTTGATGAATTTAAAGAGAAAAATGATGAGGACAACAAGAAGGAACCCGAGGACTACACAAGATCTGTATATGTTCAACCTAAGATTTCTGATACCTTACCAAAAGCACAAATTGAGGAAGAATCAGAATAGAGAGAACTACCACCAAATGGTGAAAATGAAGAACCACCACCTACTGAGTCTATTCTAGCTAAGTATGTGAGAAGACACCACTCACCAAGAAAGATTATTGGAGACAAAAATGCTAGAATTATGACAAGAAGCAAGGTAAGAGATAATACATGCTTAATTTTTAGGTCATTGGAATAACTCTAAAATGTGTTACCTGATTCGACCTCCAAATCCTAAACAAACTCCATAAGCGATCATGCCAACATAGGAAAATGAACTCCTCAAGGTCGGCCCTTAACAATATAATTCATATAAATAAAGCAAACTTTGACACGTAATTGATCGCTACCTCAATTTCATCACCTTGACTTGACCGGTTGACTATTATTGCCGATATTACTGGTGTTTCCTCCAAATCTCCATATGTATGTTGAATTAGCTTACGCGATCATAGATGTAGGTAAACATGAAATTTCAGATACTTCTTGTAAGATTGCATCATCTGAATCCTTCATATTATCACCGCACACCGAAATCACCATCACATATTGTATTATCACCGGTACGCTGGATACCTAGTCATATTTGTGTGCAATCACCGGTATAATTGATCTGACCTATGGAATAGACTTATTTCCAGCAATGAAAACACTACAACATTCACCACATGATTTATCATATAATCATCATAATCAGATGCCATCAAAATTTACCAAAATTTAAGCCTAGCCACGTGATCAATCACCACATACCAACAAATTCATCCCCTATACCAAATAAGATAAGAAGAGTACTTATAAAGGGAATATACATTAATTAAAATTGGACAAAGTAAAACCAATGATAAAATATTATAAGAGATTATGTAGAGATATTACTAATTATGTTCTTTGAGATTGAGTTTGTAAGACACAGGGGAAGTAAAAGGAGATTATTGAAGCAAAAGAATTATACCATTGAATTAAATAAAAGAAAGATTTTAAAAGAAACCTAGGTTAGAAGAATTTAGTCCACCAAAAATAAAAGAGAATCCCTCCCTCATTCGAACATATGTAGAAAATACCTACCAAATATGGAACAAAACACGAAATTATCATGTTTTTTAAAAATTTACCACAAATATTTAGAACACATATATGTTCTATAATAACTCTAGAGAAGAAAGACAACTATAAGTAATCAATCTAAACATTATGATTTTATAGGGACCCCAAGAAATGATGTTCTCTTGAGTGGTATATAAAAAATATATTCAATATTATAAGGAATAACAAGAGATAAATTATGAGTTTCTATAAATGTTTTCACATTAGGTTTGGATATCTAAAGTTTATATTAAAGAGTATTATTAAGATGAGAAACATGTTATACAAACAAGAGGAAATAGTTCAATAAATTGATCACATATTTAAATAAGGAAAATGGAATAACTTCTAACAAAGAAACATAAACTTGGGTGGTTTTTATCTAGATTTTAGTCCAATATTAAAATTTTCCTAAATGGGATAAATTTTGATACATATTCAAGTGTGAAAAAATCACTATGTAGAATAGTGGCATATCCTTAGACTAGTGGCATATCATTAGAGGAAAAAGTAAAAGGGAATAAAAATAAAGAAATTAGACAAAATCAGATTAGAAATAGAATAGTTAAGCAGATATATCAGCGAAAGGTGTAAATAGTCTAACAATACAATGAATATAGAAGAATCAAATTTGGAAGGTGTAAATAGTCTAACAATACAATGAGTATAGAAGAATCAAATTTGGTGCCCCTATTGTAGAAAAGGTCACCCATGGAATACTTAGCCAATGATAAAAGGAGAAAATATAATTGTGATTCTTAAATTTCATATACAATCAAAATCTATGAAGCGTTTAAAAAAAAAAAACCTATGAAGCTAAAAAAGAATATACTATAATATTTGTGGTGAATAGGATTTTCTGGCACATGTGAATTCCAATTAGCCAATAAAATTTGATTGAAAATGAAAAATAGTTTAGTCAAGCCCCCCGATGATCCCTCTTAACACAAGTATAGAAAATTGATCGTTTCGGCTCACAAAAACCATGGGGAGAGGATCTAAACTATTAATTATGACCTTACTAGAGTTTTCTCAATTTTTAAGGGTCATTCATGCTCGTGGTAAATTTTTTAACCTTTTATCCTACGATAAATTGAGTTGTCGACTTCTTTATTCTTCATCCTTTAAAATGATTTAAATCATAGTTTCTTAAATTTTAAATTATAATGTTAGGGGTGCATTTAAATTGATTCACCATATTTAAAAGTTCATTGAAGATCTTAAATGTTTTTGTTTAATTTTAAATTTTGATAAATGTAAAAATCTTTGAAATAGACTTTAGCACTTCCTCAAGCAGTTACAAAACAAGCCAAAATCTGGTGCAAACTAGCGAGCAAAATGGAGAAGACTATTTTTTCTAGCAAAGGAACATGGTTTTATTCTTCATATGATATATTTTTCAACACGTATGATTATATGGGAGCATTTTTAATAGTGTATTTTTTTAAATGTTTTCAAAGCTCGCCTTCTTTCTGCAATTATGTAAGAGGACTTACTTCTTATGTGCAAACCCTGAAAAGTACCAAATTAAAAATCTAAAATTGATCCTTTGCTTCCGTTGTTTTTTTACTTTCTTTTATTTTCTTTTCTATCTCACACTACCTTGAATAAGGCATTTGAGAATTTGCGAGAATCTTTTCCAAATCTTGTCAATCCTCCCCTAATATTTATTGTAGCATCATTTATATACTACAATATGTGAAAATTATGTCAAAGGGGTTATCCACCTAGGTCTTGTAGGGTCTAAATTGTCAAGGAATTCAATCATATTATAGATTCATGTTCATTGGAAAAATTTAAACGTAAAATTGAGAATAAGATTAGTGATCTATTTATTTTAGAACCGATTGGATGACCTTGAGATACATGATCAAGTACATCTCTTCTATTTAAATTTGGAATGATAGGAAAATGAACCTTGGTGGACCCATCATTAAGAAGATGATAATTTGGCACATAAGGGTATGGATAGAACTACATGATTAGTCAACTTAGATAAATTAGTACAACTTTCATTGAACACAACTTACTCCACCAAAGACTACAATTAAATAACGTATAGGTAATTATCGTTTTGATGATAATAAAGGATAATATAATTATTTTAGATAAGGACATGGTAGAGGAATAGGTTGAGGACAAAGAAAATTTATGACACCACCAACTTGAGGTATGGATAGTTGGGACATTATGCTAATGAATATCAAGAAGAAAATAAGAAGAGTTGTGGTTTTTATGGAAACTCTCATAATGATTTTTTTCACTTGTGCTAGAATACAATAATATTTCAAGAATATACCACCATAAACAAAATGAAAAGAGTTGTCTAGTGCTAACGCAACAAAAGAAATGAAAAGATGCTTAAGGGGGAAAAATATATGTCCAAACTGAAATAGAGGAAGAAAATAAAAACTAAGTATTGTAGATAGAAGAGGAACAACTAGAGAAGGGATATCTAAAAAACAAAATTAGGCAATAATTAGAGAGAGAATTGAAACCAAAAAATGAAGAAAAAAAAATAAGATTGAAAAAGAGAAGGATGAACAAATAGAATACTTCCCAATAAAAATAAGACATGGTTACACTAGAGGAATAATTATATAAGAAAATATAAGTGAAGACTATCACAAAGCATGTTTTCATATAGAGAAACCCAACTATTTAAAGAAATGGCAAGCTTTATGAAAGAAAAAAAATATTTTGGAAAAAATGAATTGACTCTTGAGATAGAAGAACGAAGTAATAAATACAACTTCTAGACCTCAAGTTAGAAGAGCAATAAAAGCACCAAGAAACTAGATTTAAGATGTCAATTCTAATCGAACACTAAGTAAACAACATAAATTCTAAGAAAAATTGGTTGATCTTGCGGTTGACGTCAATATCCTACCTAAAAGATTCTAAGAAGAATTTGGGAAACCAACACTATATGACACCTCTTACAACATTTCCTCACATATGGTACTAATATTAGTACAATTAAAACTAGGAGACATAGAAATTAACTTGATGGGAATTAAGAAGAAAATATATCTTGAAGTTATAGAGATGAAAGAACCTTTTGATACCTTTGACATTCTATTGAACTTAAGAATAGTTCATGAATTGTAATTGAACAATCTATGTGTGCAAGGAGGAAGTGTCATTATTTTAATTGTATTAGAACAATATACTCGTGCAAGGAACAAGTGTCATTCTTTAACAATAAAAATGTCATATGCATACCTCTGTATACTACTAGAAATAATGCATAAATAGAAGAGGTATAGAAGAAGATTTGAAGGCCCTAAAACCCTTAAAAGTATCAATCAAAGACATTATTCATGAGCCCAATTTAGAGAGGGAAATCAAATTGAATAGTAATTACTACATCATGACCATGAATATGGTATTTAAGCCTATCTTTGTGATAAACTAGAAATTAGATCTAGGAAAGTATTAGGTACCAAATGCATATGCTTCCTAAGGAGATTAGAGAAAAAAATATGGCTTTGTAAATAATGAGAATCCACCACAGAACATATAAAATTCACAATGGAGGAAAATAACCTACTAAAATTTGATGATGTTCAAACCACATCTCGTGCAATGTTATGATATCAAGCTTACTCAATACTATAGAATAGGAAATATATTGAAATATCTAGAAATAATGCAAAAAATAATACAATAAGAAGAAATAACACTAGAATCCCTTTATGATACTTTCATATGTAGTGTAGAAAGGTAGTTTTACACTCCTAAATCTAATACTCCCACATAGAAATCATCTATGTGTTGGTAAAATTGTAGTGTCATAAAATTGTACCCTATGGAATTTACCACTATATAATGCTCTGACCTTAGCTGAAAAACAAAATTTTGTGTAAGTCTCCATGTCACTCCATCTCCCTTGTCTATTTTTGTCAACAATCTTGACCACACAACCTGGTTGGCATAGGACACGAGCATGCCTCAAAGTAGACCACATAGTGCGCACTTGTCTCGCAAATCTACAAATGAGTAGTTAGTCATTGAGACATTATAATTGGGACATCCATAGTGTAATGCCTCTCACAATGGCCCATCAACATCGAGAATTATTTGAATTTCATAAAATGTGATCTTTGAGCTTCATTTCATCTCCTTCGATACTCTATTAATCTCTCTTAGCACTTGGATTCCTTCTATAGTATTTCCACACTTCTTTGGACTCACTTTTGCATCTTGAGACAACTATTTTGCAATGTCTTGGTCTTCACAACACACCAACTTTGTCACCTTTCCTTCACTCCATTCAGCTCCACCTTCATGGATTTGAAGGGGAATCTTTCATTGCACCTCCTTTCATTGTTTTTATCATATCATACTATATTGATCATTTTCATATTATCTCATTTATTATTATCATTTTCTATCATCTTTTTAGTTATCTATCATGAACTATTTGTCTATCTGGTTGTTGTGGAGATGGAAACACCAAAGCAAGGACTTGACTAAGGCAAGTCCCCAAACAGTCCCAAAATTTTATCTTCTTTTGTGTGTGTGGGTTTTCTTTGAGGAGGAGGAACAGTTTGTGGGATTCATCTACCTTCTCAGTTTTCATTGTATGCTTTTCCTTTTTCTCCTTTCATTTCTAGCATTTTTTTTATATAATTGTACATCTACCTATAATTCTATTATTTTATATTTTTTTATGTTTAGTGCCTATATTTTCTATTTTGATCTATGTACCATGTCCGTACAAGATGAAAGCACCCATGAGAGCATCCTCTATCTATGTTCTCATCCCAGACTCATGCAGGTGTCTAAGGCAGTGAGCTTGCAAAGCTCGATGGTTAATCCAAACAAATAACTCTTTTTTTTTCGATAGTGAAAATATTTGTATCTATTATTCTTGTTTAGTTAATTTCCTTCAAAACATATCTTGCATCCACCTAGTTGTCCTTATCACGTATCTCACCATAGCACTAGTAAAAGTGAGGTGGTGCAAGGGTTGATTTTCTCATTCAAATTTCATCAATCTTGATGGTGTAAAATTACCTTCTCCGCATTTTGGTGAACACAACATGAATGTTTTTCAAACTACGATTCTCTTTGAGGTGTTTGTCTTGATGTTGCAAATTTCTTCTATGAGCTTCATGATGGTGACCACTTTGGGAATTGTTGTGAGAATATCTTCAATACCTAGTATTACTCCAAAGCAGTATAGTCCAACTAGACCAGCCCAATTTTTTCCAGGAATATGGATTCTACTGACCTTTTTGGATCATATTTCTTCAATGGTCCATTATTTGCACTTAACCATTCTCCAAAATTTGGGTCCAAGGATTCGACTCCAATGAACTCTCCTCTATCATATAATCCCACTATAGATCATGATTCTACTCTTACTATTCATTTTGACTAGATTTACTCTCCTAAGAAAAAATTGAGGGACTTCGAAGGATTGCTCAAGAATCAAGAATTTTGTTTTGAGGATAGGTCTGTTGTTAAAAATCAGAGAGAAATATTGATCTTGAAAAGGGCTTGAGGTGTTGATGCAACTAAGACAGTTTGTAGGTACTAGTGTATCTCTTCCTCCACTAGACTCCTAGGAAACTTAATTTGATTTCACTAGTTCACAAGTTAGCCTTGTTATGTCCAAGGTGTCCATGCATATGGTGGAGCCAACTTCTAATGTTGACCCATTGTCCAAAAACATAAGATGTAGTGTTAATGTGAATAGAGTCCCTTTAGGATACAATTTACAAAATATTGGTTTCAATACTAGGCCTGGTCTAAGAGTTGGCAGATCTTCTACTCCTCCTAGTGGTGAAGGTAAACCACCTCCATCTCCCTCACCTCATAATCTTGTTCTCAATACCATATTGCAATACATTGATCAATTGTAGCAACATCTTGCTAACTTTTCTACTATGAATAATCAGAGTTCCCTTACTCCATATTATTGACATAGTCCACTTTCCATGCAATTGATAAGTAATCCATTGTCGTATGGCATTGTGTCCCTAAAGTTTGACATGTACAACAATGATGGAGACCTGCATCTCTACATTGATTCCTTTCTTACTATGTGCAGTGATTACCATACTCTAGACTATGTGTTTCTCAAGCTATTCTCTTGATCCCTCAAAAGAACCGCAATGGAGTGATATATCTCCCTTCTAGATCACTCTATTAACACTTTTTATTAATTGATGGATGTTTTTCTTACTCGATTCCAGACTAACATAGGTAACAAGGTCACTATCATTGACCTTTTTCATTGCAAAAAATCCCCAAATGAAAATATAAATGATTTTATCTCAAGGTACTAGTCTATCTCCAAAAAAATCTTCTATGCCCTATCTAATGGTGATTTCCAAAGGATGTTCATAGATTATCAGCACTACATGGCTCAAATTGGGGATTCTTCTTCGAATGCCTATGGAGCAACATCTTCCTCAAGTGAGTCTGGAAAGAATAAGGTTGTGGCTAGTGTCTAGAAAATCTCAAAGAGAAATTATTTTTTCACAGAACCACAATGAAATCAACCTTTCACTTAGTTGGTTCATTCTTATGCAAGAATTCTGCAAAATTTGCTAAAATACAACCTAGTGACTCTCCCTGAGATTCAGCTTCTTCCTGATAATCGCCCATACCCTCATTGGTATGATGGATTAATTTTTTGACAATACCATTATATTTATGGTCATGACACTAAGCACAATGTATGTCTCTAACATATATCGGAGAGTGATGATGCAAGTTCTATCATCATGCAGTTATGCTCATGCTTGACTCTTAATTGCTCAAGAGTATGAGGTCATGTAGGAAACACATATTCAGTATCTAAGTATTGAACAATATCATTTCCAATACCTAATAGGTGGAGTCTTATTCTACTTTTCCATGATGAAAAGTTTTCTTTATTCAACTTGGACACATCTCGTCTGTTCATCTTGTGATCTTTTGCTTGAGCTATTAAACTCCTTTTCTAAGCACACAAGCTCTGATACCAATTGTTAGTAATAACTGAGAGGGGGGGTGAATCAGTGGCCTCAAAAATATTCCAATAATCAACCCTTTAAACTTAGTACCACAAAATTATACCTCTAGTTATCTTTAGTCCTATAAGATGAATGCCTCCAAATACTTATATCAATTTACTACTCCTCAGAATGCTTTGTAAAACCTTCTACTATAGATTTACCGATTAGTAGTCTATCAATTTACCGAAAGACAGTAAATTATCTAGTGTATATCGATCAATCCAATTAAGTTAAGTGTAATGCAAAACACTAAAGTAATGAATCATAAACACATTGACACATGGATTTTTAAACGTGGAAAACTTGTTAAGGGAAAAACCACTTGGGACCGGTAACCCACAATTTTCACTCTTCTGAAGTAAGCTCGGTGAAGAGACAACCTTGTTAAAGGTTACAAACACACTATTAGGTGTGACCTTGTTAGAGGATTTAAGAGTTTAGTATGTCACTTGATATCAGGCATATCTATGCTACCATCCTTGATCAAATACTCACTTGGCCTGTCAATAGGTATCTGGCATCTCATGCTATCTTCATGATCAAAATTTTTGATACTCCATTGGACGTATCTCAATATGGAAAGGATATTTAAATCTCGCTCGATTAAGATACTTTTTGAATTAATGGTTAAAATGAAACAGTATGATTTGTTCACATATACAACTATACTTTCAGATTTTTAGATCTATTATAATCTCACAAATTATTCTGATTAATATAACTCTGTTTATACCTTTGCTCCACTTTGATTATACTTGGTGATGTTGTGCTCTATTGCTCGGTGTCTGCAAAATTCTTTATCTCTTTCCTTAGCTTGTTGATCAGCACTGTATGAATTTTCTCTTCATCAGTTTCTTCTTTAGCATCCTCTTTTCTTTTTCTTCACCCTCACCAATTCATAATGAATTGAGTTGTCTCTTAAATAGACATGATATCACCATTGTTAGGTTCTTTATTTTATTGAACTTGGCATGATCCACAATTCTCACCAATTAGATTTAAAGAAAAAATCCTATTTTATCTCGCTGAGATCTTCTTTCCAACTGGAAAAATAAGCTTTAAATCAATCACTTATCACTGGCTTATCTTGTCGATGAAAACAATGATAACTACCAGTTAACTCTATATTTAGCTCTGTCGACTAGATATTTTTTCATTTGTGAACTCCAGTTATTTTTGGTTTTAACTCTCTAATAGTGTTGATCAACACTTCAGTTCTCCTCGGGCTTCTCCGTTGGTTTACACTATGTTTTTGGTTGTCGGGTTTGCTTGTGATTCTTCTCATCAGTAATGCTCATCAATTTTCTTGGTCAGGCATCACTGTGACTTGGCTGTCAGTGATCTCTATTTTTCAGGTTCCACTGACCGTCGGTGTTTGTAGTCACAATGTAAATGCTTGTCTTTTATACATTATAGAAAGCATAAGCTTTATCTCTCTGATCCTTTGAATTCTTTGACACTTTGATTATAAACGATTAGATTATATCAAGTTGACATCAATGAAAATACAATCCATTAACTGATTTAATTTCTTGTTTTAATCTTCTGCATTTTGATTATCAACTTAACATCTTCAAACATTCAATCAGTTACATGTCATTAGTATGATGTTTGATGAAATAATAAACTGAATATTATGCTTTCTTTCTCTCACTTTTCTGTGTTGTTTCTTCTGAGTTGTTCTGCAAGTTGGTTTGGATAGATGGGAGTGCCTTGGGCCCTAGTTTTCCTTACCATCCTTGCATCATGTGGTATCAAAGCGAAGGTGAGATCTAAGGTTCCTTCTTGTGAACCCTATTGATATTTTTTGTAGAGTAGCAGATTGTGATCTGACTTATAATTGGAGAGGGTTTCAAGATGGTTCGTGGGAGAGGAAATGAAGATCCAGGTCTAGCTGATATGCTTAGATAGATTGCTGCAAGATTGGAAGTTGTTGAGATAGCCCAATGCAGAGGAAGACATCTTGAAGATGTTAGTGATGATGAAATTGAAGAAGTGCAAGGAGAAGTTGCACCTACACCTATGATGGATCAGAAAGAATAGAGATTCTTGTGAGCATTGACAATTTTGAAGTCCACGCCTCAGTTTAATCCTCTTGAGTATAGAGGAAATTTGGATTATGATGAGTTGATAGTCTGGATAATCGAGATGGAAAAATACTTTGAGTATGAGAATGTATCAGAGGAGAAGAACGTGAAGCTTGAAAGTACAAAGTTGAAAGGTCATGCGTCCTTTTGGTGGGAGCATCTACAATTGGATCGAAAGAAGAAGGGTAAAGACAAGATCAAGGTATGGGACAAGATGATAAACAAGTTGAAAGGCAATTTTCTACCTTGTGATTACCAGATTAACCTAGTTAAGAGAGTGCAAAGTTTGAAGTAGAAAGATAGCTCAGTAAAATATTACACCAAGGAATTTTACAGATTAGACATAAAATCTAGACATGTTGAAGATGAAGTGAAAATAATAGGAAGATATCTGAATGGATTAAGAAGTTATATACAAGATGAGATCAACTTGGTAAATATGGAGAGCATTGAAGAGGCATATCAGCTTTCCCTAAAAGCTGAAGAGAAATTGAACAAAGGCAAAGAGGAAGAGGAGGTAGATTCCTTAGAGGAAGAGGTAGATCTTATGGTGAAAATAGTTGATCTGATCAAGACAAGACAAATCAAGACACATGTTAAGACAAAGGTAAGACTGAGTGGAAGGGTGGAAGTTCATTCTGAGGAAGAGGAAACTACTCCTGAGGTGGATATATAGAAGAAGAGGGTTCCAGGGAACTTGTTAAAATTGTGGTGAAGAAGGACATTGATCTTGTTGGTTGTGTTTCTTGTTTTGACAATTTTCCTGGTTCCCTGTCCTTTTCTCTGTGATCTGGTGGTTTCAAATCAGCTATCTCTCATTCCTTTTGGCCTTACCTGTCTCAAGTTTTTAGGTTTTCAAGTCTAAACCTAACTCAATTTACAAAACCCTGAAAACCCTAAGTCTTCCAATGTTAAATGTTAAAAAATAAACCCTAGGTCATGTCGTTCTATTTTGATGTTACTTTTTCTATCCACTTAAGGCATGTGTTTTACTAAGTTGCCTTGTTGCGTTACTCCAAGCGAATATTCCTTAAGTTTCCCTGACTTGGCGTTTTCCTTTAGTCGCGTAGTCTTGTTCAAGTTCAGAATATTCCTTTGGCATTACGAGACTCAGGGATTTCTTCATGTTGGGTAGTCGCAGGATAACTATGTTATAAAGCTTTATGCAGAAGGGACCCACTGCTTAGTCGGGTAATCACGGGAGATTCTCAACAGTTATCAAAATGTCTTCAGACTTCATGATTACTTCATGTCGCTTTATCGCCAAATGAATCCAAATTTAAAAAGTTAAGCAAGTCCTTTAGTCGCGAGGTCTCGAGATGGAACAGCGGTTAAGAGATTTTGATCGAGACTTCGCGACTGACCGTCTGAGGTTTGCAGTAAAGTATAGTCGGGATGTCACCAGAACAAGATGATGGCTCAGTTCTCCATTATACAGTAAGTGAACAAATGAATATGTGACATGTGTCATAAGGCAAGTAGTTGTTAAAAAATTATCGCATGATCGCCAGAAGTAGAAAATGGACTCAGTGACAACGAGACTAAGTACTTTTCTTTCAGTCGCAATGTCTGAGAAGGATTTAAGGGTATGCACGAACATTTGGCGATTAAGCGACGACCATAGGATAAATATATCAGAGGATCTCACGGTGGTCGCAAAGTCTAAGAAGAAAAGTGCCCAAAGGGAAAAGTCCTCCCGACTTAGAGATTAAGGTATGTCACGCAGTCGTCAGAAGTGGAAAAAGGGTGCATATAACCTGTTATGGTAAAATTAAACATTCAGGACTTGTATTCCACGATCGGGTGACTAGGTGTGGTCACATAGTCTTGCCATGAAATAGAAACACTCAGGGGCTAGGAGATAACTGTAAGAGGTTAAGCGCAATGGCTAGTCACAAGGTCTCATAAATAATAATGGGTTAGTCTTAACTGTGTGCAACTATGATTTTAGTTAGGTCGCGTGATCGCCAGATGGTGATTCGGGTCAGCCAAAGGTAAGAAAATGCATTGTCGCTATGTCTCAAGATAAACCATGGGTTAGTGATAGAGGCCCGCAACAAAGAGACTTTATGCAGTCACGCAGTCGCCTGATCCCAAAATCTAAAAAGCGGCGGCATTTTTTTTTGATATGACAGTATGAATCGCTCGGTAACCAATCATAGGCTTGTATTTTGATTACTGTGCAAAAAGAGTAGCTGAGATGTAAGGCAGTTAATGAATCACAGTGTGACATGTCAGCTCTTTTAAATGTTGTATGATTGTTCTGAGGATTCATTTTTGAAAATTTGATTTCCTGTCAAGCTCATGGAACTACGGCTAGGTTTTCATTCAAGTTCACAGTATGTCAAATTAATGACAGAACTGATGTTTCTGAATTATGAGTTGTGTACTCTGAATGATGGCTATAAGGAGTTGATGGTGCATTCATTTGCATTCACCGTGCTTTTAGTTTTCAGAGCCCAAGTTGTTAAGTTTTCAGAAAGAGATATTTTTCTCAGTTTGCAGTGTTTCCAAAGTTGATCAAAGAGTTCTAAATTTTAGGAAATTGTGCACAGGACGGTCAGCTAATCTCTGAGATAGATTTGTTTCAATATTAGTAAGGAGTAAGAAATTCAAGGTGTTGCAAGTATGAGCAGGGCTATGAGTGTTTCTTTGACAAGTGGAGGAAGTGAAGAGGAACAGAAAGGAAAGGTGAGTTTTTCTGATGAATTCCTCCGTCTCCTACCTGGTTCAACACAGAATAAGAAGGCTAATGCTAATGTTCTCCTTGATGAGTACAAGGACATTCGAGATGTTGTGACTCTAGGCACAACATGTTTCTCCCTTTTCAATTATTTTTGTAAGAATTCTGATAAGCCCATCCTAGTATCAAACCCTTGGACCTGTGGTTTGGCTAGGTTACTTGTTCCCGATGTCTTCCTAGACATAGACCTATTCTTAGACCTAGCCAATCACTATGATTTTTTGACAAAGACCATCAAAAGGGATGATGGCACTACCCTTCTAATTTTGAATAGGAATTCATTCATGCAATCCTTTGGCTTATTTAGTACCATGTCTACTAAAATTGACATGACAAAGCAGGAGAAGAGGTATAGTTCGAAGCCTGCTATTGCTAAAGGCTTATTGCAGAAACACATGTTGAAAGAAGTGAGAAAGTACTTAGATCCTATGGCTGAGCCAAATCCATATTACTATAAGGATCTACACTTGTACATTAAGTATATCTCTTATGCTCTATGTAGAGTGCTAAGAAGAGATGGAGATGCAGAAAAAATCAATGTTGGCATCCTGATGATGGTGCTAGACTTACAAGAGGTGTATTCAAGCACCAGTTATGATTACATATAGCACATAATTGATGAAATGCATGAGGGTTTCATTGCAACCCAGAAAAGACTAAAGAATCCAAAGGAGAAGGAACCTAAATTTTTGCATTACTCAGTCCT
>MU225820.1:1356295-1374241 GCA_018584345.1 Thuja plicata | reverse complement strand
CTGCCTGAGTATATGTGGAGCTCAAAAATGAAGAAGGATCTTATCCAGTCCTTAGAAATTAGGCTTTTCTTGTCTCTGAATCAGTATTAGAAGGCATGGTGTTCAAGTAGTCATTTCAAGCACTGTGGTTCATACAAGAAAAATCCCTAACAGATCTTTTGAGTGTACACATGCAAGTAATAAAGTTGGTAGTAGAAGAAATGATTGGGTTCAAGAAGAGTCACCAAATGAACCTAAGAAGGAAGGAAACCTAATGGTCGGAAGAATATTATGGGGTGATAATATTAAGAAAGATCTTGTAAGAAAAAATTTCTTCAAGACTAGATGTAGAGTTGCAGACAAAATTTGGAAAGTAATTGTTGATAGTGGAAGCTCGAAGAACCTAGGATTAGAGGAGATGGTCACAAAGTTGCGGTTGGAAAGAATGAAGCATCCAAAGCCCTATCAAATTTTATGGATCAAGGATGAGCATAAAATAATGGTGAGTGAACAATGTTATGTGAATTTGAAATTTGGAAAGTATTATGACAAAGTGTTGTGTGATATTATGTTAATGGATTGTTGTCATATTTTGTTGGGTAGACCTTGGAATTATGATAGATAGGCTATACATGATGGAAGACAGGACAAGTATACTATTTGGGTTGATGGTAAGAAGAAAATCTTGCTACCTTTGGTTGAAAAATATGTTGGTGAGATATGTACATCTATGAAAGTTTGTTTGATGGAAGGTAGACAGTTTGTTAAGGATTTGAAAAGAAATGATATATGTTATGCTTTGATTCCTAACAAACCGAGTAAGAACATAGAAGACAAGGTTCCTAAAGAAGTTGATAAATTTCTTACTGAGTACAAGGAGATCATTTCACATTATGTACCTGATGGTTTTCCACCGATGAGAGATATTAGTCATTGTATGGATCTAATTCCCGAAGCTAGTTTGCCAAACAAGGCACCATACTAATTGACACCGACTGAGAATGAGGAACTCAACCGACAAGTTCATGAGTTGTTGAACAAGGGTTTGGTCAGAGAAAGTTTGAGTCCATGTGCAATACCAGCAGTGTTAGCACCTAAGAAGAATGGAGAATGGTGAATGTTTACTAATTCAAGAGCTATCAACAAGATCACAGTTAAGTATAGATTTCCTATACCGAGGATGGATGATATAATGGATTGTTTGAGTGGAGAAAAATATTTTACCAAAATTGAATTGAAGAGTGGATATCATAAGATTAGAATCAAAGAAGGAGATGAATGGAAGACTGATTTCAAGACAAAAGAAGGTTTATATGAGTGGTTGGTTATGCCCTTTGGTTTAACTAATGCACCAAGTACATTTATGAGGTTGATGAATGAGGTTTTGAAGAAATTATTGAATAAATGTGTGATTGTATACTTGGATGATATTTTGATATTCAGTAAGACCAAAGAAGAGAATTTGATGCATATAAGACAAGTGTTGTAGAGATTGAAAGAGGAAAATTTGTTGATAAATTTGAAAAAGAGTTCCTTCGTGAAAGAAGAACTTGTGTATTTAGGTTTTGTGATTTCAGTTGATGGTTTGAAGATGGAACTGTTGATGACAATCATTCAATTATGTATTTTCATTGATGTTTACACAAGTATAGTTATGTTTACACAAATGTCTAATCCTATCTGAGCACAGTCAGTGTATGTCGAGCTCTCTCAGGCATCGAAGATGACCAAAGTGTTTTTAGTTCTAACCGAGTTCACTCAGGCATTACAGTGTTGGTCAGGTGTTGAAGGATTTTAGTATTGCCCAAGAAAAACAATTAGTATCAGCCGACTAATAGCGGATTATATTTTATGGATAATTAGTTATATTCAGCCGACAAACATGAGTTTTATTATTTATTTGGAATAATATCAAGGCCGACTTGACAAGGCTTAACATATATATGTAAGGTCAAGTTTAGATTGAATTGTGTGAGATAATAGTGGTGATGTGGAATTCCATGTGAAGTGTGATATGAAGAGTGAAGAAAAAATCATATGGGATTCTGATTGAAGATAGAATACAAAGGACTGCAACATAATATCCAATCAGTGAGGATCAAGTACTTAATCTAGAATAGAGATTTGAATCATAAAACATAGTTGCTTATCAAAATAGGTCAATCCATTGTTACTCTCTAACAATTGCAGCAGTGATAAAATCTCTTAATAGAGTAGAATTAACAGTCTTTTGCAAATCCTCTAACAAGGTGACATTTCTATATTGAAGTGTTTGAAGACCTCTCACAAGGCCACTCTTTACAGGGTTATTAAATCATGTAACTAGGTAACACCTAACAGTGTGTTATTGTAACCTTTAACAGGGTTGGCTCCTAACAGGGCTCACTTCAGAAGAGTGAAAAATAGTGACTAGTTGCTATTGGTAGTTTTTCCCATATTGGTGTTATCTGTGTACATTTCATTTTCTTTACGGTTTATGTTTCTATAATTAATTAGTAAAGATAATCATAGTTAATATCTTAAGATTTGCTATGTTAACTGAGTGATAGTGAAATATCTATGTTAACTGAGCAATAGTGACTGATTTTTTTAAGACATCTAAGGGACTTGGATTTGTTTTTGTGGTAACTGATTCACCCCTACCCTCTCAAATACTCAACTAATTTCCAACAAGATCTTGAGAAATTTGAAGCTATAACTAGTTGGCCTACACTTGAGAATGTCGGTGAGGTAAGATCATTTCATGGATTGGCAAGTTTTTATGGGAATTTTATCAGAAATTTAAGTTATATTTGTAATGCTATGAATGAGACAATGAGGGGAGACAAAAGAGAATTCAAATGGACACATGGAGCTGATAAGATTTTTGAGACTTTGAAACAAAATATTGTTGAATTGCCTGTATTAGCCTTACTTGATTTCAATAAGGTATTTCAAGTTGAATGTGATGCAAGTGGAAGTACAATAGGAGTTGTGTTGACTCAATAAGGTAAACCTGTTGCTTTCTTTAGTGAAAATTTGAATGATGCCAAAAGGAAATATTATGTCTATGATCAGGAATTCTATGCTATTGTTCAAGATCTGAAGAAATGGAGACATTATTTGATGTCGAGTGAATTTGTGTTATATATTTATCATAAGGCTTTACAATATTTGGGTAGTCAGAATAAGTTGAATCAAAGACATATGAAATGGGTGGAATACTTGCAGAGTTTCACATTTGTGATCAAGCATAAGAGTGGAATTTTTAACCGATTTGTTGTTGCATTAAGTAGAAGATCTTTGTTGATTAAAATGAGAATTGAGGTTCTTTGTTTTGATGATATGAAGAACTTGTATAAAAATG
Organism: Thuja plicata; assembly: GCA_018584345.1. Classification (NCBI taxonomy): domain Eukaryota; kingdom Viridiplantae; phylum Streptophyta; class Pinopsida; order Cupressales; family Cupressaceae; genus Thuja; species Thuja plicata. Next base: position 1,370,916 of record MU225820.1, on the reverse strand, counting down.
ACCCTGATTTTTCTAAGCAGTGGAGAATGTGAAGAGCACCTATTCCAAATTAACCAAGTAAGTATAGAGACTATTTCATTTAAGAAGATATATTGTTCAAAGTTATTCAGTTGTGTATACCAAGAGAATCAATGAGAATTAATCTGATAAAGGAAAAACATAGTAGTGGTTCGGCTGCACATTTTGGAATTGATAAGACATTGAGTTTTCTTAAGGAAAGGTATTTTTGGCCTCAATTGTATAAGGACGTTCAAAAATTTGTGAAAATTTGTGGAGTTTTTTAAGTTGCAAAAGGAGTAAGTCAGAATACTGGATTATATACACCGACTTATGTTCCTGATAAACCTTGGAGTGATATCAGCATGGATTTTGTTATTGGCTTACCGAGGACAGTAAGAGGTAATGATTCCATATTTGTGGTTGTGGATAGATTTTATAAGATGACATATTTCATACCATGTAGGAAAACATCAGATGAAGTGTATATAGTAGATCTTTTCTTTAACAAGATTGTTAGATTGCATGGATTACTAAAGAGTATCATCTCTGACCGAGACAGTAAGTTTGTTAGCTATTTTTGGAAAAACACTTTGGAAGAAGTTGGACACCGAGTTAAAGTATAGTTCTACATTTCATCCACAGACTAATGGACAAACAGAGGTTGTAAACTAAAGTTTGGGTAACTTGTTGAGATGCTTAGTTGGAGACACACCAAGTAATTGGGATGGCACAAGCAGAGTTTGCATATAATAATTCAGTAAATAGAAGTACTGGAAAGACACATTTTGAGATTGTTCATGGAACACAACCGAGAGGTATATCATACTTGAGAGATATTGTGAGAGAAGAGAAGAGAAATGATGAAGGAGAAAAATTTGTTGAGTTTATGAAGACATTGCATGAGGAAGTGAAACATAGGTTGGAGCAAAGTAATCAGAAATATAAGGATAGTGCAGATAGGTCAAGAAGACATAAGAATTTTTAATTTTTTGATACAATTATGGTTCATTTGAAGAAAGGAATATTTCCTATTGGAACATATGGTCAATTGAAGATGAAGAAATTTGGTCCTTGCAAGATATTGAGAAGATTTGACAATAGAAATGCTTATGAAGTAGTATTAGAAATAATGGAATGGTATACTAAGAGGGGAGGGGTGAATCAGTACCCTCAAAAATTTTATCACCTAACCTTAATCCTTTTTAGTAATCAATTGTATTACCAACCATATTATGTTATTCTATCTTTGTGTATGTTATATCAAATCATAATTCATTTAGCATGTAAAACATTTATAGAAACATTCATGAAATGTATAGACACATGACACAAGATTTGGTAACATGGAAAACCCCTGTTAGAAGGGAAAAACTATGGTGGGGATGAAATCCACAAAGCTTCACTATCTAAAGAATGGAAGGGGTTGGTTAAGGCTTACAATTTTGATCACTTTTGATGATCTACCCTATTAGGAGTATTATGTAGTGACTGGCTGAGGTCTACTATGTTAAGAGCTTTAGCAACATTGTTTAGTGTGCCCTTGGTTAAGATATTTACAAAGGATTGTTAAATCCACCTTTCATAAGGATTTCTTCTATTTTCTACACTTGTTATAATGTAGTCATAAATATTTAATGACCTGAGTATGTGCAATCTACAATTGATAATTACAGATACAATAAAGATTACATGTATATTTATCACCTATTGTGATTGATCAATACCTGTGTTCTGCTCGGTAGCCTTGGTTCTTATTCTTGATAACTGATTTCATCATTGGTTGTTCTTCTATATAAAACTCTTAGTCTGATCCATAGATATGCTCCTCGGCTACAATCATCATCACACACATGTGTCCTAATAGATTACATATCTATTTATACAATGATTTGACCTAAAATGAGTTTTATGTATTACAATGATAACTCTATGATCGAAGGTTTACAACTTGACCTTTATCTCCTAGTTTGCATGTTTTCAATCAGTTAGACTGATTAAAACAATTATAATTACATTGCTTGTCCCTAAAGAAATTCATTTAAAGCTAATAGAAAATCTAAATATAAAACACAAGTGTTTTATCTGACGTGGAAGTCAGATCCACATTTCTTGGGATTCTAACTGTCTCTCAGTAGACTGGTGGTCAGGATGCTCTTTGGTCTGTCGGGTTGCTCTGTCATCTGTTCTATCATGTTGCACTATACTTGCTTGTCGGGTTCCTCTGTCAAATTTTCTCTATCGGGTTCCCTTGTAACATTTTTGGGTTCCACTTTGTCGTCGGGTTTCCTTGTAAAATTTTTTGTCGGGTTTGCTCTAAACTCTGACTTTTGGTGTTGGTGTTACCGAATCTTCAAAACTATTTTTCATTTCATACTAATGGCAAAAATATGTCTTCAATCTCCCCCTTTGACATTAGTATCAAAAACCGATATGTGCAAATACTAAAATGTTTAGTAATGTATACCATGTATTTACCTTGTCAATTATGATCCCCCTATGTATATTCTAGTATAGTATATGTATATACACTTATCATCTCCTTTATACATATCATTTTCACCCTTGTATCCTATCAATTTCCCTTTTTTTAATATATCAATTTCCCCATTTTTTGATAGTAATGGCAAAGGCGTAATCACTTACAACTTGTCAAAAATGTGGGAGTGAGAGTTGTTCATGTCCTCCATCATCTTCTCCCATTTCTCTTGAAGGTGTTCAAGTGCCATTTTCTCTAATGTGATCTCGGCGTGCATATCATAGATGTTGTCGGTGATAGACATCTCTGGGGTGGCAATCAATTGCCTTTTCGTTGTCATATGTTTCTGCAGTAGTGTCAGATTCTATAAGAGTAGAGCATGTAGCTCAGTTACCTCATCCTTAAACTTAGATTCTGCCTCTTGGATTTGAATTCTCAACTTCTTAGCTTCCATTACCTTTGCATAATGCAATTGTATTGCATTGTCTGCTGTTGAGAGACTTTGACCACTAGAATCTAGATCTACATCTAGTTTTGAAATCTTTTCACTATTCTCCTTAGTGAATTTCTCTAAAGTGCTTAACTTTTGAACTAAGGATATTTCTTCTGAAATGATAGTTTCTAACTCACTTTTTTAGACAACTTCACCTTGTTCTCTGCCACTTCTTGGCTGATTTTTTCTATTAATTTATACTGGTACTTCTGCTCTTCTTGTTCTTCAATTTCTTTTTTTGCATCCACATTCTGTGATTGGATGGCGTTGGTAAGAATGGTAAGTTGATCAAGGATTGGGGAATTGTGATGAACATCTATGTCAGGAACAATTTGTGTTAATATGTCCCTTGACATTTGTAGCACTTGTGATTCCTTGTGCTCCTTCCTAATCTTTTCTTTCATCGCTTTTCACTGACATATTTCTCCATACTCAATTAGAGATTCATAATCCAATGTAGTTGGATCACATTTTGGTATCTCTATTATTTCATTAAGTGTAACTTGTATTTTGTTTTTCTTGTTCTTGTTCTTGTTCTTGTTCTTCTTCTTCTTCTTCTTCTTCTTCTTGGATATTGTATGGTAATTACCTGAATGTAGAACCATAGCAAGATCCTTTGCTTGGTCATATGTACTCGATAAAGGCTTTGGTGGTGTCGTTTCTTTTTCCTACTACTTGGTATCTGTTTGTCAATTGGGGGTGGATGTCTCCACATCAACCTTCATTTTATCTGTAGTATCTCCTTTGGTACCCTTAGGAGTATTATCATCTTTCTTCTCTTCTTCACCTTTATCTTTATGGTCTTCATCTGTTCCTTTTGGTTCTCCATCTAGTACATTCTATTCATCAGTTGTATATTTATGTTCATCATTACCCTTATCTTTGGGTATGCTTGCATCTGGCTCAGGTGACTTCTCCTTTTGTGAGATAATATTGATAGCCTGTGGCATTTGGCTTGGTATATTCACCTATGCAGCATCTATAGTTGTGTCATGTTTGTCAGTTTGGTCTGGGACAATAGTGACATCTTCACCTTTCTGTACCTCATATGCAGGATCTTCTCCGGTAATATCAATGATAGTATTATCAAGCCATGTTTCATCTGCAGTGTCCATATCCTTCTTAGCTATTGTGTTCAATTCTTCTTCATTTACATCCTCACCATCATTTATAAAAATGTGTTCTAGGCTCGGTTAAGCCTGATCTTCTTCATTGTGTGGCTTGTCAGTAACAGCTAATTATGGCTCGGGGCTTGTTTCCTTTTTAGGTACATCAAGTATCTTTCTCCATTCATCCTCACTTTTTTTTTCAATCTCAATTAGATGTCCCTGTAGAACTTTGTAGGCTCTTAAATTTGGTGAGAACTTGTTGGAATGTTTCTTCATCATTTCTTCAATCTCTTCCATCTTAGATTCAGGTGGCATAACTGAAACTAGGTTTCTTTCCCTTATTTTTTTCTCTTCCTTTAGTGCATATGTCCACCTTGCTGACAATCTATTCATAAGTTCTTATGGCATCTTATCTTCAAATTGTATTGGTACATACTTGAATACACACATTTTTGTAATAATTGCCTCTTCTAACTTATCCTGGTCCTCAGGGTCCAAAGTTAGCCATTTTCTAATCTTGGGTTCAGTTATTGAACCTGACTTAATAATTGATGCACATACCTCATCAATGGTGGTAGAGAACTTATTCTTAATAGGTTGTTCATCCTGTTCAGTTTCCTCTATGTCTTCCTTAGTTCTGAGGAAATTTCTTCTTTTTATTGGTGTCTTTTTCCCTATTTGAGGCTTCCTTTTGTATGTCCTTACTTGTCCTTTCTTGATCGATGAAGGACTTGCATCATTTGTTGTCTGACTTATGGTCCTAGATGCAGCAGTAGTCCTAGGTTTCTTTGCTAGTGGTAGTGGTGGTGCATCGTACTTTATGGATTCAGAGTCACTCAAATTTTATTCTTCACTGATGGGTGATTGTCCTTCAGTGTCATCCTTTTGTTCATACTCCTCATCATTTACTAACAACTTTTTCTTTAGTCTCTTGACCATTTTGTCCTTCTTCCTGTCAATCTTTTTCACAATTAAACCTATTTTAATTCTTTCCTTGGCTTCTTCATAGGTTCCAAACCTAGGTTGTGACTTGTCCAATGGTTCATTAATCAATGCTTCAATAGCATTGGTGGCTTGATCTATGTTAAACTCATAGTTAAGTGGTGCCAACCATGCTTTCCTTGGTTTAGATGGTTTGATATAGGTGTAATCGGTGTCCACCATAAAACATATATCAGTTTTATAATTTTCCACAATTTTTCCAGAATCCTCATTCTTTTTTACATTCTTTCCTTAAATCATGTGAAGTATTCATCCATAACTGATACAAAGTTGTCAACTAGTGACTTGATGAATTCATTGATTTGTATGGTCACTGGTCAGGAAGTATCCTAGTTGACATTTCCTATGGATGGAAAGAAGTTCTAAAAGTAGAAAAATTTACACATTAAGAGTGATCCGAACTTACATGAATTTTACTTTGTGGACCTGATTGTCCCCATGTTCTCATCTAACTACTTCAGTAGAAGCTCAGATAGATCTAACTATAGACCTTTCTTAAAAATCTTATGAGCAGTTTCAACTGCTCCACATGCTATGTAGTTCAGCCTGCTGGATTGGTATATCTTATATCCTAGCACACATGCACCGAACTTGAGTTATGGATCAGTGATGGTGTTTACCTTCAATCCTCTATTATCCCAAACTCCTCCTGACATATTCTCTATTTCGAGATGAGGAGGGTGTTTAAGAGCCTTGGCCTTGTCAGTTATAGGATAACCAGTGATAGCATGTATCACATCTTTGGTGATCAGTTTTGGCTCATCTAGCCACATCTTTCAGTCGTGCACTCTTCTTAGCACTACCTGAATTCATTCGGTCTTGAACTGCCTCAGGAACATTAGGGCACAAGTCAGCCCTTTGACCACTATGTGTTTGTGTTCCTCCTTAATGGTTTCGCCTATGCAAATAATTTTGTAAGCTTGATCAACTTCATGATCTCCTATCTCAGCGATCTTGCAATGTATGTAGGAATGGACATCTTCAATCAATAAAACCCTAGGTGGAATTTTGGATAATGCACCAGCTTCATTGGGTTGCAAAGCAACCTCTGGACAGATTTTATACTTTATTTCTTCACACATGGAGTTCTTTATTAGATTCACCTTCTTCTCCTTAGCATTCTTAATCTTGGTTGTATGAGAAGTGGTTGCCATCATTTTTGAAAAATTTAGGGCTTTTGCGTAAATCAAACAATGAACACAGTGATCTTTGTTACTTAATTTAACCTTACATAGTTGTTGTTGTTCAGAATCTGCATGTCATGAATCTACTTAGAGTGCTCTATAATTTGGTCACTCTGGTTCCACTTTGCTCTACTATGCTTTTTTGCTCTAAATTACTGGTGAATAATGAGCTCTTCCATCACCCTATTTATAGATGGTTCCCTAAGTGGCATAATTAATGCTCTACCCACTTTTAAGGTGTTGAGGATAGAGTTTCTCGGGTTACATGCCAACTTTTTTTGGTGAAAATGTGATGCTCAGGGCAAGTGTTAACTTATTCAACTTTTCACATATTTACCGACGGTGCTTGAGAAGTGGTGAAGTCTTCAATGCATTTTACATGATTACCGATGAATCTCGGGTTACATTGATTAACTTGGTTTTCACATGTACACCGATGATTCTCGGTATCTTTTGAAAACTTAGCTTTTGTATGTTAACAAATGCTTTTTGGTATGCATTGAGCGAAGAGATTAAATTCATAGAATCATAACACATAATACCATAGTGCACATTTAATTATGCTAGTTTGGCATTTTAACTTTGTATAATGGAACTGATGCAAAGTATAACTTTATAGTGTAGTTCCATACTTACTTGTTCATCTTAGGTGGGGGTGGTGATGTCACCAAATCCATTGGATAAGGTGTCACCATTTGTGTTTCTTGGTCCAACATCATCATCTGTGTTTGTAGATTTCCTCCACATTTTGTTTCTCATCTTCCTGATGTCTTCAATGGTGTTTCCATTGGTAAAGGTGTTGGTCTTTGTCACTTGATCTCTGCAGTCCTTTCTTAGATGACCAACTTTATGATAGTGTAAGCATGTCATTCCAAGTTTATTTGAGCTCCTAGACTTTCTCATCCACTTTCTCAAGTAGTTTGCATCTATGTGTCCAAATCTTCCATATGTTGTGCAGTTTGCCCATGTGTTGTAATCCCAAACATATGAGTTACTGACTCTTTTCGGTTGATAAGTAGTTTCATTTTCTTTAGGATTCCATGCTTTCTTTTTCTTCTTCCTACATTCAAGGGATGTGTGCCATGCATATTGCAAGTAGGACAGTATTTGTCCATGTAGGTTTCCTTCTTCGGTTTTTTCACCTCAGATTTACATTCATATGTTTTATGTCCTTTCTTGTTACATTTATAACAATTTCCTATGAATGAAGGTGTGGATTTAGGAATACCTTTTATATTTCTCCTGAAAACATTTGATGTGTGGCCTAGTTTTCCACGGTGATTTCATGATTGTTTTCTTGGTCTTGGATTTTTGTAGACATTCTTTGGTTCAGCTTGGTATGGTGATTCTCCATTCTTGGTATACCCTAATCTGGTATTGTTGTTGACTCTTCTTTGTCCATCTAGAAAATCATCCATCCTTTTGGTGCTTTCTTCATCTCTCTTGATCATGTCATTGTGATGTTGTTGAATTCTCACCTCATGCTTTAGTCTTTCATTTTCTTCTCTTATCTCACCAAAAGCTTCCATCTTTCCATTCAGTTCTATGTTCATTCAGTTTGCCTCCTGACTCATAAGAATAATCTGATTGGTGATCTCATGATGATGTTTTGTAAGTCTTTTTATTTCTAACTCTTTCTCTTGTAGATTTTCAGTAATCTTCCTCATGTCATCAATTTCTAGTGTTCTCTCTTGCTTAGCTTGTCTAGCATTATTCATAACTTCAATCATTCTTACCATCTGTGTCTCTTGACTGATTTGCAGTGATTTCACTTGTCCAGTCATATGTTGATTGATTTCATTTAGGCTTGTAATGCTCCCTTCAGATGTGTCTAATGTGTTGCTAGTTGTAGATCCTTAAGACTCAAATAGATCAGATATCTCTTCCTCATGATAGCTTGTTTCACTACAGCGAGATGCCATAACCTTTCTTTCATCTAGCAACTATCTCATCTTGATTCTAGCTTATTTATATTTTTCATAGAAGATTTGTATCTCTAACTTATGATTCTCAATACTCTTGTCTAGCTTGTACATTTCCATTGTATGATATTTTCTCTTAAGTCTTTAAACTTTTCCAATTAAGAGATCTAGCTCTGATACCAATTGTTGGAAATAATGGAATGGTGTACTGAGAGGGGAGGGGTGAATCAGTAACCTCAAAAATTTTATCACTTAACCTTAATCCTTTTTAGTAATCAATTGTATTACCAACCATATTATGATATTCTATCTTTGTGTATTTTACATCAAATCATAATGCATTTAACATGTAAAACATTCATAGAAACATTCATGAAATGTATAGAAACATGACACAAGATTTGGTAACGCAGAAAACCCTTATTAGAAGGTAAAAACTATGGTGGGGATGAAACCCACAAAGCTTCACTATCTGCAGAATGGAAGGGGTCGGTTAAGGCTTACAATTTTGATCAGTTCTTATGATCTACCTTATTAGGATTATTATGTAGAGACTGGTTAAGGTCTACTCTGTTAAGAGCTTTAGCAACACTATTTAGTGTGCACTCGGTTAAGAGATTTAAAGAGGATTGTTAAATCCACCTTAAATCACAAGGATTTCTTCTATTTGCTACACTTGTTAGAATGTAGTAAGAAATATTTAATGACCTGAGTATGTGCAATCTACAATTGCTGATTACATATCCAATAAATATTATATGTATATTTATCACCTATTGTGATTGATCAATACCTCTATTCTTCTCGGTAGTCTTGGTTCTTGTTCTTGATAACTGATTTCATCCTTGGTTGTTCTTCTATATAAAACTCTTAGTCTGATCCATAAATGCTCTCCTCGGCTATAATCATCATCACACACATGTGTCCTGATAGATTACATATCTATTTGTATAATGATTTGACCTAAAATGAGTTTCATGTTTTACAATGACAACTCTATGATCGAAGGTTTACAACTTGACCTTGATCTCCTAGTTTGCAGTTTTCAATCAGTTAGACTGATTAAAAAAATTATAATTACATTGCTTGTCCCTAAAGAAATGGATTTAAAGCTAATAGAAAAGCTAAATATAAAACACAAGTGTTTTATCTTACGTGGAAGTCAGATCCACATTTCTTGGGATTCTAACTATCTCTCGGTAGACTGGTGCTCGGGATGCTCTTTAGTCTGTTGGGTTAATCTGTCATTTGTTATGTCAGGTTGCACTTTACTATTCTTGTCAGTTTCCTCTGTTTCATCCCCTTATAACATTTTTAGGTTACACTGTGTCATTGGGTTTCCTTGTAAACTTGTCCTTCGATTTTTCTCTAAACTCTAGCTTTCGATGTTGGTGTTACCGACAGTTCAAAACCATTTTTCCTTTCATACTAATGGAAAAAATATGTCTTCAAGTAGAATTACCCGATGACATGGATATATCACCTATATTCAATATTTCAGACTTGTATGAGTATCATGAACCTGGTGAAGAAGTGACAGTACCAAGTGATTATCCTAAGAAACAAAAAGAAGAAGTTGAGCAGATTTTGAAAGAGAGAGTTGGCAGAAGTACAAGAGGAAAGGATTACATGGACTATCTGGTAAAGTGGAAAAATAGACTGATTGAGGACTCATCTTGGATTTCTCAATCTGATTTGGATTCACTTCAGGTTGTACCTGATTCATGATTTGGAGAATCATTTCTTTTAACTCCCCATGTCTGATGCAAGAGCATCTTAGGTTCTTAGCAATCCTGTATCAACCAAAAATATATTTGTTTTGGTTCAGTAGCTTGTTGGAGACTGCTCAGTAAAGTTCTCGGTAACTAATTTTCTTGGTCAGTTGAAGGTTTTATTGTTCACCACTTGGGTTTGGTTACTTTTGTTTCGGTTGGCTTCACTATCGGGGTCTCGGTGGTTGTTCTTGGCTACTCTGTCATTTTCACTGACTGGTCTCTATGCTAGGTTGTCTTTCTCAGCGAGTTGGTTTTCAGGTGTTAGATCTTCTGGCTGACATATGCATTTAATTTCTATAGCATAATTAATGTTGGGGTCTCTCATTGGGATGCATGTGGACCTAAATTTGGGTTTTTGTTTTTTCCTATGTTGGATCTTTAGGATCTGAGTGCCGACCTCTTGGTGGACTCTTGTATATATTTAGCTTTTTGTTCTTAGATTAGGGCTAGTTCTAGGTAGTGAATTAGGAGAGAAGATTGGGATCGCAGGTCTGTGACCTTGCATGCATAAAGACTATTCTATAAGATATAAATGTATATGGCCGTAACTGGGAAGACCTTATAGCCCAGGATGTATGATGTTTGATGAAATATTAAACTGAATACTCTTCTTTCTTTCCCTCATGTTTCTATGTTGTTGCTTTCAATTTGTTCTATAAGTTGGTCTTGATAGTTGGGAGTGCCTTGGGCTCTGGTTTTCCTTACCCTCCTTGCATCAATTTTTCTATCTTTGTGGGGGCTAATCCACTTATCTGTCAAATTTTCACCCCATCATGTGGCCATCTAGCTTTTCTACCCATGATATCGGTGTATTTTGTTCCCTCTCATGTATCTATCTAGCACCACTATTCGTATTGGAATTTTCATAATCTATTACCCTATCATATGACTATCTACCCTCTACTACTCATATCGGCTTGATCTAAAGTTGCCCTGCCATATGACTATCTACCCTCTGCTACTCATACCAGTATGATCTAAATTTTCCCTATCATATGACTATCTACCCTCTGCTACTCATACCGGCATGATCTAAAGTCACCCTATCATATGACTATCTAGATTTCACTAATTGTATTAGTACATATCTAAAGCTACCATATTATGCAACTCTCTAACTTTTTCTACTCACATCAGTGCAATCAAAATCGCCCTATCATATAGCTATCTAGCATAACAGTACTTTCTACCCATACCGACATAACATCAATAATCTATCTCTATCTCTTATTATTATCTCTATTTCATCTAGTATGCTTCTCTGCAACTTTCATGTTGGATGCAATCGCATGATAATTCATGACTATCTCTTATGGACAACCTCATGTGGATGAAAGACGCTTACATAAGTCAGGTATTTTTTATCTACTTTATCTCACATCTTCAATTATGATTTGCTTGCTAAAGTGGGTGTAAAATGTATTTGTAGACACCCAAAAATGGTTCAAGCCTACTAGTCTACATGTTTTAACATTTTGGCATTACAACTGAAACATTGTTTTGCGATCTAATTATTCCTCTATGTTGCGCATATGATCTTTATTATATAACAACATTGTGTCTTTCGTCGATAATTGAATATTGCAAAATTGTTCAAATATTTACTAATATTTCTATTTTCTTCGTCAAATTGATCATTTTCCTAATCAATTCCAATCAACCCTAAATTGATTCTATTCAATCCTATTCAATCCTAAATCAATTCAAATCTATTATATTCTCTTCCTAATCATTTCATAATCATTTTGAAATCATTCCAACTATTCTGGGGCATTGTCCAAGATCATCGATGCCTAATTAAGTCACTTTTCAAATCGATCAAATGCTTTTCTAAATCTAATCAATCTTTTCAAACATTCTAGGGGCATTGTCCAATTTCATCAATGCTTCGTATCCTTTTATCACCCATTTTATAACATTGTCCAAGTTCATCGATGTTATCGTTATCAACCTATCATCAATTCCAATAGTATTGTCCAAGTTTGTCAATTCTATTTCTGATCATCATCATTTCAGAAACATTGTTAAAGTTCATTGATGTTTCCCATCCATGTATCAATCATATGGTGTCATCAAAGTTCATTGATGCTATTTGATCAGTTTCAAACGTCATTATTTGAGTGCATTGTCAAAGTTCATCAATGCCTCGAAGCTAACATAATCTTATCAATATTATCAAAATCAAATCAATTGCACATTAATGCCTTTAATTTGATCAATAATCCACTAATTTATCCTCTTGGGATGAATGACCAAAGGTTTGTCCCTATTCTTTATGAATAAATCATATTTATTCATTCTTATCCTAAGTCTTCACAATTAATTAATTAGCTAATTCTAGTTTATGGGATTTTAGAATTTCATAAATGCTAATCATTGTTTTTATGAGAAATATTGATTTATTAATTGATGTAATTCCACCTAATTTGTCATCTCCTCTAATTGTGCTTCATCTCCTATTAATGTGCTTCATGATTTCGTCCACCTTTCCCTATACATTTTCCCCTAATTTATGCTTCCATTTCCTATTAATTTGCTTCTTCTTTTTCCCTCCATTATGCATTGATTTATGCATACTAATTCTGCAAAGTCTCTCTCATTTCTATAAATTGAGATGCAATTCTCTCTTTCAAGTTTGAACCACTATCTCCTAATATTCTTGACATCAAATTGGATTTTAAATACTTGTGCATTTTTTTCATAGGCAAAAGAGAAACAATAATCTACTCTATGGAGAAGAAAGGAGAGCATTTGAGCATCATTTGAAGGGGGTTTTTATATGTTTCTTGCATATGTTTTTGAATTCCCGTTTCAATGGCTCTAATGTTAGATTAGATAGGTTTGTATATTATTTAGGGTTTTTTGGTTACCTAGATATGCATATTCTACCTTTTTTTGGTCTTACATTTGATGAACCCGATGTGAAGGACCCTATATAGTCACAATAGCATATGGGTCTGGAGTGTATCATCTTTCAACATCGGAGGGAGAACCATTAACAGAAGTAGTGAACAACATGCACCTCCATAAGTATTATGCATGATCCTGAAAAAATACAAAAAAAGAAAAAACAAATGGTTGCCTTAATGAAAACCTAGTAAACAGGCATCTTGGCACACAAAAATATAAATAAAGAGAAAAAATTTATTCATAAGTGAAAACCTGGTAAAAAGGCGCTTTGGGCAAGTATCGTGGTGAAAACCTGGCAAACAGGCGCCACGCATAATAAGTTGTTGCTCCAACATCTATCATGATTCCACCTGGTATTATATTGTCCTTTCCTAATCATATCTTCCACTTTGAATTGACCATAGTGCCCCTTTATGTCCTGTAACCGGTTGATTTCCTTTGTCTTTTCCTTAGTACACCCAGTTTGTATGTCTCTTTGGCCTCTGTATATAGTCTATCTTCTATCTGGGGGTAGATTCTTGGCACTGACTGACTTTGAATTGAATTCAAACTGGGGGCATGACCTTGAACGTGGTTTATTCATGAGATTCCTTGACTATTAGATTGGAGATAACAACTTGTAAATATCTTAATGACCTAAAAAAAATCCTAAAAATCCAAATAAGAAGCTAAAAACACAAAAAAAAAATTGCATAATGTCCAGAAAAAAATCCCTAAAAAGCATAAAAAGTCATGAAAAATCCCTAAAAATATAGAAAAAGTCATTAAAAAATCCCTACAAAAACATAAAAATTCATGAAAAAATAGTAAAAATCGTAAAAGTCCTGAAAAATATTATCCAAAAAAAATTTAAATATCTCAAAAATTCTATAAAAAATTGCAAAAGCTTCCTCAAAAATCTGCAATAAATTTGTTCATACTTGTCTTTCTTTTGCGGAATGATCATCATGTTTACAGACATCCATGGCAGATCCATCATTCTGTGCTTAACAAAATCATGCTCTCACTAACATGATCTGAATCATTGTGACTCAACATTCAATCTGGTTGGACCTGTTCGATCTTTCAATCTCAACTATCAACCAATCAATCTATCCAACCTGTCAATCAATCATCCAATTAGTCAATAAAAGCTAATCTATAAAACAAAGAACACTTAATACAAGTAATAAAAAAGATCAGAATGGTTGTTGGCTCACATTGTTTCAGTGAGTGTTTTATCTTTCATTTATTTTTTCTTTTTTTGGTCATGTTCCTATGCTACTCAATGATATTATCTGAACTTATGAGAGTAGCCGAGATGGTTCATGATAAATTTTTGCTTTGTCTTCTACCTGTTTGATGATCTCATGAAATTCTAGGGCATGTCTGTTATATGTTTCAGGATGGAGAAGATCATCCTTTGTCTGCATCGTGTTTGTTTACGCAAAAGGATGGCTTTCTCGCTCTGGATTTTTGTGCCACGATGCGCTGCATCCGGTTTTGCAATATCAAAATTGTATGCACCCTAAAATGGTCGCCTAGAATTTGGGCCCCATTTTATCATTTTATCATTTTATCAATTTCCTGAATCAATGCTTTGGAACATTTTCAATTCAAATCAATTTCCTTGATCAAATTGTGATTAATTCAATTATTCAATTATTTCAATATTTCCTAAGGTTTGATCATTTTTATTTAATTAAAAGATTTAATCTCCCTTTTAATTAAATAAAATTTCTCTTATTTAATTAAATTCAATTTCTCCCAT
>MU225820.1:1329926-1352408 GCA_018584345.1 Thuja plicata | reverse complement strand
TGGTTCACAATATGGAGGAAGTAACATGAGTTTTGGTCATACCTCCCAAGATTTTATGCACATGCAACAAGAACCATTCTTTCAACACTATGTGGAGAAGTATGTGAAGCAAAACCAAGATAAGATCTTGAAGAGTCTAATTGATAATGGGGATAAGGTCCCTTAAAACTTTGATGTGGATAGAAAGATTAAAAGACAAGATCCATCTCGAGAGGAAAGGATTGATGAAGCGCTCAAACAAGCAGCCAAGATATTTGGACCTAAGAATTCTTTTTCATTGGACTCGATTTGTCCTAATCCTTTTGATAAGAGTGTTGACATGAAAGAATTTCCTAGAAAGTTTGAAATTCCTTAATATGAAAAATATGATGGAAGTGGAGATCCACATGATCATGTGCGACAGTTTTATACCACTAGCTTTGAGTTTCATCAAGATGATTCATACCTCATGAGGTTATTCCCACAAAGTCTTAGGGGGAAAGCAATGGAATGGTTTACCAAGATAACTCCCCCTGTTAAGACTTTCAAAGAGCTTGTTCAAACATTTGTTAAACACTTTGCATACAATATTTCGAGATCTATCACTTTGTTGGACTTGTGCAACTTAAAGTAGAATCAAGGAGAATCCTTTGTTACGTTCTTGAAAAGATGGAGATGAAAGTGCTCTTGTTATTCTGAAACTATTCTTGATAATAAAAGGATTGATATTCTTGTTAGAAATTTGGTCCCCAAATTATGGTATGAAGTTAAGAAAATGGTTTTTGATTCATTTGACACCATGGTTGAGACTGCATGCCAAATTGAGGATGTTTTGAGAGAAAAAGGAATTTTGACTAAACATGGAAATAACAACAACAATAGTCAAAATAACAACAATTATAACAAGGATAAAGGGAAGAACCTGTTATGCCCTGCATCCCCATCCCTACATTTTGTGTGCAAAATGTTGGGTCCCCCCTTTTTGCTTTTGCTTGCGGCTTTGCCTTGTCCTTTTTTTCTTTTTGTTTTCTTTCTCCGAGGTTTTTCTTCCTGGGCATTGCGTCTTATTTGTTTGGTTTTCTCCTCCGGGACTCCGGTCCTGGAGGTTGCCTTTTTGTTGGAAACCGGATTCTGGACTCTGGGATTATTCACCATGATGTTCTTAGGAATATTAACACGAGGAATCCCCGGGCCCAGAGTCCAGAGGTTTTTCCTGTCTGGAGATCGCCGGAAGGGGGTGGATTACTTTTTACCACGGGTATAAATAGGTTTTGTCTATCACTTTCACATTTACTGCGATTAAAACTTTCAAGCACTTAGAGCAATTTCAAAGTGATTAACAGAGCATTTGCAGGAGGTTTATGGTAATCAACGTTAACGATTTTCAGCCATTCTCAGGCAGGTGCAAGTGCTTCATGGTGTGATTCTGACCGATTGACAACCCGAGCCGTTGCAGAGCTCCCGTGGTAACCCTGGTTTTTCCTCTGCCTTCTGCATTCTCAGGTTGGTGGTCATGTTTTCCAGCTCTCTGGCTTTTCTTTGGTTTTGTTCAGTTTTCGTTTGTCTAGCTTCGTTTTATTTCTGTCTCGTCTGGTTCGTTCTGTTCCTGGTTTTGCCACCCGTTGGTGGGTCGGCTCTGCCAGAGGGTTGTCCGCCCTCTGCGCAGAAGTTGTTTGTCTATAAATAATGTAAATAGTGTAAATAGTGGTATTTTTGTAAATAGTATATATATTGTACATATTTGTTTCTGCCTTGTCTGGTTTTCCCGCGGGCGTCGTCCCGTGTTGTATACTTGTGTATATATGTATAATGGTTGTATAAAACCCCTGTATATCTACCCATTTTTTGTGTGTATATCCCTCAGCTCTATGTATATCCTCCCAGGTGGCTTGACAAGTTGGTCGAGTCACCCCTGTGTCTGGTTTTCTGCCTCCGAGCTTGCTTCGAGGCCAAAAACCACCTGTTTGAAGCTCAGCTCTCGACCGGTTTCAAACAGGCACTTTTCTCTCTCCCCCATGAAGTCTGTCAGAACCTCATTTACGTCCCATGCATGCAATCAATTCCAGCCAAGTGGCTTTCTCTTTTTGCGTGTTTGGACAGTTGGCTCTGTCGTCATCGCCATCGCATCCATTTAATGCCAACGCACGTGGCGTCCACGAGGGCTCGACAACTTGCCTTTTCATACATCCTTGCTAATGGTCATTTCTCCGGGCTTCGGGCCTCTTACCACCATCCATCCTGTGTCTTCGCCAAAGTGTGATAAAATTCCCCAGACCCGGATGTCTTGATATCTTAAGTTTATGATGTGTTTTGCTTTTCGGGTATCTTTGCATAAAACTAACTTTTCAGGAAGGGCAAACATCATGGTGGTAAGATCTCCGAACCCTGAAGTAACTATTTTATTTTGATAAAAATATTCTGACGGTCGCTTTGTCTCGCAGGTTCCCGGAGTTATCTTCCAAACATGTCTGAAGCATCTGCATCATCTCCTCCCGGAAGCCCAGAATTACCAACCACAACAGAAACCAGGGCAGCAGCAAAGTCAAAAATGGAGAAAGCCCTGGAAAAGCTTCCCCTCACCATGAAGTATGTATAGGATAATGCCATTGTGGGCTCAAAGATTGAGTCCAAGGTAAAACTAATGATCGACGCCAATGTCAGAACTTGGGCAAAAATGCAGGCCCTGGTAAAAATAATGCACATCCAGCGACAAGCTAGAGACAAACTCGCAATCAACGTCGGGGGTTCTGGAATCCTCTGGGTGGCTTGCTTCCCCTGCTCCGTGCAGTCTCCGGAGCTTATCTTAACACTGGCTGCCAACTACAACTCTTCTATCCAGGCCGTCATGCTCGTAGCTGCAGAACCCACAGGATACCCCACTCCACTAGTGTCCCTCAACCCAGTCACATTCTAGGCAGGCCTGGGTATCCCGCAATTTGATAAGGCCGCGGTGGTCACAAGGACTGACACCTTGAAATAGTTTACACAGCTGGAGGACGCTGCCCGGGTGTACATGAATACCAACTGGCTTAAGGCCCCAAAGAGAGACCCAAAGAGGATGAAGATAGAAATTCCCCACTCTGAATTCAAGGAGAGCATCCAGATGGGGATAATAGCATTATCCCGGGTATTTGGGCAGCCCTCCGCCCAGGAGTTTTCCAAATGGATGTACTATTTCCTCCTCGGCATCTCCACCAAGGGAGGATTCTTTGACTGGGTGACAATAATCTCCAATCATGTCGACTCCCAGTTCCAGCAGTTGAACCAGAAGAAGAGGTTCTACATGTCTTCTTATGTTTTCTGGGCCCTGGGCTAGCAGAGGCCCAACTCCAATGGCCTACTTACAGACGGCGTGCTTGGGATTGGCCCGGAACAAAAAGCACCGTGGGACCATTTCTCACAGATTCAATGGGAGGCCAGCTTCCCCAGTTTCTGTCGGGTAAATGATTCGTTTGTTTACTACCACCTGCTCACACCTGTCCGGGATGTTGGATACTGCCTATCTACTGAGGCGATGAAGTTAGTTAGTAGTTATGGGCACTAATATATCCAATTCTAGTAGCATACATACATTAGGGTTGCTGGCTTCTCCGGGAAAGCCTACTTGTTGCCCAAGCATTGTGGGGACAAGATCATGCTGCTAGAATATTGCCGGCAAATGATGGAGTTGCATGCCTTCTTCACACTCAAGAAGGTCCCCAACGTCCCATTCCCAATCACCTGTAGGAACTACACTTGCAGTCTGGCCGCCGCAAAAGAGGCCAACAATGAGCTGAAAAGTTATAAATTGCAAGAATTTTATCTGGCATGGAGAAATTTTGATCTACATGGCAAAATTACAACGGCAATGCGCCGGGCTTCAGAGCCCCATCATATACACATGGAAGACTTCTAGGCTGATTGCCAGGTTGACGTGGATGTGCGGAGTAGGAACTATGATATAATGATAGTCGGAATGATGCAGGAACTGAAGCTCCGAAGATTCCCTCCAGGCTTCTCTGACGCCGCCCCCACCATCGATCCCCAGTACAAAGAAAAGGGGATCGATAAAATGGCACTGCCGGCAATGGATTGGGCCGCCCAGGAGGGGCCCATGATTGAGGACTTCACTCGAGAGGTGATCGAGCAAATTCATGCCTATTTCAAGAGGGTGTTCCCTGGGAGTATGCATCAAGCTCCCCGACCGGCGCCAAAATTAGCACCACAACCGGTACCAAGATTGACCCCGGGGGCCGGGACTTCTTCGCAGGGCGCAGACAAGGGAAAAGGGATAGCTACAACCCCCTCCACGTAAGAAGTCCCTATACAAGAATAGATCAAGCAATTTGTGGTAGCCTTCCAGCAAATGAGGGAGCAGTTAATAATGAGGCTTGCCACTCCCTCGCTCATGGCCGGACCAATTCATCCTTCTTCCTCCCCGTCGCTGGCAGCCCTAATGGTGAAGGAAACGGGGGTGGATCCCATGGAAGCGACAGCAATAAGAGATGCGGGGCCACCTTTGGTTACCCAGAGGAAGAGAAAGCACATCAAGCAGCCTAAGGCAGAACTAGCATCGGAGGTATCTCTCCCCCAAGAAATAGAGATCCTTTCTTCTAGTTCCCTAGAACCGAAGAAAGAAACAGAGCCTGCAGAGGTCCCGGCCAGTCCCCCTCAAAAAGAAGAATTTGATGTATTTGCGGCCGATGAGTTTGGAAACTTGTAGAGGGATGATACACAAGCAGAGGAAGAGGTCCCAGGGGAGGGAAAAGAGGCTACAGAGCTAGAGGATGTGGAACAAGAGTCTGCACAAGAACAGAAGGCAGAAGAAAAGGAGCCAGAATCAGAGATTATCTCTGGGGCTCAAGAGATGCAAGGTCCGGGAGTGGACCAACTGAAGCAAAGTGAACAAAAGGCATCTGCTGGGGGAACCAGACCTTCGGGAATAATCATAAACCCAGCCGCCACGTTCCCAAGGCCACTCCCGGGGGCAACCTTCGGGCAGGTTATCACAGCGGCCCAAACTCTAAATCTTGGCCCGATACCTCCCCTACTGCCAATAGAGGAAGAAGCCCTGGCAGAAGAAGAACAAGAAGAAGAAGAGCAGCTTAAAGAAGAAACCCCCGAGGGAGCTTATCAGGGTACAGACCCAGCGATTGATATACAAGACCAGGCTGAGGAGATGGAGGTTGAAAAGAATGTTTCTACAGAAGAATTTGCAGCAGGGAGAGAAGCGGATGAAGTCCACGTTGAAGAGGAGCAGCAGCCACAGGATACCAGGAGGGAATCAGGAGAACAAATTCTTGCAGGAAGGCCACCTCCCGCACCTTAGTGGCTGGTAGAAAGAAGAAAGAGAAAAGCTTAGTCCACTCTGGTGATTCCTCTCTCCCTGGCCGAAATGATGGCCCAAGTTTAGGCCCCGCCAAAGGTGAAGAAAGCCCGAACAGTTCACACTTTGCGAACTGGGCCAGGCGGAGAAACAGTATTCGTTGTGGCAACACCTCCCCCAGACGCTAATGAAACAACTGCAGACCCCGCAGATTACAATGTTGCAGAGGTATCCCTGGGAAAAAGAGGAAAGCAAAGTGAGGTAGACTTTCTTAAGGAGGCAGCACGGGCAGTGGAGGCTCGATATGAGAAAGAGGCCTAAAAGCTCAAAGCTGAGAAAGAGAAAAATGCAAACCTTGCGGGGTTGCTTACTGAGCTCGCCAGACCCATCAATGCCGCCCCTCTAGAGACCTCCACATCAGAAGAATTACCACAGAGTGACATAGACTCCCTGTGAGTAATGAAAAAGAAGGCCCAAGTAGTAGACAAATGGGTCGCCCTCCAGATAGGAAACACCTGGCATTTCCTGGTGTCCACTCTCCCGGACTTATACACAGCCCAAAAAATTATTCATCAAGCGGAAGCGCTTATTGAGCAGTGGGAGAGTGACACTGAAAATTACCAAGCATGGAAGGTGGAGCTCAAAGAGATCCTCACCTTGGGAGAAGATATAATTTCTAAATCCAGAATTCTGGGTGAGGAATCATTTGATTTTGTGAGGACTCGGCACTCCAGACTTGACCTCACATTGGAGGTAACCAAGCAACTGGTAGATTCCTTGCGAGAGAAGGTAAACACTGTAAAGTATTCTTCTAATTTATACAAGTCTTTTGTAATAAAGGTTTTCGGGGCTGATCCCCTTAGTACAGATATGTATACCCCCAAAGATTTAGTTCTGGGGAGTTTTGATGAAATAATGAAATCTCGGTATCAGTCTCTGGAGGAAATAGATGGGGCCCAGATGGAAAAACTAACCAAGATGATACTTAAGGGCCATGACACTGCAAGGATGGCAGATGAATTCAAAGAAAATATTCCAGACCTGGGGGAACAGGTTGAAGTGGCCAAGCACAGAAGGGCCAGCCTAAATAATGTAGATGAAGATGGCATCTCCCGCCTCCTCCAGGCCTTCAATGATAATAAGCAACCTTGAGCTTTCTCTGGGGGCCGGGGAGAACTCAAGTGTTGAGCATTCTTTATTTTGAGTATTCTTTATTCTTTTGGGACGTAATTTCCTAGATTTCAGAGTCCCGGATCCAACAATTTTGTATTTTTTAAAGTGATTCATTTCCCGGTCCCCGAGGTCGACCGGTCACTTCAGAGGCGGTTAATAAAGGCTGTCAAAAGGTAGTTGGCCACATCAAGGGGCGTCGGCTTGGCAGTTGGTCTTCTGATCGGGTGGTCTTCTCGAGGTGTCATTTAGAGGTACATCTGGTACATTGGAGACAGGGCACCGCATTTCCCATTTATGAGGCATGTAGCCTCGGTCCTCGAGGGACCTACTTCCTTCCTTTCTCCTTTCTGGTTCTCTTCTCAAGACTGATTCTTCTGATGTATATTCTTATCTTATTCTTCTGACATGATAGACCTATTCTATCTCCAGGTCTTTTGTAGGGTGGCGCAGGTAGTACCGGCCCCCGGGTATTGTATTTTATTGAAACATAATGAAAATAGGGTTAGGGTTAGAAGAAAGTTGTATAAATAGGCAAATCGACCCATTTCCAAGGGTCGGCAAAATTGATGATTTTGTTGTCCATGGCAATAGCAAAGTGATTCCTCATTTGAAGTTGCAGAGCTCAATGCTCCATTGTTCTATTCTTAATAGTTAGATGCTCCCCTGGAGCCGTCATTGTATCATGCACCAGTGCTTGCTGGACTGAATATTAATGAAGAAGGAAGAATTCTTGGCAATGATGTTGTTGGCATTCCTGCTTCTGAGTTAATGGTATTTTGTGTTTTAATATTCTTTACGTCTTTTACTCTGGTATGTTAAAGTAGATTAACGACCTCTTTATTTCTGATACTGATAAAATGCTAGCTGATGGTTATGTGTTTCTTCGGTATTTAGTGTAGTTTACCAGAGTATTATTGATGTTTTAGACATTTCAACATGACTATAGTTAGATGAAATACTTCTAACCCTGCAGGATCTTTTTTCATTTTATTTGCTAAGTATAAAACACTCGGGAAAGCCTTACTTTGATCGAATCTCCAGAGAGAATGAGTTGAAGAAACCAGCTATCCCCCTCGAAAATAGTCACCTCTCCCAATCGAGCCCTGCACCGTCGTGACCCAACACCCAGGTGTTTGAAGGCCTGGAGGATTTATTTCCCCCGGAAAACCTTTGCAGGCAGAGGTGGCCAATTTCCCCAGAACCCAGTGACAACTTATGACTGTTGGCGGACCCGGTCAGCAAAACCCTGTCAATAGAAACTGGCGCTAGGAGGGGCATGAACTCATCCCCTTCCTGAGATTCTGATTTTACACCTTCTGAGGGTTCCCTGAGTTGTAGTTTTAGGAGACAAACCTTCGCTGGGATTGGATCTTTCTCCCTAGTGAAATTTGAAAGAGTCCTTACGTCTGCCTCAAATCCTAGAAAGTTTGTCGAACTCGAGCTCCTTACTCGAAAGAAATGGACCTCAAAAGTCCTACCAGCCACTATTATCTGGGGATCTAGCATACCGCTGAATACTCCAACTCCCCAGACAGTCCCACGAACCAGTACCCAAGCTACCCAACATATAGTTCCCCCAATGGCTGTATATTTCGGAAACACTGGGTCCCCAATGGGCACTTTTTTGGGCGCAACCAATGATTTACCCTCTCACCCAGAGAAGATCTGCCCGCGATATGAGCACTTAGGCTCACGGACCGTAGAAGAACACCTACAGGCATACAAAGATGCCATGAACCGACACCAGATCCAACATGAAGATATTGTGACCCATATGTTCCCCTTGTCCCTAGGACAAAGTGAGTTGAACTGGTACCTTAACTTTCCTGCCAACTCCATCAACACTTGGCAGGATATGGAGGATGCCTTACTAGCGGCCTTCCGCGTACACATGGACCCAGCCTGGTCCCATAGCCAGTTCATCTCCATCAGAAAGGAACCTAACGAACCTCTTGCAGCATTCAACCATAGGTTCCAACGCGCCCTGAATGATGCATGGACCCTTTCATTCCATCCCCGGAGGTAACCATACAGACCTACCTCAACGTGATGGACCCTTTCGTTGCCACTCTCCTTTGGAGAACAACCACCGTGGGCGACCGGGACACCTTGGAAAAAGTCTACAACCTTGCCCTAGAGTTGTCCCGTGGTCTCAATAAGTCCCTGAACGGGATTGGGAAGACCACGCCTTTCAACATGATCCCTAACGAAACTGCATATGCCGGGGGTTACAACCCAAATCTAGTGATAGGCGCCCCCTTGATAGCAATGAATCCCCTACCACCCTTGATAGACCAACAGGCGTGGTATATTTACCCCTCCCAGACCCAGATGACACTAGGTCTGGAATTCTTCCCTTGGAACCAGCCACAGCAGACACAACAGACTCAGACACAGCCGTCCGAAGTGCCATTCTTCCAGTTGTCCGCGACTGGAGGACTGCCACCCTTGACTCTGGCTAATCCTGCCGCCTTCCCGGGGAACCAACAACAACCACAACCGTCGCATTGTGACACCAACACTCAGTTGACCGCTGAGGTTGAATCCCTCCGGCAAATGTTGTCCACCTTAACTATGGACATGGGCCAACTGAAGGCAGGATCCTACGCACCCCAAAATTCAAATTCCCAGAGGGGGAACATTTTCTCCGGCCAACGAAACAACAATGCTAGAGGAAGGAACTTCAACAATGGGTCTAGGCCCAATCAACTATAGTGGAAAAATAACATGAATACCAGAGGCCCACCTCCAAACCAAAACACTAACCAGAATGGTGCTGGACCATCACATTTTACACCAGTCGCAGACTTCCAGCCCATGACTAACTGGTGTAGATTACATGATACTGGTTCACACAATGAGGTGAATTGTGCCACCTTGGAGAAGGTCATCATGATATCCCAGCTGGACAGGCAGCAGTCGCATGATACTACCCCTCCAGAACCTCCCGTCTAGGAAACAACCCACAGCGCCTTCACCTGCGACACCATCTTCTTTGGGACTTTTAGAGAAGATGAAGAAGAGTCTAAATTACAGGGATTCTTTAACGAATCCATTCCGCCCTTCGAGGCCAATGCCTTTACTAACCTGTGGACTCCATACAACACTCGAAGTCAGGTTGGTAAAGGACCAGTTTACACGCCCACACCTCCTATCAAAGATACTCCTCCCCCCGGAATAACGCGACTGATCAACCTGCGCCTCCAAAAGGTCCTAGCTCTAACCAAGCAAAAGA
This sequence comes from Thuja plicata, assembly GCA_018584345.1. NCBI lineage: Eukaryota > Viridiplantae > Streptophyta > Pinopsida > Cupressales > Cupressaceae > Thuja > Thuja plicata. Next base: position 1,342,716 of record MU225820.1, on the reverse strand, counting down.
TCTCACGGAGGAAAATCACCAGTTCCTGGGAGGAAGATTTGACATTATGAAGGCGTTAGAACAGACCAGTACCTCCATGACCTTGATGGAGGTTTTTTTGAATTGTCCCGAGCAAAAGAAGTCTCTTCTGAAGCTCTTAGGGAACCTGAAAGCTATCAGTCGCCCACCCAAGACCGTCTCATTCAAAGATGCTAATGCGGCTCTCTTCCACAGAAATAATGAGGATCCTCCCTTCTTACTAGGCCTGAATATACATGGCAAGAACATACACAATTTCCTAGTAGATTCTGGAGCTTCGGGTAATATCATGCCCTTGTCTATTTGTCAGAAGCTCAGATTCCACCCCACCCCGTCTAATGGCGCAGTGATCCAGCTGAATAAGACTGCTGTGAAAATGGTGGGGGAATTGAAGAATGTCCGGATACATCTTATCCAGGACCCCAGGATAGCCAGCATCATTGAAATCCAAGTGGTGGACATCCCAGAGACTTACGGGATGTTACTAAGTTGGAATTGGTCTAAGTCCTTGAATAGATACTTTTCGACCGACTTCACCCACTTGTGGCTTCCATGGGAAGGAGAATCAAATAAGATCCGGGTCGAAAGTGAGCCCCAGATGAAACAGGCCCTTACCGAGGTTGGGAGGGTCAACGAGGTCTTTTTCTTTGAGACTTCTCTGGGGGTGTACAAACCTTTTGAAATTCTAACATTTGATTTCATCCCTGGAGAAGATCTCGTCGTACTATAGAGAGCCCAAGACCTGGAAGAAAAGATGAGAGTTGAAGTCAGCTCTCAAGGCGCCATGGCAACCCTTGCCACACTCTTGTCCGGCACTTGGTGCCAAGTGCACTACCAAAAACATTCAGAGCTCGAGTGTGGGCCATGTATTTCGGTCGCCAACTGGCACCTTGATACCCTCTGAAACAGGCAACATGTAACTGATTCCTCGAGACCCAGTGCCCCTACGGGAGATGCTTCTTTGGTGCCATCTCCCTGGGAATCCCAAATTCAAAAAACTTTGGAGGAAAATTCCACTCTCACGTCGGTAGTCTGGGAGACACCCCCTAAATCCCCTAGCAAGAATCCAAAGACTACTCCGCCCCAACCCCAAATTACAAACAATGACTTATGGACCCTTAAGTTTGATGGGTCACGATCCAAACAGGGCTGTGGGGCCGGGGAAGAATTAATCAACCCACAAGCAAAATCCTTCCTCGCGTCCTACAAGCTGCAGTTTAACTATACAAACAATGTCATGGAGTATTAGGCTTTGATCCTTGGACTCTTATTCGCATTAAGGAAAGGTATCACCCGCCTCTGGGCTCTGGGTGATTCAGAATTGGTTGTTAAATAGGTCCGGAGTCAATACACATGTCATGACAAAAGGCTGGCTGCATACCGCAATTGGGCTTGGAGCCTTATCAAAGATTTTGATGCCTTTGGCATTGACCTCATTCCTCGGCGCCGAAACTATGTCTCGGATGCCATCGCTATTTCTGCCAGCACACTGGAGCCAATGGCTGGCTCACGACTCCAGAGATTTTTATTTGACATGGTCCCCACCCCATCCATCCCAGATAATGTCACCCACTTTCATGTCTTTGAGGACGATCAACATATCCTATCCTTCATGGCGAACATTGGTGTCTTTGAGGATCAAATAGTGGAGGAAAGAGACCATGATGATACTGGGCAGGGTGATGAAGATGATGGGATCATAAATTTTCCCACTAACACCATCCCAAAGGGAATGGTTGCATTAGAACGAATCTTCGACTCGGACCCACGGGCCCGTGAGAAGGTGTCATCCTCCTCTGAGGGAGGAAAGTTTGAAAAGGTTAACATCGGCCAGCCTGGTGAAGAAAAGATCATCCACATCAGTACCTCTTGTTCCCCTGAGGAGAAGGAGAAGATTCTCGCAGTCCTCCGAGAATACATTGATGTGATCGCTTGGGGTTATGAAGACTTGAAAACGTATGATACATCCATCATGACCCACACTATTCCCCTAAAACCAGACACTAAGCCCTTTCGACAAAAGCAAAGACCGGTCAACCCCCTGATAGAACCTCTGATTCCTCAAGAGGTAGAAAAACTGCTGTCAGCCCGGATAATCTTCCCAATCTAGCATACTATGTGGGTTGCCAACCTGGTCCCTATAAGGAAAAAGAACGGCGAGATCCGCCTCTGCGTGGATTTCCAAAATTTGAACAAGGCATCTAAAAAGGATAATCACCCTCTCCCCTCATTGGATGAGGTGTTGCAGATAGTGAATGGATCTCAGATGATGTCCTTCTTGGATGGATATTCAGAATACAACCAGGTCATGGTAAAGTATGAGGACAGAGAGAAAATAGCATTTACCACTAAGTGGGGAACATTTGCGTATAGGAGAATGCCCTTTGGCCTGATCAACGCAGGGGCTACATTTCAGAAGACCATGGACATCGCATTCGAGGGCCTTGTGAATCGGTGCATAATCATCTACATGGATGATTTGACCATCTTTTCCCGGGACAAGCGTGATCATCCCGCCCACCTCGCTCAGATCTGTGAAAGATGTCGCCGATATGGAATATCCCTTAACCCCAAGAAGTGCATATTCGGGGTCACTGAGGGGAAGTTGCTCGGGCATATTGTCTCTAAGAAGGGTATATCTGTAGAGCCTGATAGAGTCGAAGCATTGCTGAATTTACAGATGCCTGGCAGCAAGAAAGAGATGCGATCCTTTTTTGGGAAGATCAACTTCGTACGACGATTCATCACAGGATTTACAGAAATAGTTAAACCACTCAATGAGATGATGAAGAAAGATACCAAGATTGATTGGAGTCTTGAAGCAAAGCGGGCATTCGCCCAAATCAAACAGACCATAACGGAGGCACCGGTCCTGGCTAGTCCAGACTATTCCCTTATGTTCTACATTTATTCATTTGTTTCACCGCATTCTTCTTCGGCTGTGTTGACCCAAAAGGTTGAAGGGGAGGAACGACTAATAGCTTTCATGAGCTCCCCCTTCAAGAATGTTGAGGTCCGGTATTCACCACTAGAAAAATAGGCCTTCACTTTGGTTCGCGCCGTGAAGAAATTCTGGCATTACATTCTCCGAAGCAAAGTGCATGCTATCATCCCGGACCAGGCTGTCAAATATCTACTGATGCAGAGTGAATTGGGTGAGAGACAGGGGAAATGGATGGCCATCCTCCAGGAATATGACTTAGAAATGTAGCCCATGAAGATAGTCCGAGGCCAAGGACTAAGTCGGGCGATAGCAGAAGAAACTCCCCACATAGAATGCCAAACTTACACAGTGGAGTCCATCACCCAAGACCCGTGGTATACTGATTTGGTATACTTGTTACTAAACAATAGATGTCTGGAGGGGTTACCTCCCCACAAACACCGCACTTTGCGGATGAAAAGCGCACACTTCATGATCAAAAACTCCATGCTTTACCGCAGAAATTATGAGGGGGTGTACCTCCGGTGCATCGATAGAGACCAAGCTATAAGAATAATCGATGAATTCCATGGACAATTTGGAACCGGGCATGGCTCAGCCGACGCCACTGCCTATCAGATCCTTTGGGCCGGATACTATTGGCCTTGTATCTTCAAAGATGTTTACGCTCATGTAAGGAAATGCCATACTTGCCAAACCGCAGCGCATCGTGAGCGTAACCCAGCGATGCCTCTACAACTAGTCTACGAGGCTAGGCCCTTCGCCCAGTGGGCGTTTGACTTCATCGGGGAGATCAACCCCAACTCGTCTGCCAACCACCGATACATCCTTACTGCTACTGATTACTGTACTCGGTGGTCTAAAGTTGTACCTTGTAAAAACAACATGGCAGACATAGTTATCAAGTTCTTGGAGGAAAACATCGTCACACGGTTCAGAATGCCCTTTGCCTTGGTATGTGACAATGGTCCGGCATTTTCTTCAGCACAGTTACTTGAATGGACCTACAATAGAAAGATCACACTAAAGTTCTCCAGTAACTATTACCCCCAGGGAAGTGGCGTTGCTGAATCAACAAATAAAAATCTACTTGAAGTGATTAAGCACCTGCTAGAACAGAATCCCCAGGATTGGCACCAAAAATTGAAATTCGCCCTTTGGGCGGATCACATTCATATTAAGGCTACCCTGGGAACATCACCATTCCACCTGGTTTATGGCCAAAACCCTGTATTCCCGGTCAACTTACAGATCCCCATTTTACAGTTCATGCAGGAATTCAGCAACAGGGACAACATCGTGGAGGTTCGGCTCTTGAATCTGGTGCGAATGGAAGAACAATGAGACGCATCCCTTGAACATTTTGTGCGTCATCAAGCAGTGGTAAAAAGATGGTTTGACAGAAGATCCCAATATAAGGCTTTTCAGATCTCAAATCTGGTCATGTTGTGGGACAAGGCCCGGGAGAATAAAGGAAAGCATACCAAGTTTCAGCGGCTCTGGCTCGAACCATACTTGATTTCAGAAATCTGTGGGGAAAATACTTACCACCTCAACACATTGACTAGGGAACCTATCACATTGCCCGTTAATGGATAGTTTCTCAAACACTATTTTGAGTAGGGTAAGTTCATCCTAAGTTGTATTATATGTAAATCTTTCCACTTGTAAATATCTCTTCCTGGTGTCTCGTTGCGAGATGCCCTGCCTTGTAAATAGCCTTGTCGGCTGTCCCCTGGGGCGGCCCTCTTTTCTCGTCTTTGTTTTCATTTTCGGTTTTCTTTCGGTCCTGGTGTTTTGTTCCGTCTTGCAGGAATTGGAATGCTTTGCATAACGTTGGCCTTCGGTACAATGTCTACGGCATGGTGAACTTTAGAATCTATCTTTAGCATGGTGGAGCCGGTCCGGTCTCCGGGGTTCATTTTCACGGGTTATGGCATATTTCGAGCAATCTCCATTGGGTGTTGTCTCCGAGAGCATGGAAATCAGTGAACAAAATAATAATACAAGGAACAAGTAATCAGACACACCGAGGGTAGATCAGTTGTACTCTTTCATTGACCCACGTCTGAAAATCTAAAGAAATTCTCCTTGGGTCCTTAGTTTTATCCTCTCTTCAAATATCTAAACGTAGGTGGATAGGTGAAAGAAGTACCACCATTAAAATTAGCTAAGCTTAAGCTTAATGGTGAAAGAAGTACCGCCTTCCCCACCCAGAAACAAATAAAATAACAAGAGGAAAAGCGGGATAAAACTACGGTCTCCAGGGGAAACAAGCAAATAGATGATTGGTTCGATGTGATTAGTACCCCTTCTCTATTCCTCCCAAGGGTCATCGACTTGATTTCCTTCCCAAGCACACATGACACCACTGATGAAAGACTACAGACTGACTCCTGTGTGGTTGGATTCTCTCAGATATGTTGCTCTTTTCCTGTCAGACGCTTCGAGGAGCGGCTTGTTCCAGTTTTGCTAACCAAAGATTCTTTAGTTCTCAAATGCGCTAAGGCATTTGTCCCAGATAGTCACCATTTGTTATGCCCTGCATCCCCGTCCCTACATTTTGTGTGAAAAATGTTGGGTCCCCCCTGTTTGCTTTTGCTTGCGACTTTGCCTTGTCCTTTTTTTCTTTTTGTTTTCTTTCTCCGGGGTTTTTCTTCCCGGGCGTTGCGTCTTATTTTTTTGGTTTTCTCTTTTTGTTGGAAATCAAATTCCAGACTCCAGGATTATTCGCCATGATGTTCTTAGGAATATTAACACGAGGAATCCTCGGGCCCGGAGTCCAGAGGTTTTGCCTGTCCGGAGATCGCCGGAAGGGGGTGGATTACTTTTTACCATGGGTATAAATAGGTTTTGTCTGTCACTTTCACATTTACCGTGATTAAAACTTTCAAGCACTTAACGCGAATTAAAGAGTGATTTCAAAGCGATTAACAGAGCATTTTCAGGAGGTTTATGGTAATCAACGTTAACAATTTTTAGCCATTCTCAGGCAGGTGCAAGTGCTTCATGGTGTGATTCTGAGTGATTGACAACCCGAGCCATTGCAGAGCTCCCATGGTAACCCTGGTTTTTCCTCCGCCTTCTGTATTCTCAGGTTGGTGGTCCTATTTTCTAGCTCTCTGGCTTTTCTTTGGTTTTGTTCAGTTTTCATTTGTCTGGCTTCGTTTTGTTTCTGTCTCGTCTGGTTCGTTCTGTTCTTGGTTTTGCCGCCCGTTGGTGGGTCGGCTCTGCCAGAGGGTTGTCCGCCCTCTGCGTAGAAGTTGTTTGTCTATAAATAATATAAATAGTGTAAATAGTGGTCTATTTGTAAATAGTGTATATATTGTACATGTGTTTCTGCCTTGTAGGGTTTTCCCACGGGCATCGTCCCGTGTTGTATACTTGTGTATATATGTATAATGGTTGTATAAAACCCCTGTATATCTACCCCTTTTTTGTGTGTATATCCCTCAACTCTATGTATATCCTCCTGAGTGGCTTGACGAGTTGGTCAAGTCACCCCTGTGTCTGGTTTTTTGCCTCCGAGCTCGCTTTGAGGCTGAAAACCACCTGTTTGAAGCTCGGCTCTCGACCGGTTTCAAACAGGTGGTTTTCTCTCTCCCCCATGAAGTCTATCAAAACCTCATTTACATCCCATGCGCACAATCAATTCTATCCAAGTGGCTTTCCCTTTTCGCGCGTTCAGACAATTGGCTCCACCGTCATCGCCATCGCATCTATTTAATGCCAACGCACGTGGCGTCCATGTGGGCTCGACAACTTGCCTTTTCATACATCCTTGCTAACGGTCATTTCTCCGGGCTTCAGGCCTCTTATCACCGTCCATCTTGTGTCTTCGCCAAAGTGTGATAAAATTCCCCAGACCTGGATGTGTTGATATCTTAAGTTTACGATGTGTTTTTCTTTTCGGGTATCTTTGCATAAAACTAACTTTTCAGGAAGGGCAAACATCATGGTGGTAAGATCACCGGACCTCAGAGTAACTATTTTATTTTGATAAAAATATTCTAACGGTCGCTTTGTCTTGCAGGTTCCTGGAGTTATCTTCCAAACATGTCTGAAGCGTCTGCATCATCTCCTCCTGGAAGCCCGAAATTACCAACCACAACAGAAACCAGGGCAGCAGCAAAGTCAAGAATGGAGAAAGCCCTGGAAAAGCTTCCCCTCACCATGAAGTATGTACAGGATAATGCCATTGTGGGCTCAAAGATTGAGTCCAAGGTAAAACTAATGACCGACGCCAATGTCAAAACTTGGCCAGAAATGCAGGCCCTGGTAAAAATAATGCACATCCAGCGACAAGCTGGAGACAAACTCACAATCAACATCGGGGGTTCTGGAATCCTCCAGGTGGCTTGCTTCCCTTGCTCTGTGCAGTCTCCAGAGCTTATCTTAACATTGGCTACCAACTACAACTCTTCTGTCTGGGCCGTCATGCTCGCAGCTGCAGAACCCACGGGATACCCCACTCCACTGGTGTCCCTCGACCCAGTCACATTCCAGGCAGGCCTGGGTTTCCCGCAATTTGATAAGGCCGCGGTGGTCACAAGGACTGACGCCTTGAAATAGTTTACACAGCTGGAGGACGCTACCCGAGTGTACATGAATACCAACTGGATTAAGGCCCCAAAGAGAAACCCAAAGAGGATGAAGATAGAAATTCCCCGCTCTGAATTCAAGGAGAGCATCCAGATGGGGATAATAGCATTAGCCTGGGTATTTGGGCAGCCCTCCGCCCAGGAGTTTTCCAAATGGATGTACTATTTCCTCCTCGACATCTCCACCAAGGGAGGATTCTTCAACTGGGCGACAATAATCTCCAATCATGTCGACTCCCAGTTCCAGCAGTTGAACCAGAAGAAGAGGTTCTACATGTCTTCTTATGTTTTCTGTGCCCTGGCCCAGCAGAGGCCCCACTCCAACGGCCTACTTATAGACGGCGTGCTTGGGATTGGCCCGGGACAAAAAGCACCATGGGACCATTTCCCACAGATTCAATGGGAGGCCAGCTTTCCCAGTTTCTTCTGGGAAAATGATTCATCCGTTTACTACCACCTACTAACACCTGCCCGGGATGCTGGATACTGCCTATCTACTGAGCCGATGAAGTTAGTTAGTAGTTATGGGCACTACTATATCCAATTCCAGCAGCATACATACATTAGGGTTGTCGGCTTCTCTGGGAAACCCTACTTGTTGCCAGAGCATTGTGGGGACAAGATCATGCTGATGGAATATTGCCAACAAATGATGGAGTTGCATGCCTTCTTCGCACTCAAGAAGGTCCCTAACGTCCCATTCCCAATCACCTATAGGAACTACACTTGCAGTCTGGCCACCGTAAAAGAGGCCGACAATGAGCTAAAAAGTTATAACTTGCAAGAATTTTATCTCGCACGGAGAAATTTTGATCCGCATGGCAAAATTGCAACGGCAATGCCCCAGACTTCAGAGCCCCATCATATACACATGGAAGACTTTTGGGCTGATTGCTAGGATGATGTGGATGTGCGAAGCAGGCACTATGATAGAATGATAGTCGGAATGATGCAGGAACTGAAGCTCTGAATATTCCCTCCGGGCTTCTCTAACGCCGCCCCCACCATCGATCCCCAATACAAAGAAAAGGGGATCGATAAAATGGCACTACCGGCAATGGATTGGGCCAACCAGGAGGGGCCCATGATTGAGGACTTCACTCAAGAGGTGATCGAGTGAAGTCATGCCTATTTCAAGAGGGTGTGCCCCGGGAGTATGCATCAAGCTCCCTGACCGGTGCCAAAATTGGCACCACAGTCGGTACCAAGATTGACCCCAGGGGCCAGGACTTCTTCGCAGGGTGCAGACAAGGGAAAAGGGATAGCTACAACCCCCTCTGCGCAAGAAGTCCCTATACAAGAACAGATCAAGAAATCTGTGGTAGCCTCCTAGCAAATGAGGGAGCAGTTAATAACGAAGCTTGCCACTCCCCCGCTCATGGCCGGACCAATTCATCCTTCTTCCTCCCCGTCGCTGGCAGCCCTAATGGTGAAGGCAACGGGGGTGGATCCCATGGAAGCGGCAGCAATAAGAGATGTGGGGCCACCTTTGGTTACCCAGAGGAAGAGAAAGCATGTCAAGCAGCCTAAGGTAGAACCGACACCGGAGGTATCTCTCCCCCAAGAAATAGAGATCCTTTCTTCTAGTTCCCCGGAACTAGAGAAAGAAACAGAACCTGCAGAGGTCCCGGCCAATCCCCCTCAAGAAGAAGAATTTGATGTATTTGCGGCCGATGAGTTTGGAAACTTGCAAGGGGACGATACACAAGCAGAGGCAGAGGTCCCAGGGGAGGGACAAGAGGCTGTAGAGCTAGAGGATGTGGAACAAGATTCTACACAAGAATAGCAGGCAGAAGAAAAGGAGCCAGAACCGGAGATTATCTCTAGGGCTCAAGAGATGCAAGGTCTGGGAGTGGACCAACTAAAGAAAAGTGAACAAAAGGCATCCACTAGGGGAACTGGACCTTCAGGAATAACCGTAAACCCAGCCGCCGTGTTCCCAGGGCCACTCCTGAGGGAAACCTTCAGGAAGGTTATCACAGCGGCCCAAACTCTAAATCTTGGCCCGATACCTCCCCTACTACCAACAGAGGAAGAAGCCCTGGCAGAAGAAGAACAACAAGAAGAAGAGCAGCTTGAAGAAGAAACCCCCAAGGGAGCTTATCAGGGTCCAGACCCAGTGATTGATATATAGGACCAGGCTGAGGAGATGGAGGTTGAAAAGAATGTTGCTACAGAAGAAGTTGCGGCAGGGAGAGAAGCAGATGAAGTCCACGTCGAAGAGGAGCAGCAGCCATAAGATACCGAGAGGGAATCAGGAGAACAAATTCTGGCAGGAAGGCCACCTCCCCCACCTCAGTGGCTGGTAGAAATCAAAAAGAGAAAATCTCAGTCCGCTCCGGTGATTCCTCTCTCCCTGGCCGAAATGATGGCCCAAGTTTAGGCCCCGCTAAAGGCGAAGAAAGCCCAGACAGTTCACACTTTGCGAACTGGGCCAGGCAGAGAAATAGTTGCCATTGTGGAAACACCTCCCCTGGACGCTGATGAAGCAACTGTAGACCCCACAGATTACAATGTTGTAGAGGTATCCCTGGGAAAAAGAGGAAAGCAAGGTGAGGTAGACTTTCTTAAGGAGGCAGCACGGGTAGTGGAGGCTCGATATGAGAAAGAGGCCCAGAGGCTCAAAGCTGAGAAAGAGAAAAATGCAAACCTTGTGGGGTTGCTTACTGAGCTCACCAGACCCATCAATGCCACCCCTCCAGAGACCTCCACATCAGAAGAATTACCGCAGAGTGACATAGACTCCCTCTGAGTAATGAAAAAGAAGGCCCAAGCAGTAGACAAATGGGTCGCCCTCCAGATAGGAAACACCTGGCATTTCCTGGTGTCCACTCTCCCAGACTTATACACAGCCCAAAAAATTATTCATCAAGCGGAAGCGCTTATTGAGAAGTGGGAGAGTGACGCCGAAAATTACCAAGCATGGAAGGTGGAGCTTGAAGATCTCCTCACCTTGGGATAAGATATAATTTCCAAATCCAGAATTCTGGGTGAGGAATCATTTGATTTTGTGAGGACTCAGCACTCCAGACTTGACCTCACATTGGAGGTAACCAAGCAACTGGTAGAGTCCTTGTGAGAGAAGGTAAACATTGTAAAGTATTCTTCTAATTTATACAAGTCTTTTGTAATAAAGGTTGCCGGGGCTGATCCCCTTAGTACAGATACGTATACCCCCAAAGATTTAGTTCTAGGGAGTTTTGATGAAATAATGAAATCCCGGTATCAGTCTCCGGAGGAAATAGATGGGGCCCAGATGGCGAAAATAACCAAGATGATACTTAAGGGTCATGACGCCGCGAGGATGGTGGATAAATTCAAAGAAAATTTTCTAGGACCTGGGGGAATAGGTTGAAGTGGCCAAGCACAAAAGGGCCAGCCTAAAGAATGTAGATGAAGATGGCATCTCCCACCTCCTCCAGGCCTTCAACGATAATAAGAAACCTTGAGCTTCCTCCGAGGGCCGGGGAGAACTCAAGTGTTGAGCATTCTTTATTTTGAGTATTCTTTATTCTTTTGGGACGTAAGTTCTCAGATCCTGAATTCCCAGATCCAACAATTTTGTATTCTTTAAAGTGATTCATGTCCCGGTCCCCGAGGCCGACCGGTCACTTTCAGAAGCAGTTAATAAAGGCTGTCAGAAGTTAGTTGGCCACATCAAGGGGCGTCAGCTTGGCAGTTGGTCTTCTGATAGGGTGTTCTTCTCGAGACAACTTTTGAAGGTACATCTAGCACATTGGAGACAGGGAACCACATTTCCCATTTATGAGGCATGTAGCCTTGGTCCTCGAGGGACCTACTTCCTTCCTTTCTCCTTTCTGGTTCTCTTCTCAAGACCGATTCTTCCAATGTATATTCTTATCTTATTCTTCTAACATGACAGACCTATTCTGTCTCCAGGTCTTTTGTAGGGTGGTGGAGGTAGTACCGGCCCCCGGGTATTGTATTTTATTGAAACATAATAAAAATAGGGTTAGGGTTAGAAGAAAGTTGTATAAATAGGCAAATCGACCCATTTCCAAGGGTCAGAAAAATTGATGATTTTGTTTTCCATAGAAATAGCAAAGTGATTCCTCATTTGAAGTTGCAGAGCTCAATGCTCCATTGTTCTATTCTTAATAGTTAGATGCTCCCCTGGAGCCGTCATTATATCATGCACCAGTGCTTGCTGGACTGAATATTAATGAAGAAGGAAGAATTCTTGGCAATGATGTTGTTGGCATTCCTGCTTCTGAGTTAATGGTATTTCATGTTTTAATGTTCTTTATGTCTTTTACTCTGGTATGTTAAAGTATATTAACGACCTCTTTATTCCCGCTACTGATAAAATGCTAGCTGATGGTTATGTGTTTCTTCGGTATTTAGTGTAGTTTACCAGAGTATTATTGATGTTCCAGACATTTCAACATGACTATAGTTAGATGAAATACTTCTAACCCTGTAGGATCTTTTTTCATTTTATTTTCTAAGTATAAAACGCTCGGGAAAGCCTTACTTTGATCAAATCTCCAGAGAGAATGAGTTGAAGAAACCAGCTATCCCCCTCGAAAACAGTCACCTCTCCCAACCGAGCCCCGCACCGTCATGACCTGACACCCAGGTGCTTGAAGGCCTGGAGGATTTATTTCCCTCGGACAACCTTTGCAGGCGGAGTTGGCCGATTTCTCCGGAACCCGGTGACAACTTATGACTGTTGGCGGACCCGGTCAGCAAAACCCCGTCAACAGAAACAATATTGGAATAAGAACAAACAAGTGGTTAATGATGGAGTTGTGGATTCCTCCCAACATAAAGATCAACCTATGTTACACTTATCTAGTGTTTTTCAAGCTACAAAGCTCAATACATCCACTCAAAAGGAAAGTAAACCAAGTTACCAAGGTAAGCCTAAGAGTGAAAGACGTCAATTCAAAAAACTTGGTGAAGCATATGGGGAAATTTTACAGAAACTTATTGATAGCAATTTGGCACATCCTCTAGATGTGGCACATTTTTGTATACCTGATCCTAAGCCATGGTGGTGGAAAGAAAAATAATTTTGCCTATTTCATAATGGTATTGGACATAATGTTGAGAATTGCCCAAGATTCAAGCATCTCGTTCAAGACCTTATTGAGAATGGAAAACTTGCAGTAGATGGATTGAAAACCAACGCTGATCACATAGCATTCAAGGAACCTTTGCCCAAACATGAAAAGGGGGAAACCTCTAAACCTAAGAATGGAAA
>MU225820.1:1297185-1309070 GCA_018584345.1 Thuja plicata | reverse complement strand
ATAAGGAGGAATAACTAAATAAGAAATTACAATAAAAGGAATTATCCTCACATTTGTACAAGAAGACAAAATAGGTGTAGGGATTCCATAAGAATCTCCTACTTACATTAGTACAAGTAAAGATTAATTCTAACAAGCAGCCAAGAAAACATTTGCATACAAAGAACAAGTTGTAAGAACAATAGGCCAAATCCTTAAAACTCAAAGAACAGGGTTTGAAAAGGCTCCCTTAACCTTAAAAATAGAAAACCATGGGTTTTACCAGGCAACCATAACCTCAGAATACATGGGTTTTAACTTTTCTTTTACCAGCAACCAGATAAAGCATTTAACACTCAGTGGAAGAATAAAAAACCAAGGGCTTTTCTAGGATCCCTTAAACTAAGGGTTGAATTTTAACAAGGTCCCAAAAACCTTCAAAGGGGGTTTTGAAATGGCTCCCACAACCATTTTGCAACCATCAACAAAGGCAACCTGCCAGCTAGTCCTCCACTCTCCTATAAAATTCCTCCTCACCTCAATAGGAGAGAATCCCACCTTCATAGGAACAATAGAGAAGGACAAGACAATAAGGGATCCCAAACCTTATTCACCCCCACATCCAAGTAGCTATAGCTAAGAGAAGACCACAACAAACCATAGATTACCTCAACCCTAAACCAATTGTCCACCTCGATAGGAAAATTTTCCACCTCAATAGGCCATTGGAGATAGGAAAAAAGGAGCAAGTTGAGCCAAACCCACAATGAAACAACACAATGAAACCCTATCTAAATAGGGTAAGAATCCACCTCAATAGGATCCTTGTAGGAAATAACTCAGCCAAGAAAGGGAACAAACAACTTAAGAAAAAGAGAAAAGAAAACACATGGCTCTCTCACGAACAAATACAACCTCAAAACAACCAAACCCAAACCAAAAAATGCCAAGAAGGACCCTTGAAAATGGATAGCTCCCAAGCACCAAAAACCAACAAAAACACCACACCTCTACCACAAAGAGGAGCAAGAAAAAGAAAAAAACCTCCGCCCACAAAGGGGGAAAACCCACAAAATAAAAAAGCCAAACAGAGACTCAACACAATGAGACTGAAAAGACCAAAACCTAGACAAGGGAGACTAGAAAAAAAAAAAAACCAACACCACAAAAAAACCCTAAATTTAGAGAAAATAAAAACCCAAAACCAATGAAAAATGACAACCCAGAAAGCATACAAACCCAAACATTAACCAAAGCCTCCAAATAGAACAAATAAAAATAAAACATTGCAGCCCCTGTAAGCCTGAACCCCAGTCCCACAACCACAACACCGAGGAGGAAAGGAAGACAGAGAAACATAATATCCCAAGAGAGGGGCAAGCACTCTATAAATATTCCAATGCATGAAAGAGCCAGCAACTGAAAGAGTGGAATGAAGCCAAGTGGTGCAGGAGCACCTAGGTAAGGCTAGTTGATAACCTAGGCTCCTAGTTTGATTTATGCTTGTAGTGGTCCTAGCCAAGAAAATAATGTAATAATAGGAATAGATGGCTCCTAAGGCATGTTGTGATAGGTTAGGAGGCCTCATTAGGTAATTAGTGACCTTAGTTGCAAATATTGTCCAAGTTTGTCAAGTTGTGTAAATGTTGTCAATATTGTGGCAAAAGTTGCATTTATGTATTTATGGGTCAAATTGGACAAGGGACTATTGAGGAGACCTATTTGATGATTTAATTAGCCTAGATATGCATTTGGTTAATTTTCTAGTGTTGTTGACCAATTTGGATGCAAGAATCCAAAAGTTGTAAAAGTTGTCAATGTTGTCATTGACAACATTGACAACATTTCTTGCAATTAAGACATCTTCAAGCAATTGGGTTTCTAACTATCTGAAACCATTGATTTAGGGTCCTAGTCAACTATATAAGGCCTCCCTTGACCTATGTATGAGGTTGGATGAATTTGTAAAAATAGTGTACGAACTATGCAATTGAAAAACCAATAACAGTTGAGCATTTTGTATACACCTTGGTGTTTAATGGATTGAACTCTGCATTGTGATTGGTGCATGAGATAGTTTATGTAAATTATTGATTCTACTTATAATTAGTTTGTGTTTTTGTTCATATTTTCTTGCTTGTGTAAATAGTTTTGATTTTTGCACTGTCGCTGGTCTGAACCAGGCACTTTGTACAAATGGGGTCATAGCTTCCCTTCCCACCGTAGAATCTGTACGGGCCATTGGGATTAGGAAGATGAATCCTTCTATATATTTTATAGTGAAGGATGGGCCCTGGAAAGCAAGCAAGCTATTTTTCAGTGATGCCATAGACGAGCCAGAGATGCATGGCTAGGGATCACGGTGAGTTGTAGAGGTGAAAGGAGTGATTGAAAGCATTGTTTTCTTCAATCAAAGCATGTGGAGAGGAGGACATATGTGTGAACAAGCCCCAAATTCAATGGGAATATTTGGTGATGGATTATTCATGGTGAAAATGAGGACTCTGATGTCTATGCTTAGTTTGAGTTGAAACCCTTAAATTTAGGCTTATAAGTAGGAACCCATTGTACAGACAGTTTGGGAAGGCAAGACCTAGAAAATCCTTTAGGTCTCTGTAAAGGGTGTCAGAATCTGGAGTTAGTTTCCCATCTTGTTAAGGATAATTTCAAGTTATTTGGAAAAAGGTGCCTAATTAGGCCTAATGCTTGTAGCCCTATTTCAGTGAGTTTTGAGCAAGTTCTTGAACTCATTTAGGGTTTCAATGGAAACTAAGTTTCTAGGCACTATGTTGGATACAATTTCTTTGTTTTGGACCTTCCTCTCCATTGGTGGAAAGTGATTACCTTATTGGATCACTTGCTGTGTGGTAGCAAGAAGATGACCATGAAGCTTGAGATGAGTTTGAATTTATTTCCTAGTTGATGTTAACAAGTTAAAAGAAGAAGGATTTTGTGTAGAGACTCCTTGGAAGATTAGGGTTAGTCAAGAACCTGAATATGCTAGAGAAGTGGCCTATAGGATACCCTAGAAGAAGATAGGGTATAGAGCAAGACTCTTTGTTACATCAGATTGGTATCAGAGCTAGTTAAAGATTTGGGAGTTGGTGTATGTCTCTAAATACTAGTGAATATGTAGGAGAGATCAGCATGGTGACTAATATAGAGCTAGCTAAGGAGATGGGTGAGAAAAATGAGAAGAATAGACTCCTTGAAGAGACCCTAGAAGATATGAGAATCAAACTGTAAGAAGTAGTTGATGCCAGATATAAAGGCAAAGAAGTTAAAAGAAGTGACATAGGTAAAAATATTGATGAGGAAGATATCATCCCTGAACTAGACCCTGTCTTAAATGAAGAACCCCTCTTGAAAGCCATAAAATCCCTAGGAGGAAAATATTTTGAAGGAATACCACTATTTAGTGGAAAGATGGATATAGAAGCAGTCATGGAGTGGATTGAGGGAATGGAGAACCACTTCGAATGTGAAGGTGTCATTGAGGCACAAAAACTTAAAGTTACAAATTTACGGCTCAAAGGATAAGCATTGCATGGTGGAATTATCTTCAAGATGAGAGGGTTAGGATGGGTAAACAACCTATTTCTAACTGGAAAGGCATGGTGACCAAGGTGAAGGAGAACTATCTGCCAGAGGACTATGAAATTCAACTTCATAGAAAAAGACAAGGACTGAAAAAAAGGACTTGGATGTGGTCTCTTATTCAAAGGAATTTCATAAGTTATGCCTTAGGTACAAGATTCAAGAAGAGGAACCTATCAAGGTAGCCAGATACTTGGGTGGTCTAAAGTGGAACATCCAAGAGGAGATAAGTTTGTGGACTCCAACCACTGTTCAAAAGTGCCACCAATTATCCCTAAAGGTGGAATAGAGGAACAAGAAGAAAGGAGATTCTAATCTCACAGGAAGAGGCAGAGGAAGAGACCAAGGTGGTCACAGAGAATGTTATCAAGGCAGGGGTAATGGGCAAAGGAATCAAGGAGATTCCAAGCTGACAGAGCATGGTAATGAAATCAATACAAGAGGGGGTTATACCAGAGGAAGAGGTACTCAAGGAGGCTTTAGTAGAGGAAGGGGTTCATGCATAATTAACTCATACTTTGCAGGTATGAATTGTTACAATTGTGGACAATTGGGTCATCCTGTTTATAGGTGCGTGCATAAGCCCACTTCTTCAAACAATGGAAAAATTATAGCATATGCTCAAGAGGAAACAGTAAGTATCAAGACTCCAGAGGTTTATCACATTGAATCAGAGATGGGAGAGAACCTGATGTTCAGGAGGGTACTGATTAGACAACCAGTAAAGGATGAGCCCAAGCATAGGAGAGCACTATTTAGGATCAGATGTAAAATCCTTGGAAAAATTTTCAAAGTAATAGTGGATTCAGGCTCCACAGACAACATAATATCAGAGGAAGGTGTCAATAAGCTCAAGTTGACAAAGATACCTCATGTCAATCCTTATAAGGTGACATGGCTAAACAAGGGCCAGAGTGTGTTGGTGATAGAGAAAACTTGGGTTGAGTTTTCTATAGAAGGCTACAAAGATAAGTTGCTTTGTGATATCTTGTCAATGGATAAATGCCATCTGTTGTTAGGAAGGCCTTGGAAATATGACATAGGGGCGGTGTATGATGGAAAGGAGAATTCCATATCCTTCAAGAAAGATGGAAGGACTTTCAAAATTTAGTCTATGTTAGAGGAAGATGAAACACAATCCAAGACACCTAGTATCATGTTGAGTAGTAGGAAGGAGTTCCTAAATGACCTTAGAGATGAAGGGAGTGAAGTTTATGCCATTTTACTCAAGCTTAAGGAAGCAAAGAAACCTAAACAAGAGCCATTGCCATTGGAAATCAGAGATTTTCTTGAGAAATATAAAGGCATATTTAGTGATGGGACTCCTGCAACTTTACCTCCAAAGAGAGTCATAAGTCATCAGATTGACTTTGTACCTGGTGCATCATTGCCAAATAAGAAAGCATACAAGCTTACTCCTGATCAAAACTTAGAGGTGGCTAGACAAGTACAGGAGCTGTTAGATGAAGGGATAATCAAGAAGAGCATCAGCCCATGTGTCATACCAGTGGTCTTATCATCCAAGAAAGGTGGTAAGTTGAGGCTTTGTACTGATTCTAGAGCAATTAATAGGATCACAATTAGGTACAGATTTCCAATTCCTAGGATAAAGGGTTTGATGGACTGTCTTAGGGGGGCAAAAAATTTCACTAAGTTAGACTTAAAAATTGGATACCACTAGATTGGAATTAAAGAGGGGGATGAATGGAAGACAACTTTTAAGACTGTGGATGGATTGTATGAGTGGAGAGTTATGCCATTTGGCCTCTCAAATGCCCCTAGCACATTCATGAGGCTCATGAATGAAGTGCTTAAGGACTTCACAGGGGTCTTTGTGGTAGTGTATCTAGATGATATACTTATATTTAGTAGGACAGCAGAGGAGCATGTGAAACATGTGGAGATGGTGCTCAAGAGATTGCAAGAAGAGAAGTTGTCCATAAACCTTGAGAAATATAATTTCTTCAAGAAAGAACTTGTATATTTGGGATTTGTTGTATCCCAAGGGTCATTGAAAATGGACCCAAGTAAGGTGGAGGCTATCCTAAATTGGCCCACACCAACCACAGGGACAGAAGTCGGGAGCTTCCATGGGTTAGCTCGATTTTACATAAAAAATATAAGGGATTTGAGTGGTATTTGTGCATCATTGCTAGAAACCATTAAGGGTGGTCTCAAGATTAAGTTCATATGGACTTCTGCAATAGATAAATCATTCGAAATGTTGAAGAAGGAAGTAGCAACACAACCTATCCTTAGACTCCCTAGTTTTGATCAACTATTCACCTTGGAGTGTAATGCAAGTGGTATGGAAGTAGGGGGTGTGTTAATCCAAGAAGGTAGGCCAGTAGCCTTCTTCAGTGAGAAGCTAAATGAAGCAAAGAAGAAATATTCTTCTTATGATTTGGAACTATATGCTTTAGTTCAGTCTCTTAGGAAGTGGATACATTACTTACTACCCAAAGAATTTGTGGTGTTTACTGATAACCAGGCCTTGAGCTACATAAACACCCAAGAGAAGCTTAGTAATAGACACTTGAAGTGGATGGAATACCTACAAGCATTCACATTCACAATAAAGCACAAAAAGGGTCAATTGAACAAGGTTGCAGATGCTTTGAGTGGGAGGTTGCTAACCATTCAAGAAGTTCAGTTGAAGAGCATTGGGATAGATAGTTTCAAGGATCTCTATAGAGAAGATGAAGACTTTAGTCTAGCTTATAAGGTATGTTCTAATTTTCAGAATCATTTCCATAGCCAATTTTCTGAATTCATCTTACAGAGTGGATTATTGTTTAAGGGGAATCAATTGTGTGTCCCTAAGGGGTTAATGAGAGAAAATACCATTCAGGAAAAGCATAATGGAAGCTTGAGTGGTCATTTTGGTGTGAAAAAAACCTTAGAGTTAGTTCAAAGGTTTTACCATTGGCCAAAGATGGTGAGAGATGTCACCAAGTATGTTGAACAATGTGTAGTGTGCATGAAAGCCAAAGGGGAAGCTAGCAATGCAGATTTATATCAACCTTTTCCAATCCCTAACAGACCATGGGAGTGTGTTAGCATGGATTTCATTGTAGGGTTACCTAAGACAAAGCATGGCCATGATAGTATTTATGTAGTGGTAGACAGATTTAGTAAAATGGGTCATTTCATACCTTGTAGAACTAGACATGATGCCAGTAACATTGCACACTTGTTCTTTAAGGAGATTGTAGGAATTCATGGACTACCCCTAATTATTGTGTCGGATAGGGATATGAAGTTCATGAGCCATTTTTGGAAAACATTGTAAAGTAGATTGGGAACCAACTTGTCATTTGGTTCAGCTTACCACCCTCAGACGGATGGCCAAACTGAGGTGATAAATAGGGTGTTGGGTAATTTTTTGAGGTGCCTAACTAAAGAGTATGGGCGAACATGGGATGTGGTCATTCCCCAAGCAGAATATGCATATAATGACAGTAAGAACATAACAACAGGGAGAAGCCCATTTGAATTTGTATATGGGATGCACCCAAGGGGTGTGTGTGAGCTTAGAGACCTTAGAGGCATGGAGTGTAGGAGTGGTCATGCTGGGGACTTCACTCAAACCATGAAGGAGATACAAGAACAAGTTAAGAAAACAATACAAGACAGTACACAAAATTTGAAGGCCAAGGTAAATGAGACAAGGAAGGATATTTAGTTTGAGGTAGGTGATTATGTGATGGTCCATTTGAACAAATCCAAGTTGTGGAATGGTATGCCTACTAAACTCTAGATGAAGAGGGTGGGACCATGCATGATCCTAGCCAAGTATGGAGCTAATACATATAAGGTCCACTTACCTTCAGATTTGAATATATCTCATGTTTTTAATGTGCAATATTTGATCAAGTTCAAAGGGCCACTAGCTGAGATAGATCAGAATAGCCTAAAGGTTGTCAGTGATGTTGACCCTACTGTGTTACCTCCCAAGCTACAGTTGGAAGTAGATAAGGTACTGGATTCAAGGGTCAAGGAGACTACAAGGCGTAAGGTGTACATGGAACATCTCATGAAATGAAAGCATAAACAAGAATCAGAGGCAACATGGGTTGCAGAGACATATTTCAAGAAGGTGGGCATCTCTGAAGACATTTTTGTCCACGTGAGTGACATGACTTTTCTTTGTGGGGGAGTATGGTTCAGGAGCACCTAGGTAAGGCTAGTTGATAACCTAGGCTCCTAGTTTGTTTTTTTCTTGTAGTGGTCCTAGCCAAGCCACTAGTGGAATAATAGGACTAGATGGGTCCTAAGGTGTGTTGTGATAGGTTAGGAGGCCTCATTAGGTCATTAGTGACCTTAGTTTTGTCAAGTTGTGTAAATGTTGTCAATATTGTGGCAAAAGTTGCATTTATGCATTTATGGGTCAAATTGGACAAGCGAGTGTTGAGGAGACCTATTTGATGATTTAATTAGCCTAGATATGCATTTGGTTAATTTTCTAGTGTTGTTGACCAAGTTGGATGCAAGAATCCAAAAGTTGTAAAAGTTGTCAATGTTGCCATTGACAACATTGACAACATTTCTTGCAATTAAGACATCTTCAAGAAATTGGGTTTCTAAATATCTGAAACCATTGAGTTAGGGTCTTGGTCAACTATATAAGGCCTCCCTTGACCTGTTTATGAGGTTAGATGAATTTGGAAAAATAGTGTACAGACTGTGTAATTGAAAAACCAATACCAGTTGAGCATTTTGTATACACCTTGGTGTTTAATGGATTGAACTCTGCATTTTGATTCGTGCATGAGATATTTTATGTAAATTCTTGGTTCTACATGTAATTAGTTTGCTTTTTTGTTCATATTTCCTTTCTTGTGTAAATAGCTTTGATTTTTGCACTGTCGCTGGTCTGAACCAGGCAGTTTATACAAATGGGGTCATAGCTTCTCTTCCCACCGTGGAATTTGTACGGGCCTTTGGGATTAGGAAGATGACTCCTTGTATATATTTTATATTGAAGCATGGGCCTTGGAAGGCAAGAAATTTATTTTTTTAATGATGCCCTAAGCGAGCCAGAGATACATGGCTAGGGATCACAGTGAGTTGCAGAGGTGAAAGGAGTGATCGAAAGCATTGGTTGCTTCAATCAAAGCATGTGGAGAGGACATATGTGTGAAGAATCCCTAAATTCAATGGGAAGCTTTGGTGATGGATTATTCATGGTGAAAATGAAGACTCTGATGGCTATGCTCAGTTTGAGTTGAAACCCTTAAATTTAGGCGTGTAAGTAGGAACCCACTATACGGGCACTTTGGGAAGGCAAGACCTAGAAAATACTTTAGGTCTCTGTAAAGGGTGTCAGAATCTAGATTTATTTTGCCATCTTGTTAAGGATAATTTCAATCTATTTGGAAAAGGGTGCCTAATTAGGCCTAATGCTTGTAGCCCTATTTCAGTGAGTTTTGAGGAAGTTCTTGAAGTCGTTTAGGGTTTCAATGGAAACTAAGTTGCTAAGCATTGTGTTGGATTCAATTGCTTTGTTTTGGACCTTCCTCTCCATTGGTGGACAGTGATTACCTTATTGGATCACTTGGTGTGTGGTAGCAAGAAGATGACCATGAAGCTTGAGATGAGTTTGAATTGATTTCATAGTTGATGTTAACAAGTTGAAAGAAGAAAGATCTTGTGCAAAGACTCCTTGGAAGATTAGGGTTAGTCAAGAACCCTAATAGGCTAGAGAAGTGGCCTATAGGATACACTGGAAGAAGATAGGGTATAGAGAAAGACTTTTTGTTACATCACCAAGGCATACACCGCAGACCATAGAGAATCAAAGCACAACCACGTTCATAGCATATACAAAAGGGTAACCACTAAAACCTCCACAAATGGAAAAAAAAAAAGGGCATGACCAAAATAGGAAAACCACCATCCACAGCTTCATCCATAGAAGTACAAATAGACCCTATGAGCATAGAAAGAAGGAAGAATAGTTGCTCAAGAATTGACAAAACCCACACCAAAACAACAAAAAAAAAGGTCCCACAAACGGAAAAAGACGATAGTACCTAGCATGGACAGGAAAAAAAGAGGCCCAATCCATTGTCCTCCTTGTCTCAATATTCTTCAAAAGAATTTGATTCTACTCATCTGTTGCCTGAAACCCTCACCAAACCTCGCTCTTTCCTGCTCATGCTCATTTCAAACATTCCAATTGGAAAAAGATAGATATACATGTTATTGTTAACTCTTAAGAGTATATTTTTGTATATAGTTGACTCCATGGGTTTGTAGGAAAATAATGAAGTTATTTGCAAGATTATAATTGTGTTTATGGATTTATGTTCTTAAAAATCTAGTGTTTTATTAAGATTTATAAAGTGGGTTTTCTTTTGGCCTCTTTTTAAGAGGGTTTTGAGGAGGATCTATTGCTAGAGAGATTTTAGTCAAAAAAAAAGAGATCTTTCTATTTATTCTATAAGACCTAAAAATCTATATTTTCATATATGACACTATATTTTAGTGACAAAATATTCTTACTTAGTTATAGAAATATTTTAAAAATTGGGCACGAAAATATATGTATAGTCTTATGGTTATGTATAGTTATATAGTTAGTACATTCAACCATATATTCTATAGGTCATAGTAAGATTTGTGGAATTAAAAAAATATTGTGTTGGTGAAAACTGATCATGCTAGCTAGCACAATGAGGGAATGGAAGAGGAGTATATCTCTTAGTCCCATAATAAATCAATTTCCTAGGGTGTAGCTCCTAGTTAGAGGCAATGCTAGTATATAGTCATAGCTAGTCCACAAGGATTGATCCTAGTGACAACTAGCAAGTGGGATCGCCTTGGTAGAGCCACCAAAGCACCACTACTACTAATGGACCACTAGAAAACCACCTACTAACCACTAGGGCTTAGCTCACCAACTTAGGTTCAATTTTTTTGGACATCATAGATTTCAACCCAAGAGTTATATTATTGAATTCTTAGAGTCAATAAAAATATATTTTTGAGTATTACACTATGGTATCAATGGTTTTTCCCAAAAAATAGTATTTTGATATTAAATCTTGTATGGAAGATAGGTTTACTTTTCATCGTAGAAGAGGTTATATCTTATGTATATAGTGTAACATTTTGGACTTCTTATCGTAAAAAAAAGTGTGTTCTAATAAATACATACTAGATTAGATTTGGATATGTATATAATGTGACTTATTTGCTTGGATCTTTATTTGATATATTTATTAGTTTCGTTGACGTAGCTTGTTGGTTCGTGGAAAATTTAATCTAGAGGTGATTGGCATTTGAGTCACTGAGAATTTTCATGTATATCATTTATTTCCTTGTTGAACATGTTTACTAATGTATTATTGAATTAATATTTTGTGTAATGCTTGAATCAAAGCACCAAGGGAAAAACCTAAAAGAATGCCTTTGTTTTGAAATGACAACTATATCGAAGATGTGATCCAAGAATATGCCGCATTTGTACTAAAACATGCACACAAGTGTCATGTGATAAACAATGACATAGAGGAAAAATAAAATAAGAATAACTTCATCATTGCACAAACAAGGTAGCACTAGTGGAAGAGTTCACAATCATGGGAAAGGTCCGCCAAGATGAAATTATGAGAGGGAACAACACATAAAAAATGATCAAGTACTTACCCACAATCAAATAACACAAGGCTAAAGGACTAAATTCTAGGTTCATCACAATTGCCAAAAACTTGAATGTGACACAAAAACCAATGTAATACTTTTTCTTGGAAAAAAATTCAACATATTCTTAAATGGTCTAAAACGAGGATTTGCAAAGGATACTTCAAATCCCTCATTCAAAATCTTTCGAATTCAAGTTAAAAATCCAAAACTTTCAATTTTATCTTATAACCAAAAAAATCAAGAGACTTCATTAAAATACCTTGAATTTTTCCATTTTCACAAAAAATAGAAAGTTCAAAAATTTAAAAGTGCCCTTGATTCCAAAAATGCACAACACCTATTATATGAAATAAAATTTAACTTTCAAACATTTTGGCATCATGAAGGTACAATTTGGAAAGTTTCAAAAGACATAAATAACAATTGATTTCTACTCTAATTTGTGACATAGGACAAGATACGATTATGACTAGTATCTTAATCTTATGAAATGATACATAAAGTCATTATCATCATATGTTAACTCTAAGTAAACTTGAAGAACAAGTGTAAATAGGTCCGAGAAGGTAAACCAGTTAGGTAATATCCCAATTCACACCAACAAAAAATTAAAAAATGAGTATTGATATTTGTAAATGTATATGGAAAATGGTGTGTGT
>MU225820.1:1266733-1297135 GCA_018584345.1 Thuja plicata | reverse complement strand
TATATATATATAAAGAGTAGAAATTAAATTTATGAATGTATATTTATAACACTAAAGCATATGTGTGAAATTATGGATACTATACTACAAATATGGTAAAGAAAAATTTATTAATATATATTAATTGATATATGTATGAAATTGTATATATGGATTTAATATTTCACACTTAATATAAAAAAATGTTGATATTATTGCTCTCTTTATGTGTACATTTTAATATTTTCACATTTTTTTATAAAAAGTTAATGGAAATAAAATAAATTTTAATGAAATAAGTATGTATTATGAAACAAGTAGATATATATGTTAATATACATGTAGATAATACTTATATATTATATTAATACAAAAGCCTTAATTTTGAGTAGAATGTGTAGACACTTGAAATTTACATTTGTTTCATCCGAAATTCATTCCACCAATTAAATCCACATTATTTATTATTTAAATTAAATATATTTATGCCCTATTATTGAATTAAATAAACTAAATCCAATTCTATCTCATCATTAAATTGAAAAAAAAAAATCGTGTTTAGCTCATTAATTGAAAAATAAAAATAAGCCCCATTTTCGTATCATTATTAAATTAAATTTTTTTGTTTTTAAACTCATTTTTGTTTCATTATTGAATTAAATAAAAATAATCTCATTTACATCTCAACAAATGAGGTATCTTGCTTTGGCAAGTGAAGGTGAGAACTATTTGTTTGATCTTCTTTATGCTTAATCTAAAGCTATTTTTCTTTATTTAGAGTATGTTTAATATGGATTCAATTTCTTGCATTATGTTATGCATATAGTAGCATTATTACAATCTAGCATACCCAATGGGACCCCTTGTTCCTTGACTAATTTTTAGTTTTGAAGAATTTTTATAGCTTATTTTTTCTTAGGCTACGCATGTTTATTTGGTTAGGATTATATATATTATTCTCTTGCACTTTGTGTGACTTTGAGAATCAAAAGTAACCTAATCAATTATGTTACCCAAGGATAATTTACACACACACACTCTTCTCTTGTACTTGATGTGATCTTTGGTTAAATCCAACTATTCCTTTCTATTTCTATTTTTACTAGTTTAGTCCATTACACTAATAAATAGCTAAATCTTGCACTTTGGCTAGCCACATAAATTCCTTGGAGGAGCTATCATTATAGGATAAGTTGGATTCCTCATATACTAGGTTTCTAGTGAAGGGCTAAAGGGTTGTCTCCTCAAGCCAATTCAATAGACAACACCAAATTATATTATAGACTCAAGCTTCAAATACTATAAGGTATATCAAGAACTCCCCAAGTTGATCCTTTCTTAGTATATATTAGAGATTCATCAACTATTTGTAACATGTGATGCATTAGTAAGCAGCTCGCCCTAGGAAGTCACTCACAAAGTAACATTGGAAATAGAATTAAGGGGCTACAATTCCTATCCTTTAAAGTTCATGTTTTGAGATATTAGGTTGGCACTATTTATGACTTGAAGTATAAATATATTGGAAACATAAACTTATACTATCATGGTTTAGGAAGTATAGAACAAGAGTTGACAAGGATAATATGTATCCCCCAACTAAAATTTTCATGCAATAAACATTGATACATGTCACTGACCTTGATATTGCATTTAATGTCCTATTGGGTCATCCTTAGATCCCTATCATGTGGGATGTTTCTTCCACTTTCTATAAGTATCAAATTTCCTCATTTTAGTTTAGAAATTACCATTCTCATTTACTCTCAACCTTTTTATTGTTATAAAATGTTGGAAGGGGACCATAACAAACCAATCACTACATCATTATTTAGGCATATCCAACACCCAAATTGCAAAAATAATCAACCTACACAAATATAGATAACCTCACATCCATATCCACTACTCTACATCGTAAAATCCATATTGAGATCATTGAAAAAGGTTATAGAGAATATGATAATTGAGATGCCTTTCAAATGGAAATATTCATCTTTCTTCTTAGTCTCATGACAAACCTAACATGCATCAAAAGAAAGAAAAAGCATGATTGTAATATGCATCAATTAAATTCATTTAGCATGGCTTCATCATAGATGAAAAGGTTGAAGGTACAAATGATTCTTATCTCTATGATGGTAAAAGACTAACATCTTGTTTCAAGAATAAAAAATATACTATAGCAAAAAAAAATGTAAGAACACAAAATATAAAGGAAAAAGCCTCAAATTTTATAAACAAGGAATTAGTAAATCTATTCCTATATATGAGAATTAGGCAACTTGGGGGCTTGGACATAGGTCTTTTAATGAGAAATCTAACAATACTTCCAAGAATAATGGCAATGCTTATTTTGACATTGAAAATATTGAGATAGATCTAATTCATTACTTTTATGAAGACCTTGCAATCATCAACATTTTTCATGATACCAACATATGTATCATCAACCTTGAGCTTCAATCCTTTGAACTCATTATTTGGTCCCAAAAAGATCCTATATCATCAAATTTGTTTCAAAATGATAAAGATATTATAGGACTATGAGATAATAAGGCTTTGAAAGCAATATAGATTCCTCAACTTGTGTTCGGGAATAGGAAGTAATTTTCATTCAAAATGGAGCAGAGCATGCACGTGAAGCAAAAGAGCAAAATGAAGCAAAGTATCCACATGAAATAAAATGTCAAAATGAAGCAATAAATACAAACAAAGATAATATTTACAATAAACAAAAAAAATGAAAAATAAAAGAATGAATCAAAATTATTTAATAAAAACCTCTTTAAGATGCTAGTGTGTTACAAAAGAAACGTATGGAAGATAAAGGGAGGCCTATTGGTGAAAAACTCTCCTAGGCATTAAGAGACAAAAAAACATAATCTTCCTCTCCATCAATATAGCTACAAGATGTCAATGTCAACATTTAAACAAATAAGAGTCTTAAAATCATTAACGTATATCTACTATTGATCTTGACTTCTATAGGATGTGTGAGATTGTTGTTCCTTATGCAAAATTCAAAAAAACAAAATAAAGCCCAAACATACTATCCAAAATCCCAAATCTCAAATCCAAAAGTCCATAAATCCAAGATACAAAGCCGAAATTCAAAATTCATCATCTCATTATTAAATTAAATAAAGAAAATGTATCCTATCATTATTAAATTAAATAGTTTATCATTATAACATTAAATAAAAATAAATCCATATTCAGCTTATAAACATATTTGCGTCTCATTATTAAATTAAACAAAACAAAACTCTTTTATATCTTATTATTAAATTAAAACAAATTAATCATTTTCCGCCATATTATTAAATTAAATCCAATCCCACCTTATTAATAGATTTTGTTAAATTAATTCATTTACACTCCTTCAAATGAAGTAAAATAAAATAAATCTAATGTCACCCAACTAAAACAAATAAATAAAAATCTAAACAAAGTCATCCCTCTAAAATTCAAATAAATAGGTCCACATCACCCATCTCCAATAATCAAGTAAAAATATTAATTCAAATAAGTCCATTGTAAATGATCAAATTCCCTAAGAGCATCTCCATCATCCATCAATTACTTATTCTCCATCATTCACAACAAAACTCAAGTACCTACAAATTAAGCTTGTCTTCCTTCATTTCATCTAGCCCCATGATAATGATACAACACACATGTGACATCAAATAGAAGAAGGGCTACACACATCCACATCAAGCATACATCATACAAGAACATGCTATCAACATCTTGAAGACACTATAAACATTTACATCATTCACATCCATGACCAAATAAAAGTAGGTTTCTTGTACTCAAAAGTTAAGGCAAGAATTATTTGATTTAATCTTCTTTATGCTCAATCTAAACATATTTTATTTGATTTAGAATAATAGTGATATGATTTTAATCAATTGCATTATGTTCTAGATCTAGCATCATATAGAATGTAAAATAAAATAAATATAATGTCACCCAACTAAAATAAATAAATAAAAATCCAAACAAAGTCATCCCTCTAAAATTCAAATAAATAGGTCCACATCACCCATCTCCAATAATCAAGTAAAAATATTAAATTCAAATAAGTTCATTGTAAATGATTCAATTCCCTAAGGGCGTCTCCATCATCCATCAATTATTTATTCTGTTAAGCTTGTCTTCCTTCATTTCATCTAGCCCCCATGATAATTATACAACACACATGTGACATCAAACAACAGGGCTACACACATCCACATCAAGATATAACATGCTATCAACATCTTGAAGACGCTAAAAACATTTACATCATTCACATACATGACCAAATAAAAGGAGGTTTCTTGTACTCAAAAGTTAAGGCAAGATTTATTTGATTTAATCTTCTTTATGCTCAATCTAAACATATTTTATTTGATTTACAATAATAGTGAAATGATTTTAATCAATTGCATTATGCTCTAGATCTAGCATCATATAGAATGTATTTATCATACTAGCATCATGTAGAATGTAAAAATATATGATAAGTAAACGTTTGAATAATGAGTGTCTTCCTTTTTTTATAGAATCGAGTATAAATGAAAATAAAGCATTAGCATACTCTATGTTATATATATACTATTTAACTTATATTGTTAATTAATTATTATATTCTAGATCTAGCATCATATAGAATGTATTTATCATACTAGCATCATATAGAATGTAAAAATAAATGATAAGTAAATGTTTGAATAATAAATGTCTTCTTTTTTTATAGAATCAAGTATAAATAAAAATAAAGCATTAGCATACTCTATGCTATATATACTATTTATCTTATATTATTAATTAATTATAGCTATATTCTTTTTGTTGGTTGTCGTTGCACCAAAAATTCCACATGTTGATGCCTAATACAACCACTAGAATTATAGAACGCAGGAGGTGGTTAAGCCATGTCGACCCAAGCATCGCGCTACACAGCATAAGGAGACCAAGGGCGCACACCTTGCAACCCACCCACCCCAACGCAACTGCAAGGTTCGAACCCATGACCTAGGCTCTAATACCAACTGTTGGTCATTGTTGCACCAAAAAAATGGCATGTTAGTGCCTGACACAACCACTAGACTTATGGAACACAGGAGGCAGTTAAGTCATGTCGTGAACCCAAGTGTTGCGCTACACAACACATGGAGACCAAGGGGCACACCTTGCAACACTTTTCACCAACCTCCGAGAAAAAATTACAACTAAATATACTTTTATATTTTGTGTGTGTATTTAATACAATTTGTATATGTTTCAATATATATATTAACATTATATATCTATTATTTTGATAGTGAATGTGCGTGTGTGCGCGCACACGCGTGTGTGCGCGCGCGCGCTCACATGTGAGCGTGTGTGTAAGAGAAATAATTATATGTGTGGGTGGGGATATGGATGTGGGTGCATGTATTTATGTATGTGTGTCAAAGTATTAATATAATAATGTTTTTATTAAAATCAATAGCCTAACAAGGGGGCTACCCTTACACAACCACAAGCTAAAGGCGTCAAAGAGAAAAAAAAACACATTAGCAGGAGTGTTGGCTTTTACTAGTAGAGGTCATCAATGACTCACTAACAACACACTAATAGTAAAGGTGCTAGAAAATACAAAATACAAAAAATAAACAGCACACTAGCATAAAGGCTAGTAGCCCTCCTCAAGAGTGGGAGGGCAACTCACTCACCACGTGTGGAGAAGAATGTGAGTTTAAAGAACTATTCTTCCTGTGCCGTCGAAAAATTGTCCAAGCGATGTTGTCCTTAGGATCCCCACCACAAGGGGCCGGGGATAAACTCTTTGGATAATTGTCAGCACAAGGGGCAAAGTGTAGATAAAGTTGTACATTGTCAGCTGAAAATTGGAGCAGAGCAAAAGTCGCAAGAAAAGAAGAGTTGTCACAGTCAGAGTTGGCCACACCAGTAGGAATAGAAGTGGTATTCTCATGGACAACCTTATTTGTAGTAGGAGCATCACCCAGATTTGTAGCAGGAGCTTCATCCTCATCGTCAGCCTGCGGGTCTTTGTCAGAGGAAGAATCAGAAGTTGGGATAGTCAAATGTTCTTCACTGGCATCTTTTCACCAAGTGGTAGCGCATTAACGCCATAGGAGAGAACAATTCAGTTGCCAAGTGACCAATAGAGAAAAACCAACATTGAAAAGGGATGACCTCATACTCCACCATTTGAGTCCATGGCCTATCCCCCACCATGAGAACTACATCTCGAGGGAGGTGTGTGGAGATATCAATGTCCACCAAGATATGTGCAAAGGTAAAGAGACCCATAGTTGTCGTAGTCTCATCCACCTTTATGAAAATATCAATAGAGTTTCCAATGGCCTCAAAACAAGAGTTCACGTCTCAAAACAAGACTTCTCCCAAAAGTGAAGGGGAAGATAAGGGAGTCGAACCCCCACTGGACACATGCTAAGTGGTTCAGTAAGAGGACTAAAGGAAACTGTCCAGGCTTTGGCCAAGAGAGACTCCCCCAAACCCACGGCATGTTTTGTGTGTGAAAGAGTGATAATTAATCTTAAATGAAATATAAAATATTGTACAAATTGACAATCATTTACATTTCAAAATACTAATATTTAATAATGGTGTATGTGTGATCATTTAGATGACAAAGTATTAATATCTAGTAATGTGTGTGTGTGTGTGTGTGTGTGTGTGTGTGAGAGAGAGAGAGAGAGAGAGAGAGAGAGAGAGAGAGAGAGATCATTTACACGTCAGTGTTACAACCATCGTATCTGTGACTATTTAATAATGTTATAATGAACAACAAAACAAGGTTGTTGGCCCTTACAAAGACAAACCAAAAAGGTCATTTACTACTTGATCAAGAACAAGCCACAAACAACAAAGTCCAGAACAAATCATTTACAGCACACCGACAGAATCGCTGGTAACCCACCTCAAGAGAGGGTAAACAAATCACCCACAACGTGGAGAAGAGAATGAGAATATAAGGAAGAAAGATATTTTCTATGCCAACATACAAGAATCCAAGCAATACTATCATTAGGATCCCCACCTCAAGGGGGAGCAAGTGGTGAGATCCTCTTTGTGAGATTGTCAGCATAAGGGGCAGAGTGCTGACAAGGTTGCATGTCATCTACCAAAGGTTGGAGCAAAATAGGAGCAACAAATGGAGAAGGGTCCATGCAACCAAAAGGGGTCGCACTAGAAACAAGAGGTGGAGTAGGATCCACAAGGATAGAGGAGGCCAAACCAACAGTAAGAGTGTCATCTTGGGAGGTTTCATCATCATCTTGTGAAGAGTCATTAGAGGAAGAATTGGAAACCAAGACAATCAAGTGATCACCTTTAGCATCCTTCCACCAAGTGACAGTGCCTTTACAATGTGAGAGAACAATTTGTGGTCAAGTGACCAATAGGGAAGCACCATTGACATCGAAAGACAAGACCCTCATAATCCAACAATTGACTCTATAGCCTATCCCCAACCATGAGAACCGCATCCCAAGGAAGAGGTATGGAGATGTTAATATCAACCAATATGTGTGCAAAAGTAGAGAGACCAATAGAGGTAGTGGTATCATCTACCTTTAAGAAATAGCCTATAGAGTTGTCAATGGCCTCAAAAAAAGACCTCTCCCAAAAATGAAGGGGCGGATTGGGAAGACAAACCCACATTGGACGCACACTAAGTGGTCTGGTAAAAGAGGGTTGAAGGAGAGGGTCCAGGGTTTGATTGAAAGAGAGTGAACCCCCCAAGCCCACAACTTGCTCAACACCAAATCTTGATCATCAAAGAAAACAAACAAAGCAATAAAAAATCCCTTAACACAAGGAAAAAGCTCAAAGTTACAAGAAACTAAGGATCTCCAAGAATTTGTCACCCAATGATGAAGATTCAATAGAGAAGGTTAAAGACTAGTTAATCTACAAACCAACCTGCAATGTTGGTAGAAGTCTACATTATCCACCACATCATAGTCAAAAACCACAATAGGGGAGGTCCTTGCACGATCAAGAGGTCTCCTAAAAGAGTTCAACACAAACGAAGATTTGCCTGTCAATAGGCTTTGGGGGGTGGGGGGCAACATTTACAACATTAGTGGACCCTAGAACAGGTCTCCTAAAAGAGTGCCTAGTAAGAACATGTGTAGAGGTACCAAAACCAACAAGCACCACCTCAGCAGAAACTCATACACCAAAAGTAGCACCAATGCCAAATCCTGAGATAGGCACACCTTCAAAAACCCTAGAACCACCCAAACCAAGAGGTGGAATAGAGGAACCCAACAACGAGCCAACACAGTCTTTGACGACACCCACATGAATGTTAGCACCCAGCAAAAGATTCCTAGCCTTAGGATCGAAAGACTTGTCAGGCCTTGGGAAGCATTGTTGAAGCAGACGATTTCAAATTAGTTGGGCGGGAGACAACAATAATCGTTAAGAGCTTCATTACAAAAAATGACATCGTGATTATCTTCACAACTATTTAATAATAGTGTGTGAATATCATAAATGATTACACACCACACCATTTTAGAAAATCTCATGTTAAGCCACCTTGCAAACTCTCAGCGGTCTTCTTTTATGATTTTATTTGGTTTTTTTGTGGTCTTTCTCTTTGTTGTGGTCTATAACCCTGTTTATGTTTGGTTTTTTCTTGGTTTTTTGCATGTTGAATGCATTCTTGTTGGGTGCCTTTTAGGGCTCAATCTTTTTTTCTCCCAGGTTTGTGTTGCTTATATGGCAAATGATGTCTCAGACAATCATTGTTTGGAGAGGCAAAATTATAATCATTCCAAGGAGAAACAAAATGACAATCATGCCAAGGATAGGCAGAATGTTCCCAGTTCTAGCAATGAAGATGGTCAGGGTGCTCGTGAATTTAGAGGCTCCAAACCTTCATATAAGGTCGTGGTTGCAGATGGGTCTGTACCTAAATGCCTAGATTCAACTTATTTTAAAATTTCATCGAATGAGAAGGATGTGGGTGATAGAAGAGACCAGCCCAACACCGATGGAAATCGACGAGGAGATAGTGCAGAGCCACGTAGTCCCTGTAATCTTGGTAGAGGAAAAGGTAAGAACCCTAATCTTGTTGCTAATACCCTTTCTGTCGCCAAACGAGGACATGTTGAATGATATGGAGGAACAAACTAGGCTTAAAAACATTGCAGTTTTCTTTGTCTGCATGGATGTTAAATTTCTCATGCACGCAAATTTCTAGATGATTGGATAAACAATGTTTGGGGCAAAAAGCTCAGTATTTTTGTAAGTTTTAGCAGAATGATACATAAGGGATTGTTTGTAGTATTTTTTAAGAATCAAACTATGCAAGAGAAGGTGTTAAATAAGAGTTTCTGGAACGTAGGACAGACCATGTTCAGAGCCTTACCTTGGTCTCCCAAAGGTAACCATGAGAATGTTATTTCTCAAGCCTCTCCCTTTTGGGTAGAACTCAAGGGTATTCAACTAGAATTTTGGTCCTTTTTACCTCATTTGTTAAAGCCTTTAGGCTTTGTTCTACAAATCGAGGACACTAAGGTCACTCTCCCACACCTTAATGTCTGCATTCTTTTGTCTCCCACACCTAGGATTTCCTTCTCGGACAACATATCCTTGGAATTTGATGGAGATACCTATCAGTGGGAGATCTCTAAACTTGGGGACATTGGTACATGTTTCCACTGTAAGTTGAATGGCCATAACAAAAAGGATTTCCCATTGCTTAAAAATATTCAAAAAGACTTTCAGATTGGTACTAATAATGGTAATCATCCTAACCCTAAAGATACCAGAGCTACTGTTGATTCTCATACTGACACCTTTGTTACTTTAAACAATCCTCTATTTGATGAGGAATATGAAGTAAGACCTGCTTCCATACCTACCTCTGAACCCTCCGAGAGGAATTTTGCTATTCCCCAGTATATACTCGTACCCAAAGAGAAAGTTAATGAAGATAACTCTAGCACCAAAAAGGCTCAGCAAATTGCACTGACTAAAATTAATGCAAAGGCTAAAAAACATAAAGAGGCCCACATACCTAAGACATCTCTAGAACATAAGAATGCCTCAGATGTCTCCATGCTTTCAACAATAGCTAATGAAAAAAACATAAATAAGGAACTCATTACTGAGACCGAGTGTATGGAGGAGGGGTTCATTGAAGTCATTTCTAAGAAGGAAAAAAGGAAAACGTATGAAAGGAACAATAGTCTCAAAAACAATGATAGAAACAACAAAATCAAGGGAAATGAGATCCCTGAATGTTTCACCAGATTATGCAAAAATACAACACCCTTAATTGGTCAATGATGAAGATACAAATTAATAGTTGGAATGTGATAGGTATGGAAATGTCGGACAGAAAATACATTGTTAGAAGATGGTGTAACAACCTCCCTAGTAAAGACATAATCTGTCTACAAGAGATTAAGGTCGTTGGATATCAAGCCTTTAATGTACTTAAACTTGTCTGGGACAGTTCCAAATGCTTATACTCAAGACATGATAGAAGGAAAGGAGGTCTTGCAACACTTATCAGCCCCTTTTGGAGTGACAAACTCATGGCACATGGATTATCTCCATGTAACAGAGCTTTGTGGATCACCTTAAATAAAAATGGCAAAACTATAGGGATCTGCAATATCTATGCTCCTAATGATTATAGAGATAGGGAAAAACTTTGGGGTTAGCTGAAAACCAACCTACCTGAGGTTGTATGGACATTTGTTGGGGACTTCAACATGATTGAATCTCCTAGGGATAAAGCAGGAGGTGAAAAATTTGATTGGAAAGGCAATGTGTTAGGATTGGATTATACTGAGAGGGG
The DNA here is from genome assembly GCA_018584345.1 of Thuja plicata. Classification (NCBI taxonomy): domain Eukaryota; kingdom Viridiplantae; phylum Streptophyta; class Pinopsida; order Cupressales; family Cupressaceae; genus Thuja; species Thuja plicata. The sequence goes on along the minus strand of MU225820.1, from coordinate 1,286,310 downwards.
GGTGAATCAGTATAATAGCACTTTAAATAAATTCTTCAACCACTTAAACATTAATCATACGTTTGCAGTAAAGTAAAGAGCATAAGTAAATGACACAGTACTCATAACACCATATTTGTTTATGAGGAAACCTTGGCCAAGGGAAAACCCCGGTGGGGATGATACCCACAAGCATGCACTAAAGTATAGTGTCCCTGTAAGGAGACCTAGCCCTATTAGGAGCTAAATATTACATAGTACATTTCCTTGTTAGAGGAATAACAACCCTGTTAAAGGTTCACAACACCCTGTTAGGGGCCTCTGAGCTTACAACTCTTACAATACAATTCAGTTACAAAAAGTTCTCAGTCATGAACAATACAAGGATCACTAATGCTTTGATAGTTCCTTTATAGTTCTTCAATGATCTTTGTCTTTCTCTGCTCTGTCATTCGTACATCTCTTTCTCAGATAACTATCACAAAAACTACATTCAATCTTTACCAAAAAGATCTTACACATATATCTCTCAACTTTACAAAGTCGGCTTTCAGTATGAATATTACAAATATTACTAAGTCGGCCTTCAATACAAAATACATTTAATATAGTAAACATTAAATGCATAGTCGGCGCTCTTGCATAGTCAATGTGTAGGCTATCAACAACCGAAATACAACTTTGATTGCCTGGAGTCCAAGTCATACTCCCTCAATCTTTGTTGTTGTCCAACTGCTCTATATCGTTGTTCTTCTGCAGTATGTCTGTCTTCAAATCCTTCTAACTCATCGTAGACTTAACCAAATCCAAATCGATCTTAGGTGGAGGTCATACATACTCCATATTGTCTGCCTCTAAGCTCGCTTGCCCTAATTCATTGATCTCTTTCGTCGACATCCAAAATACTTTTGTATCTCTGCTACTATACTTAGTTGATTTTTGAATCATCAAAAGTTATCTTCAAAGTAATCGAACTTAAACCAGATGTGTTGCCAAAAAATGACAACCAAAAAGTGAATCATATTTACCAAAGTTGATCACTTGCCAACAATCTCTCCCTTTGGCATTGATGGCAACACTTAACAAAGAAATGACTAAGTGTTCCAACCAAACAAAACTGTCTCTTCTTCTCCTTATCTCTTCTCCATATTTTTTCTCTCTTTCTTTTATAATATTTTTTTTTTTTTATTCATTTTTTTTCTCTTCTCTTCTCCTCCTTTGACAACAATGACAAAGGTGCATATAAAGCAATAAGTCTTAGTTCTTGCTTACCAATTTCAGAATATCCTGAAAAGAATCTTCCAAGAGCTTCACTTTTGTGCTCCATGTCTTGAACAATATTTGACTGATGTGAATCAAACCATTCATTGCAAATGATGTAGTTTCAGCTTCTTTCAATTTTGTGGGTAAACCTTTAGTCAATGAACCTACAACTTTCTCCAAATCTAAGAGATGAGCTTCAAGTATGGATAACTTCGGAGTGATAAAGCTCCTCAGCAAATTAAATCTTTTCAATACTCTCTCTTTCTCATTATCCAATACACTGAATTTGGCCAATATCCTTGTAACTTTTGTGTCTAGTTTTGTTGTGGATTGTGAAGATGTTCCACAACCATCCATCAAATTGTTCAGAGTTGCCCTTTCCTTGGCAATAATGTCCTGAACATTTTGAAAATGTCTAATCGGATTCATGCAATAGCTAAACAATTTTCTCCCATGCCCAATGCAGCTCTTTGCATTTGTCAAACAAGTTTTTATAATGCCTAAGTCCCATGTGATGGACTTGTAGACTTCTGTTAGCTTCTTCTCTGAATATGTCTTCTCTGCCTTCTCCTCAACAATCTTCACCAAATTTTCATAGTGCCCATCAAATTCATCAAGTGTAATTTTGAAGTTCTCAATGTCATCTTTGTGCTGGAAAACTATAGGTACTAGAAGCAATTTGTTCACAGTATCAATAGGTCTAGTAATTACTTTTGCCTTCTTGTCTCCTTTCTATTTAGATCTTTCCTTTGCTTTGTTTAATGCAGTAAATGTCAATTTTACCAATTCAACTTCATCCATGCTATCCACATTCACATCACTGCTTGCCAACAATGAAATAGATGGTGAGTTTACCTCTTTCTTTTCATCTCCTTGATGTTCCATCTTCTGTTCATCATCCTTTTTCTGCTCAACTTCCTCTTTCTGTTATGCTTTATCTACAATAGAGGTGTCCAAATTTCCTGCAAAAGGGTCCTCATCTTGTGAGGGGTCAAGGGTCACTGCCACACCAGAGACAGAAATATGGTGGAGGGTCTGCTTCACTCTTCTCTATGGATGTCTCTGTCGCCTTAGATCTCTCACCCATTCCCAATTGTGTGGGCGATGTGGTTTTAGGAGGTGAGGGCTTGCTAGAAGTAGAACTCGTCAGAATCTTCTCTAATGCCTCCTGAGTTTCTTCAGTCACTTCATCGTACTTCCTCGCCATTATTTTCAATAGTCTAACCTTGGTTCTTAACAGAGGTTTCAATTCTTTGAATATAATATCCCTCTCTTGTACTGATAACACAGGCAGCATGTTATCAATTTCCTTATTTCTGATATGATCATCCTCAATCTATGCCAAGTGTTTTCTGTTCTCTAATTTTGCATATAGGTCTGTAGGTATACTTCCTTCAATTTCTAAAAGCGTCTTAAAAGTAAGCAAATTCTCTATCATAATGTCTCATATCTTCAGCTTAGCTGATTCCTCATACCTGTCATAGTATTTGTCAATTGTAACCAATTTACCTTGCTCTAATGCTCTTTTCTCTAGCATCTTCATGTCAGGTTTCCAAATGTGTTTTTTTGTTTTCTTCTCTTCTCCTGCTGTAGTTTGCTCTTTAGGTGATTTAGGCTTACTTGATCTTGTAACTCTAGGAGTGACATCCTTTGCTTGCTTTGTTTGTTGTTGTGGAGGAGGTGGACTATCTACCATAATTACCTTAGGAGTGAAAGGGGCAAAAGTTCTTCCACTTGCTGCTCCAAGAGATCTCTCTGCCATCTTCTTCTTGACTTCTTTCAATTCTTCTTCTGTCAGTCCAGCTTTTATACCGCAATCATGAATAAGGTTAGCATTTTTCCTTTTCCTCGGTCCTCTAGATTGTTCCTCTTTCACCTTTGTTGATTTGTCTTCATAAGTTCCCCATCTTTCTTCTGTTGTATCAACTTCTGATGCAAGAACATGTTCTACTTGCATGGTGAGCACTTCATAACTCACTTCATAGCCCATGGGGTAACACCATTTCTTTCTAGGTGTAACTGCTTCAAAACATACACAATCGGTTTCAACCATGAAACAGATTGCATCCTTGTACTTTTCCACAATGTCCTCATGTAACCTGTATCTTGTCTTCATCTGTTTCTGTAGAATTTTGATAATAGCAAATAGTTCTCCATCTACCCAAGTAGTATTCTGCCTTTTTTAACTCTGTGAAATCAGTATGCCTGTGGGTACTCCAGACTTCCAACCACTAAGATGTAAACCAAGAAACTTGTGTTCAATATGAATGAACATATGCATCAACAACAAACCAAATCTGAAAGTTTTGGTTCTATCCTTCTTCACTAGCTTTACATTCTCAAGAAATTGTTGAGCCAGAACTTCGCATAGGTTATATTTTATGTTTTCCTTCACCATTCTCCATGCCATCATGATAATTCCAGCAGATACTGAGTTAGGTCTGCTACTAGTAGAATTTAAATCTGAGTATCATGGCAATCAATCTCACATCTTGTTGAAAGATATCGTTTACTATCATTGCCCTTCTGTCCCATTTAGAATGTGTTAGGGTTTCGACTTCTTTCTTCACATGCTTCTCCGCAATAGGTATAACTCCAGTGTTGTCTAATCTAGTGATCTCATGAATTAGGTCACTACAAATCTTCACAGGTTGGTCACCAATCCATATGAACTGATCATGAACCCTGCTCATCAATATCTTAAACCATTCGTTTTCATCGAATTCGCATAAATCCATAATCTTCATTATGCTCAACTGACTAATGTGTTTGAATTCATCTGTCATGATTCCTTTTTCAATCATATTTTCCATTTTAGTGAGTATTTCATTGTCTCTCAATGTATCATACTTACAATGTATGTAAGCCCTAATGTCTTCTACGTGCAATATGCCATGTGGGGTTTGTGAAAACGCTCCTTCCGGATCCTCTTCACAAGACTTATATGGATGTTTCTTGAATTTGTATCTAGGACAATCAACATCGAAAATGACAGGTGCATCCATAGCTAAATGATGTAAAATACCTTTCTTTCGCTGAAATTTGAGTGTTATGCTCCAATCGATCACGTACGGCAAATGTAGAATAGTCTGAATGCTTCTTCTCTTCGATCTCCTTAGCTTGCTCTTTGTCAAATGGTGAGTAGATAGGTCATCAAACGGTGCTTTATACAAGTTAGGTTATAACTTTCATTTTCACTTTATACTGTCCAGTCGGCTACTAGATCTCACGAACAAAATATACAAGTCGGCCAATGGTGCGCTCTTAGGTATATAATCTATGATGTCGTCTTAGTTTACACACAAGCTCACATGAGCTCAATCTATGAATTTCGGGGCAGGATAAATTCTGATGTATGTATCCAATGCTCCCCCTAAGGCCATGATTGGCCAATTAGGTCGATTATGTCTTGCTACCTTCAGGCGAAGATCCAGTAGCATCTATTGACTCTCCCTGAACTGATGTCTCACTAGTTTCTTTGATCTTCCATATCTTACCATTGTTATTGTCTTCTGTTTTCTTAAAACAATTTTCAAAATCATTCTTCACATTTGCAATACTCTTGGCAGTATCATTTCCATTCTTCTGTGAATTCATAGGAGGTGGTGTTCTTCTATTATCTACTCCATTATACCTGCAAAACTTTGCTATATGTCCTGGATTATTGCATTTGTAACATATAGGAGGTCTTCTTTCTTGATTAACTTGTAACTTACAGTACTTCGCAATGTGTCCAATATTATTACATTTGTAGCATGTAAGTTTCACAGTAGGTTCTCTTCCATTGTCTTTTATGTATCCTGATTGATTAGGTCTTCTACATTCTGCTTTCTTGTGCCCATATCCATTACAGTTAAAACAATAACCAGAAAAAGTTCTAAAAGGGGCATTACCTCTGCAGTCTCTCTTCATGTGTCCAAATCTGTTGCAACCAAAGCATCTACCTCTGAAAGGTCTGATCTGCTCTTTAGGTTCTTCAATAGATAGTTTCTCAACATCTGATTTCTCTTCCCGATTCTTTGAACATTCAGCTTCATTGAAGCCAATACCAGTCATATCACCTTTAGGTTTATGTTTGTCTAGTTGTTCACCAATCAAATCACTGCTCGTGTGAAGTTTCTCAATGTGATTCTTTGCTTCAACAAGTTCACCTTTCACAATCTGATTGTATTTCTCCAATTCTAGGTATTTGTTCTTGTAGTTGTTAGCCTCATCCTTCATTTGATTCAATGCATTGTTTAAGGTTTCTTCAACTGTCTTCTTAGCATCCTTTTGCATCTGCACTTCTTTAGCCATAGACTTATTTTCAAGTTTCAGAGTCTCAATCTCTTCTTTTAGTTGTTTCACCTGATCTGAATTGTCCTCATCTGAGTCTTCTTTTATCTGGACCACAAGATCTTCTCTTTGACTTCTAGAAAGCTCAAGCTGTTCTTTGAGTTTCTTTATAAATTTCTCAGCTCTTCGCATGTTGAGTCTAATTCTCCATTCTCTGCTTTTGCTTTATCAAGGTCTTCAAATGCAGCATCAAAGTTTTCTTGCAAACTGTCCAAATCCATTCTGATCTCCCTCAAGTTGTTAGGCTTTCTCTCCAAGGGCCAAAAGCTCTGATACCAATTGCTAGGATTGGATTATACTGAGAGGGGGGGTGAATCAGTATAATAGCACTTTAAATAAATTCTTCAACCACTTAAACATTAATCATACGTTAGTAAAGAACATAAGTAAATGACACAATACTCATAACACCATATTTGTTTACGAGGAAACCCTGGCCAAGGAAAAACCCCGGTGGGGATGATACCCACAAGCATGCACTAAAGTATAGTGTCCCTGTAAGGAGACCTAGCCCTGTTAGAAGCTGAATATTACATAGTACATTTCCTTGTTAGAGGAATAACAACCTTGTTAAAGGTTCACAACACCCTGTTAGGGGCCTCTGAGCTTACAGCTCTTACAATACAATTCAGTTACAAAAAGTTCTCAGTCATGAACAAAACAAGCATCACTAATGCTTTGATAGTTCCTTTATAGTTCTTCAATGATCTTTGTCTTTCTCTGCTCTGCCATTCATATATCTGCTTTCTCAGATAACTATCACAAAAACTACATTCAATCTTTACCAAAAAGATCTTACACATATATCTCTCAACTTTACAAAGTCGGCTTTCAATATGAATATTACAAATATTACTAAGTCAACCTTCAATACAAAATACATTTAATATAGTAAACATTAAATGCATAGTCGGCGCTCTTGCATAGTCAATGTGTAGGCTATCAACAACCAAAATACAACTTTGATCGCCTGGAGTCCAAGTCATACTCCCTCAATCTTCGTTGTTGTCCAACTGCTCTGTATCGTTGTTCTTCTGTTGTCTGTCTGTCTTCAAATCCTTCTAACTCATCGTAGACTTAACCAAATCCAAATCAATCTTAGGTTGAGGTCATACATACTCCATATTGTCTGCCTCTAAGCTCGCTTGCCCTAATTCATCGATCTTTGTCTTCGACATCCAAAATACTTCTGTATCTCTGCTACTATACTTAGTCGATTTCTGAATCATCAAAACTTATCTTCAAAGTAATCGAACTTAAACCCAGATGTGTTGTCATAAATGACAACCAAAAAGTGAATCATATTTACCAGAGTTGATCACTTGCCAACACAATGAATATTTCTTTTGGGCCAGGTTCAAGAGACACTTTGTTATTTATGATCCCATGGAAGGGCTTAGAGGTAATGGAGAGGGCATTTGGTATACTTTGGTGCATTAATCAGAGCAACAAATCTAGGATTTATTGCAGACTTGATAGAATTTATATCAATTTGCTTGACAATGGGATGATACATAACCAAGGTCAATTCCCCATTGTTGTCTCTCCTGCTAGCATGTCTGATCACNCCCCCCCCCCCATCAGTGCTTGTATCACCCTTAAAAACACATCAAACCAGACCAAGACCTGCCCTAAGAGACAACTTTTCAAACTGAATACTTCCTTACTTAAAAATGAGGATCACTTGGGAGCTCTGAGGATGGTGACTATCCTTTCTAAATTCAGGTCTGCAGACTCCACACCTATTAACATATGGGATAAGATCGTCGAGGCATGGAGAACTACCTCTCAAACCATTGGAACCAAAGAAGCTAAAGATAGAAATTTCAAAGAGAAGAAGCTCAATTCCAGATTGGTCAATATTGAAAAGGAAATACAAGAGAAGGGAGACAATGTGAATCTGGAAAAAGAGTTGATTGCCACTAAGGGACAACTGAGATCCATACAATAGTACAAAATCCAGGGACAAAATATTAGGGCCAAGGTCAACTGGATTAAAGGAGACAGAGGTACAAAATATTTTTTCAATATTATTAGAGCAAAACAGAGCAGAGAAACTATTAGTGCTATACAGACAGCAGATGCACTTAGCAGTGATAGTATACTATTATGGACACATTTGTGGAATTCTACAAAAATCTATTCAGCTCTGAACATAATGAAGGGAATTTCCTCTGTATGGCACAATGTACTAGCATCATCCCTAGGAAAATCAACAAGGAACAATATTTTAGCTTAAGCAAGGAAATCTCCATTCAAGAAATTGAGGATGCCATTGGGGCCCTAGCCAATGGGAAATCACCCAGAATTGATAGCTTACCTACTGAATTCTACAAAGCTAATAAAGAGTGGATTTCAGTTGAACTCTTTGACCTATACAAATATGCCTTTGATGTAGGGACCTTGGGGAATAATGTCAATAGAGGATTAGTTAAACTCCTCCCTAAAGAAGGAGACAGAACCCAAGTCAAGAATTGGAGACCAATTACCCTATTAAATATGTCACACAAAGTGATAGCTAATTATTAGCTAAAAGGGTCTCAGAAGTACTTAATGATATCATTTTTGTCACCCAAACGGGCTTCATTAAAGGCAGGTATATTCTTGAAAACATTATTACTAGTTGGGAGGCTATGCACTGGGCCAAAGACAACAAACAGAATGTTGCTATGATACTTCTTGACTTTGAAAATGCTTATGATAGGATTGAATGGCACTTTGTTCGGGTTATGTTAGAAAAGTTGGGATTCCCAGACTTCTATTGCAGATGGGTTAAAGTGTTGTTCAAGGATTCTAATACTGTTATAGAAGTTAATGGAGATATTTCAGAACCCATCCCCCTTGCTAGATCCATCAGGCAAGGATGCGCTCTTGCTCCTGCCCTCTATGTGATTGTTGTTGATGCAATGACCTACATTCTGAAAGCCACCGATTTTGGACCTCCCATCAAAGGTATTTCACTCCCTAATAATGAAAACTTGTGCATTGAGCAATTTGTTGATGACATTGCTCTCTTTGTGGACCTCTCAAAGTAAAACTTTGACAGTGGTGACTAGAATCCAACTTTTTTGTACTGTTTCTAGAGCAAAAATATCTCCTCATAAGTCTGTTATCCTTGGATGGACTAACACCCCTCCTCCTTAGCTCAGTCACAAAGGATGGCAATGGTCTGGCCCCAACTCCATTGTCAGATACCTGGGCATACCATTTACCCTTGATCGTTCTCTTAATGATATGTGGAATTGGATTTTTAGGAAAATTGAGAAGAAGCATTTGAAATGGCATACCCACATGTTATCCTTAGCAGGTAGGGTACAAGTGGTACAAAAGGTATTGGCATCTCATGCTATATACTATGCTTCTACATGGCTATTTGCCAACTACCAAAATAACAAATTGGAAAAAATCCTTAGAGATGTACTGTGGTCAGATGGCATTGGCAATAGGAAAAGGCACAATGTCAAATGGAATTGGTGTTGCACACCTAAATCTCAGGGAGGTTTGGGGATTAAAGACCTCAAAAAGCAAGGTATGGTTTTGGCATCCAAATGGATCATCAAAGCAGCGTCATGCAACGAGCCTTGGAAAATACTTGTCGTAAACAATATTGTCAATGCCACCATTAAAAGGGGCAAATCTTGGAACAATGTCCCTTTTATTGATATATTAATGGGAGACTTTGAGGTGAAGGTCACAGGATCTAAAGTACTCTCTGCATTGTGGAAAGCATGGAGACATGTCAGAACTTTCCTCTGCTCTAGACATGTCATTGGGCAGAACCCTTACTTTTCAGTTCTGGACAGATCTATATGATGGAGAGTATAGCTCAATAACAAGCCTCTTGCTCTTACACAGTGCTGCTCTGCTAAAAATTGGCATAGTAAAGGCATATATCTTATCAATGATATAGTGGAGAATAGCAGGATACTCTCCTGGGCAGAGTTGAGCAGCAAGTTTAATATTTCTCCCTCTCAAAATAAGACCTACACTCTCATTGAAAAAGCAGTGGGTAACTGGTTTCCTAATAAATGTATTTCTACTTCTCAGAACTTGGAACACATCAAGTGGATGGATGGAACACTGTTTGGTAACTCCTCCTGCAAGCAGTTATACTCTCTCCTTAACAACAATAATAATATCTTTGATCATATCAACCAAGCCTGGGGTCTAAATTGGTCTTGCAATAAATGGCATCTAGTTTTTGAGTTTTTATGGCATGCTCAGGTTGAACCTAAGAAGATTTGCTTTAAATGGATTTTTCTTTTGAAAAAACATGCTATTGGTTTCTTTGTTTCCCAAGGTGTCAAGAGTCCCATTTTTTGCTCTGTTTGCAAATGTGCTAAAACTTATGAACATATTTTTTTTTAAGTGTCAATGGGCTGGTAAGATTTGGTCTGTATTTTTTGGTAATGAAGTCTGTTGGAGTCATGAACATGGTCTGTCTTGGCGTGAAGTTTTGGCTGGTTATGTTGATGATTTTGACAGTAAACTTAATATTTTTTTAGTTCACCTTCACCACTGAAATCTTATGGCTCATTTGGAGACAGAGGAATGAGGATATCTTCCAATCTAAGAAGAGGGATCTTACTGAGTTTAATCCAAAACTCACACATTTTTATATCTTGAAACAGGTAACAGCATCCATTCAGGTATCTAAGGAAAGATTTCAGAGATTGATAGATGAAGGGGCTATGATATTGTTCCCTAAGGACATACAAAGTTTCACTACCACCAATGAGGCACCTACTCTGATAGCTGACAATAGAACCAGTGGCAACAGGGCTGTCATAAAGGAACTCAACCTTCCAAATACCCTGATAAGAGATAGCAGAATTGAAGAGACGGCATACCAAGATGGAAATACTCCAGTCACAAACAGCTCAGAGAACAATAATGAGCAATGGGAAGCGGATGATCACAAACAGAGCAATGAAACTGAATAAGTTTGAACCGCCGAGGACAACACAATTTTGTATATATCCAGCCTGGATATAATTTTTTATGGTTGCATATGGCAGCAGACCTTATTCTGCTTGTATATTCTAGATCATAAAATGTTAAGACAGTAAATGTTATAGGTCTAGTTCAGGCTGAATATTTCTTAATGCTCTTATATTTGTAAACAGATGATTCTATATTATTAATAGAAAAAAAAAAATTAGTGTGCGACTATCTAATTTATTATGTATGAATAAATAAATAAAAGATAAAATATTATATAATTTGAGAATCATTTATACATTAAAATATTAATATTTAATAACAAATATAATATTAGGGATACCTTCACTAAAATAGATCAGAATTAAAAAATAAAATAAACAATTAATTATCGTCATTTAAACTTGATAAAACTACAAATATTACTAGATTTGTAAAACAAGTGGAATAGACGAGATGGATAAATATGTATTTCCAAGGATGATGCTGGTAAAGAGTTCCTTGGAGAATCTTGGCAATTGAGGAGTTTCTGGGCTGATAAGGCTCTGTCAGTTCTATAACGTCTTTTGTCCTTGCCTTCTTGGCTTTGCTTTGTCATTGCTGATAGGATTCAGGGCTCCTATCTCTTGTTGGTTTAGCCTTTTGGTGTTTTGGATGTTCATCGTTCGTACTCGGTTGAATGTCTGCTTCAACAGGCGATGGCCCAATAAAACCTTCGGCAACGATGACATCACTAAACTGTCAATTCTGAAATAGCAAAATCAGAGTTCTCTTCATTTTTCTTTTACTTCGGTAACTTGGTTTTCAGTTTCATCGTAAACAAAATTGAAATTATTTGTCCAAAAAATCGAAGAATGTTTGTTGCCAAATTTCAAACATCTCCTCTTCATCAATTTAAGATTCTGGTTCACTTTCTGATGTTAATTCGAATGCAATTTTCCTCAGAAATTTGATTAATTTTTGAGTTCTAAAATGTGTCTCAAAACTCTTGATAAAAATTTTGTATTGTCCGTTGCAATTCGCTTTAGATATGTATTTTAAAATGCAAAATTTCTTTGATTTTGGACATGGAAGATGTGACACAAATCAAGGTCTGTCTGGTATCGTACAGGTGTAGCTCAAAATACTGATAAAAATATTTCTATAATGTTCAGACCTAAAACTATTAATTATGATGATTTGGAAGATCTTCCTCTGAGATTGATATGCAACTCAAAAACTAGAAAGCGTAATGGTTTTTGATAATTCGTCCGAAGAACTGGAGGTTTTTTAATAGACAACTTTTTTTTAACCGTATTGGCACGTTTGTCAATCTCTCTTAAAGTTGTGGGAACATGCAACATGATAATAATAGCTATCAAATGACAGGGCGTTTTTTCCAGAATTTTTTTTTTCAGATAAGTAGATTAAAAACTTAAGTTTTGGGTTGTTGCAACTGGTTGGGTGTAAGCATGGTATCTGGGATACATGTCTGGTTTACCACGTCTACTTTCATCTGATGAAAGATCACTTTATGGTTGTAATCCATCATATCATGACCCCTATCCAGGTTATGCTATTTCTGAATACATTTTTTCTTCGCATTACAAATGCACATTAATTTTGTAATCAATGCCTGATTCTGTTTCGTCTACTTGAACTTCATATCCAGAACTACTCTTATCATGACCCCTATCCAGGTTATGCTATTTCTGAAAAATATTTTTGTTTCGCATTCCAAATGCACGCCAATTTTGTAATCAATGCTTGATTCTGTTTTGTCTGTTTAGACTTCATACCCAGAATTACTCTGTGTAAAAATATCTGTCCAAAGTGGCTTTTGGATGTTTTTTGAGATGGTCTTTGATTGGGGATTTGCAGATCCAATTTGTATCTGTAATTATGTAAGCTTTGGTCTCTCGAATGCAATATCAAAGAAAAATGCTTCTATTTTTTCAAAAATGATCTTGGTATGATGATTCCTATTGTTTCTGGTAAAACTGAGTGTAAGCTTTTGCATCAGCGTTACGCACATCATCAGGATAATAGAGAGGTAAAGAAAACAAAAAATGATCAATCATGGAGTGTGATCCAAAATGTTGGTGCAAAAAACTTACACACAATCTAATCCAGAAACACTAACGATCAGAATTATGGACTGGAAATCTGATATCAATAATCCTGCTGTTCTTAATAGCTTGAATAACATTGCTATATTTTGTGTTCCCATTGTTTTGCTCACCTTTCAATTTCACAAATAAAGTTAATAAAAAATATTGTAGTGTTTGGTTAAAGAGCAAGAGTTAGATATTAACAAAGATTACATATATGATTGCTAGTCGATAACACACAACACCAAGGACATCATCCTTTTACTCTCTACTAAGCCATGACATGGACTTGGCTATGCTCCAGGGTACCAGTAAGTGGCATTCACAAAACAACAATGATCATTGAAACGTATGTTTTGGTTTCTCCTTTATCATATGGGTGGAGGCTGTCCACTTTGCCATTTGAAGTTATAAGTAATCAATCCAGAAACGAATCTTTCTTAAGAATTTTTCCAGATCTCAAGATACAATCATGGCTGAACAATTATCTGTACCAATAAAAACTACACATCAAACATATAAGGAGCGTTATTATGACTTTGTTGTGCAGGGCAATTTGCATCTACTATTCCACAAATGTGACATGGAATGCTTCCCCTTCGTTTGGGTTGTACCGATTAGCTTTTAAGCAAAAATTCTGAAACTATAAATCACATTACAAGAGGATTGAAGACAATATCCCTCTTTTGGTTTTCATGCCTTTTTATGGCAGTACAACACAGGCAGTGCTACATGCTAATATCCAAATCCATTAGCTATTCAACTGTGAGCTGCCAACTAGAGCAATCAAATTTCCTTGAGAGCACTTGTAATATTTTCTACCTATTTGACTGCATGCCATCAGCACCATAGTACTTCCTAGTGGTTTCACGTGAAAACTCAGCAAATGTCTGGCCTTCTTTCCATCGGGACATTAATGGTGGCAAAATCTTTTGGATCTCGTTAATGAGCATTTTCAAGTCATTTACATTTTGAGTGAAGGTTTCAGTACTCTGTGCAGATTCCAGTCCAATATTTTCCAAACCAGGTTCATTTTCATTAACTGCAAGAGATAAGCTGTTAAGATTATTTTTCAAATCACTTCCTTCCATCATTTCTGTACTAGGACTTGCGGTTATGTCTTCAAAACTATGTTCGGTTGCCTCCCTTTCTTCATAAAACCATTTCGGAGGAGAAAGAGGTTTATTCCATGCTGGTTGGAGAAAAACTACAAATGTTTCCCGGCTTACATCTATTCTTTCTGAAGGTTTACAAACACAATGAGCAGTAGCATGCAACTTTCCACCTGACAATATTTGTGCTGCCTCTCCTACCTGGACAATCAGGCTGCCTGATGGAGCACTTGCAAACATAACCTTGCCATTAACAATGTTCAAAATTTTCAAGTATGTGTGTCCATCAGGAGAGGAACACTCTTGAGCGGATTGATTCATTAGAATACCATTACTTCTGATTGGAAGTGAGAAAGATGATAGGAATAAAGGAGCAGTGAGCAAGGTAAAAATTCCATAATCATAGTGCCACTCTTGCCAAAGATCAGGTGTGACTGAACTTGGAAACTTTTTAGTGCTGGGATAAAATGAATCATTCTTTTCTGCAATGGCAAAATGATCTTTTCCCTTGACGTCTTGATTGCTGCTTGCTGATGAATATTTTTTGGAGTGAGTGCATCTTGATTCCTTACCTGAAAGCCTTTTGTTAGATCCCTTTGTGTTTCCTAAGCCCATAAACAAATTTGTTTCACTGCGTGAATGGTAGTGGATGAGACGACCCTTGGCTGTGTGTGCATCCAGTATCACCTTCTCTAGTTCAATTCCCTCAATGGCCTGATCACATATTTGAGCCAACCTAAGTCCAACTTCTACCATGCAGAAACCTAGTTGCTTGAAACTATTCCCAAGCCCTTCAAAGTCACTACAATGTTGAAGACCTTGTGAATTAACTGTCTGAGCATCATCTTTTTCAATGACCTTAAATCCTAAATTCTCTTCCGGTAGCAGCGCTGTCGTTTGCTTATAGCAATTATCACCCTTTGCTGCTACATTTTTGTGGTCCAATTTCACTGAGGCACTTTGAGAAAAATTTAACTGTGCTGCAAATGAAGAGACCTTCCTGTCTGCTTTCCTTAAAGAAACATCTGTACCTAAACCATGGTCCTGCCAAGAGCTTGTCAGAAACCACCCAAAAGACTTCCCATCACAATTTATATAGACAAATCAATGGAGCAACCACTTCATGATAAAGCTAAATAAGTTTTCACGAAGAACATTGTCAGAGAGAAATGTATATTGAAACAGAAAATCAATATCAATCACAATTAAATATGATCCCAACCTCAATATCAAGTTTGGGTATATTCTCTCTCAAAATTCTCTATATAAATTTCATAAAGAGATTATTTCCTTCACAATGCTGGAGAGAACATTATCATCTTCAATCCAATCACAATTCCATGAGGGTAACAGGGCATGACCACATAGGCCTAGATGGGGATTCAAAGGCGTGGATCATAAATTCAAAGAGTAAATAGTGTTAGAGCACACATATTAGTTTCTTTAGGCACACTTGTATATGTTGTTTTAATTAATTATGCAAATGCTAGAGAATATTTGCATGCATATTATTATGCATAATTGAAGCACATGTTTGCACATAAATGCTCTAACTTAAATTCACTTAGTGACTCTAAATTTAGCTCAGTCTAATTTAGTTAGGCTCTAGTTTGCACATTGTGCATGTCATGCACTTCTAATTTGCATATCTTAGCTAATTTTAGTTTGAGTTAGCTTTTCTATTTTTAAATCTATTGCTTTCTATAAAAAATAAATCACAAAAAAAAAAAATTATCTCTTTATTGTAATTCATCCTGCAATTATGTAATCTTGAAAATTGTAATCCTTTTGCTTTTGAGGAACATAGCAATTCTTTTCTTGCTAACATTGCCTGTGGAAGGTGTTTTCGTTTGTTGTCTGATCCTAGGTGCTTGTGTTGCAAACTTCAACAAATAGTACATATATGACTGTGGAAGCAGGTTACAGTCTGATCATTTTTTTCATAATATATAGTATATACTGCCAACCACTATTTGATGTTTATAAATTAAAACTGTATAATTTAAACTATCACTGCTAGACAATTTCATTTTATTCTATTTCATGAGGAAAACATGTCCATTCAAAACATCAAGAAGTTAAAGAATAAGAATATAAAAATCTGGATTCTAGTCCATGTTTTAGAATAAAAGCCCACTCGTCTAGAATCTCTATCATCAACTTTCCCAGTTTACCATAGTTTCCAGTCATATGGAAGCAGGTTGCAAAAGTGCAATCTGATCAATTTTTTCATAATATACTGCCAACCACTGTTTGATGTTTATAAATTAAAACAGTATAGTTTAAACTATCACTGCTAGACAATTTTCATTTTATTCTATTTCAGGAGGAAAACATGTCCATTTGAAAAATCAAGAAATTCAAGAATAAGAATATAAAAATCTGGATTCTAGTCCATGTTTTAGAATAAAGCCCACTCGTCTAGAATCTCTATCATCAACTTTCCCAGTTTACCATAGTTTCGAGTCATAATAAATATGTTCTTTATAGTTCTTTTAGCTCTCTGATACATAAAAGAGGTGTAAAACAAGACATTTGCATTCCTCTTATTTGCTTCACCTTCTCTATTGCATAGTTTAGATATTCTCTTTTCCCAAAGGGTTTAAAAAGTCATTCTATTCCAGGGCAAAACTGCCAGATTTGACCAAAACAAGTACAGTTTTTTGAGTGAACCTTGAAACTTTTGGGTTGGTCACCAATCTGAACCTCAAAAGATGAAGGTAGATTTTTACATCACCACCAAGAAATAGATCAATTCAATGTATGAGATCACCCTCATTGATGCTCACAGGGGGATTGTTTTTCCATTTACCATATATATTGTTCATACGAGGCATCTGTTGTGAGTTATGCTCCACGGAGTTTCAGGGACGGGGACGTGTTTCCGGTACGGGTACGGGTACGGGTCAAAGCCAAAATTTAGGGGACGGGACCTCAGGGGACGGCAATTCAAAATATAGGGGAATTTTTATATAGAGAGAAAATTCAAATATGCATATCATAACATTGATAAACCATTCATCATAGACATTTCAGAGGCTCAATACATAGCAAATTAACAAAATTCAAATACTAAGTACTTTCATTGTAAAAATATGGCGTACATATAACAAAAATGCCCAAAGGCTCCAAGTCTCATGCATGAAATCAAAATGACATAAAGAGAAGTCCAACTAAAATACTAGAAGTAAACAGTTAAAAATAACATAGAAGTTCAACTCAATAACATAGAGGGTTTACAATATTTTATTATGTTTTAGAGTCCATGTGGGACCCGCACGGCCAGCTAAAATTTAAAAAAATTGCTTTTTTTTTCATGGTTTACCGTCCACCGTCCGGCTGGGACAGAAATCAGTAGCAGGGACGGATGAGGGACGGCAACGCCATCCCCGATACTGATTTTCGTCCCCCCTTGTCTTTTCTTTTTTTGAAAAGTTTCGGGGACGGTCCCCCTTTTTTTGGACAAAAAGGGACGGCTTGGGGGACAGCCAAAATTCGTCCCCGTGCCGTCCCCGGTATAGGAGCGGGTCAAAAAAGACAGGGGACACGTCCCCGTAGAACATAGGTTGTGAGGTTTTCACTCCATCACCCCATTGCAAATGGTGATCCCCTCTTTTCGTTCGTAGTTGTTAGGTTTCAACAATTGAGGTGATAGTTCAGAGCTCAAAAGGATTAAGGAGTAGTTGAGTGATCATGTTGTGGAGTTGAAAGTACAGATAAGAGTGTCAAGATTAAGGTTACACTGGGTCAAGTTGCAACAGATGGAGAAAAAATCCCTAAGTGCATTGATATTTTGGCTAGTCAAGTAGTCCAAAATACATTATAAAGACACATTTTGTGCATAAGGGCTTTAAAATCCTTATAAAAATTAATTTTTCATACTTAAAATACGCAAAATCCTTATGAAAATCAATTTTTCCTTGCAAAAAAGCACAAAATCCTAATGGAAATAGAATTTTCACTACAAAAATACTCAATCCCGATGGAAATAGGAATTTCCCCTCGAAAAATCATGAAAATCCCTATAGAGGTTGATTTTCTACTCATGAGGAGATATTTGCGATAAAAAACTAAGTGTTGGACCAATTTGTCCAGATGAGGATCGGATTTCCCCTTCTCGATATCAGAAACAGGGAATAAAGTTAAGAGTCCAGATGCACATTGATTTTCCACTCGACTTTATACTTCAAAATTTTTGAGAAAATTGTGAACTCCCTAAGACATGGATTTTCCCCCTTGTCCCGATGAAGATAATTTTTCCACTATCCAACACTTACAATATTTTTGAGATCCAAAGTCAAGAAAATCCTTATAGAAGAATTTCCCTTTGTCCAAATAAATATGAAATCTCCCCAAATCCAAATGAGGATCGATTTTCTCTTGGAAGCTATTATGGATAAATGAAAAATGTTAAGCATGGGAATTATTATTATCCCTATAAGGATCGATTTTCCCCTTATGGATAATGAAAATGAAACAAATAAGAATCCAAATGGGGGTCAAATTTCCCCCTTGTGAATAAATTGGGGATAGAAATGCTGTGGAGGTGGTATTTTATCCACATGAAGTTCGAATTTCCTCTTGATAAAAGCATGAAGTGAAATTAATATAATAAAGGGGAAATTAATTAAATGCAATATGCACGAGTTACAATGTGATTTTGTTATCCCACATTTGTTGTGAGAGAGTTTAACCCAAAACTCCTTTAAAAGGAGCTTCCAGTAGCAATGAAGAAATGCAAGATTGATGGTGGATTGACTTTAATGTTGAATTTTGTAGCTTCGATCAAATAAATAGTTATCACTTATATTAATAGTATGAGAATAGACTAAATTATGCACATACATATACATACCAATATATATAATAATAATATCTAATATTATTATTATACATATTGATATATATTCGTACATTCATAATTGAGAAAAAATTAATATTAATATATTCTCATATTATTAATATAATTAACTAATCATTCGTTTGTTATTTTAAAAGGATCGACTGACATCAAATCTGATTATCGATATGCTTCATCAATTCCATTGTTATTTAATCACCGATTAGTATCGGTTTGATTTGGCACCAATACCGATTGATATCGGTTAATATACAATCACCGATTAGTATCGGTTTGATTTGGCATCAAGACCGATTGAAATCGGTTAATATACAATCACCGATTAGTATCGGTTTGATGTAAACACAATCACCGATCGGTTAGACATGAATCGGTACGAGTTATTGTTTATGCTTAGTTATTGTGGAAGACATGTTGATGGAGAGACATGTCTCCACATATATATATGGGCTTCACATGATCGAACAAGACAACCATATACAACATCGAATGCAAGTCTTCTCATATTCGATCAACAAGTAATTTAGAAGTATTTCTATCAGCATTTGTTTTGTAATACTTCCCTATTCTCATTGTGTATTAATACTTGAAATTTAAGTTGTGAATTCAAAATCTTTTATTTGTTGCATACCTAAAAAGAAAAGACATATATTAGTGAATATACAAAATAAAATTTGCATTCATTTTCATTTGTTATAAATCTATTTACATTAACATGGTATCAGAGCTTTAGGCTAGGGAAGATCCGATTAGATTCAAGATAGCAGACTGATTAAAACTATAAATTTAGTATAATCATATTCATCTCTACATAATGACAAGTGGAATCAGATTTGAAGATCGCCTTGAGGGAGCCACAAACTTTGTTACATGGAAATTTAGAATCATGCTCACTTTGAGAGAAAATGAATTAGACTCATTTGTAAGGGAGAATATACCAGAACCAAATGATAATGATGAGAAAATTCAGTGGAATAAAAATAATGGAAAGGCTAT
>MU225820.1:1244761-1266683 GCA_018584345.1 Thuja plicata | reverse complement strand
TCATTTGTAAGGGAGAATATACCAGAACCAAATGATAATGATGAGAAAATTCAGTGGAATAAAAATAATGGAAAGGCTATGAAAATAATAGTGGATGCAGTTAGAGATCACTTAGTCCCAATTATTGTAAAATATGATACTGCATACCACATGTTCAAAGCCCTAGCAAACATGTATGAGATAAATAACACTAGCAGAGCGCTCACTCTGAAAAATCAACTTCACCATATGAAAATGAATAAAGGAGAGACAATTATGTCCTATTTCATGAGGATCACTGAACTGAAGGACCAATTGTCCACCATAGGTCATCAAATAGACAAGAAGGAAATTGCAATGATAGCCCTAAATGGTCTTCCAAAATCTTGGGAATCTTTTATTCAAGGAATAAGTGCACGTTCCAAATTCCCAAACTTTGATAGACTAAAAATGGATTGTATTCAAAAGGAATCAAGACTAATCACCAAAGGAATAAATCAAGACTCTACAAATGAATACATACATGTATTATACTCCAAATCCCACAAGAAGGGGAAGAAGAGAAACTTCAAAAGGAAGAATGATAAGGGTTCAAATGAAAAAGGCTCCTCCAAGAAGAGAAGAGACATGTCACAAGTGCAGTGTTTCAGATGTGATCAATATGGACATTATGCCATGAAGTGTCTAGATAGAACAAAACAACAAGCCTCCTTTGCTAAAGTTGGAAAGACTAGCCCGGAAAAATACTCTGAGAAATATGTATTCTATTCAGCGTTGTCAAGCCAAACATCCAACAGCCCCAACACTTGGGTGATTGATAGTGGAGCATCCCACCATATCACAGGATACAGAGAACACCTAGATACTCTTGTAGAAAATTTTGATGAGGAGGTGACCATCGAAGACGACTCTAACTATCCTGTTAAAGGGGTTGGAACCTGCACCATAAATCTTAAGTCAGGCATATCACTTCAACTCACTGGAGTTATGTTTGTACCAGGGATAAAAAGGAATCTTGTGTCCATCTCAGCAGTTCAAGATAAAGGGTACAGAATAACGTTCATGCAAGGAAAATGGCCAAAGAACTCCACCATCAAGAAGGCTCTATCTATAGGAGTTAGGCATGGAACCCTCTACAAGCTAAGCACCACTCCTTCTCAAGCCCTCCATGAAAGTTCAAGCTCAAACGAGATTTGGCACAGAAGACTAGGACACCTTCATTTCTGTGCTCTACCCTCCATAGAGAAGATAGTGAATGGTATGCCTAAGTTAAACCACAACCATGAAGGAACTTGCAAGGGTTGTGCCCTAGGTAAGAACACTAAGGGAACTTTTCAAATTAGTTCTAGCAAAAGTAATAATGTATTAGAACTCATTCATTCAGATTTATGTGGACCCATGTCTATACCCTCTATGGGGGGGGGGTTGTATTATGTAATATTTGTTGAAGACTTCTCCCGGAAGACTTGGATTTATTTTCTAAAAATAAGGAGTCTGAATAAATTCTTTTGAGATTTAAGGAATTTAAGGCCCTTGTAGAGAACTTGTAAGGGAAAAAAATCAAAACACTTAGAACAAACAATGGGGGGGAATATACTTCTGATGTATTTAAAGAGTTTAGTGTAAATGTCGGGATTAAGAGGCAGTTCATTGTACCCTACAACCCTCAACAAAACGGAGTAGCTGAAAGAAAGAATAGGACCATAGTAGAGGCTGTTAGAGCCATGATGTTTAATCAAAACATGGAAACCTCAATTTGGGCTGAAACCTCTCAAACAGTTGTCTACATCCAAAATAGATGCCCTCACTCACTCCTAGACAACAAAACTCCAGAAGAAGTCTTCACAGGTATAAAACCTGACATCAACCACTTAAGAATCTTTGGTTGTCCTGTATCCATTCATGTGTCTAAAGAAAACAAGAACAAACTAGAACCTTCTAGAAAGAAGGGAATATTTGTGAGGTATACTAAAACCTCTAAAGCTTATAGAATCTACATTCCTGGTCAAAAATACATTGAACTTAGCAAAGATGTAACATTTGAAGAAGACATTGCCTTCAAAAGATCTGTAAGGTCCCTTGAGTTAGAAAATCAAGATCCTCCTAATAACATGGAAGAGGATCCTGCTCCTAAGGTTCAAAGGGAGACTCTTTACGAAGTAGAAAATGATGCTCACATTGCTCCATTAGAAGAACCTATCAACACAAACCGAAAGTGACCCCTTTGGGCCAGAAAGGTAATCCAGGAAGCCGAAAACTTTATAGCCTCAAAAGGAACCTTTCGAGAGAGCCAAAGACCTCACAGATTTTCTAACTATGTGGCATTAATGAGTGAGATCATAAATGCAGAATCTGCAAATGTTGAAGAAGCCTTAGAACATGTGTGGAAAGATGCCATGACAAAAGAGTACCAATCAATCATTAAGAATGATGATTGGGACATTGTACCTAGACCTAAAGGCAAAGTCAGTGGTATCATCCAAATGGCTATTCAAAATAAAGCATGCAGCAGATGGCAGTATTGAGAAACACAAAGCCAGATTTGTAGCTAGAGGGTTCTCACAAAAAGAAAGCATTGACTAGGAAGAAACCTTTGCACCCATTGCACGATATACATCCATCAGAACCGTTATAGCCATTGCCGCATCAAAAGGGTGGAAAATTCACCAAATGGATGTGAAGACAACTTTTCTGAATAGAACTATTGAAGAAGTATATATTGAGCAGCCAGAAGGGTTCATTATTCACAACGCTGAATCTCATGTCTGTAAACTAAAGAAAGCACCGTATGGTCTAAAACAAGCTCCCCGAGCTTGGTATGAAAGAATTGATCACTACCTCCTGGGATTAGGCTTCTCCAAGAATGATGCAGATCCCAACCTTTACTTCAAGGTAAATGGTGACATGGTAATTCTTATTTTATATGTTGATGATTTACTAATCACAGGAGAGGATCACTTAATCGTCCAATGCAAAAAGGATTTAGCCTCAGAGTTTGAAATGAAGGACTTGGGAGTCCTTCACTATTTTCTTGGTTTAGAGGTCTGGCAACATGCAAATTACATCACTCTGAGTCAAGGAAAATATACAATTGATATTCTGAAGAGGTTTGGAATGTTGGAGTGTAGATCAATGTCCACACCTATGGAAACAAACTTGCATAAACTAAAGGAAGTTGTTGTGGACTCAGAATTTGCAAATCCTACACTCTACAGACAGATTATTGGATCCCTAATGTACTTGGTCAACACCAGACCTGATATTTGTTATGTTGTGAATACACTCAGTCAGTTTATGTGTGAATGGAAAGAGATACACCTTGTTGCAGCAAAACACATCTTGAGGTATCTTCGAGGAACCATTGGATATTGTCTTAAATATGAGCAAGTAAAGCTTGACCTTCATGGTTACACAGATTCAGATTGGGCTGGAAGTGTAGTTAATAGGAAGAGCACATCAGGATGTTGTTTTAGTTTGGGATCAGTGATGATTTCATGGATTTGTAGAAAGCAATCATCTGTTGCGCAGAGTTCCACAGAAGCAGAATACAATGCTGCCTCCATGAGCGCAAGGGAAGTTGTGTGGCTCATAAAGCTTCTTGTAGGACTGTTTAGACAACCCTTGAAACACATTGAGATTCCTTATCACTATGTTAGAGACTTGGTAGAAAAGAATGTGATTCAGTTGAAGTATACTAGTACTGGTGATCAAACTGCAGACATCCTGACCAAGCCTCTCTCCAGGACAAAAGTTGAACACTTTCGAGATAAACTTGGTATGGTTGATAATTTAATTTGAGATTGAGTCTAAATTGTATTTCTATTTGTACTAATATATAAAAGATGTTTAATGTGTAAACTCTTTTGTTCGTCATGTGTGTGACTCCATAACTTAATGGGCCCCTCCTATGTACATTGAAGAAAGGTGACAACTTTTCGACAATGTACACTTGTAAATTGGTGTTGTAAGATGACGACTTTGCTATATTCAATCTCTCCATCATGATGGATATCATGTGACTTGATATCTGTGGAAATGTCATGATGGTTAGGATCTCTTAGACATCATGGTAGATATCATAAGGTTGATATCATTAAACAAACCATAGATGATTTAGAGATCTTCATGGTGGATATTATGTGATGTAATATCCGTGGACATGCCATGATTCAATATCCATATGGTAGACATCATGAGATGTGATGCCAGTGCACATACCATGGATATTTGTGAGCTATGGTGAATATCATGTGACTTGATATTCTTGCATATACCATATCTCCTGATATCACGGTGAGGTGATATCTCCTCTCTTTCACAATTAATGGATTTATTGTCATTTGCATCTTGATGGATTTTTTCTTCCCTAGCTAAGAGGGAGTGTTGATGTTTGTAGCTTCGATCAAATAAAGTAGTTATCACTTATCACTTATATTAATATTATAAGATTAGACTAAATTATGCACATACATATACATACCAATATATATAATAATAATAGATATTATTATTATACATATTGATATATATTCGTACATTCATAATTGAGAAAAAAATAATATTAATATATTCTCATATTATTAATACAATTAACTAATCATTCGTTTGTTATTTTAAAAGGATCGAATGACATCAAATCTGATTATCGATATGCTTCATCGATCCCATTGTTATTTAATCACTGATTAGTATCAGTTTGATTTGGCATCGATACCGATTGATATCGGTTAATATACAATCACCGATTAGTATCAGTTTGATTTGGCATCGATATCGATTGATATCGGTTAATATACAATCACCGATTAGTATCGGTTTGATGTAAACACAATCACCGATCGGTTAGATATGAATTGGTACGAGTTATTGTTTATGCTTAGTTATCATGGAAGACATGTTGATGGAGAGACATGTCTCCACACGTGGAGACATGTCTATTCATCAACATGTCTCCACATATATATATGGGCTTCTCATGATCGAACAAGACAAGCATATACAGCATCAAATGCAAATCTTCTCAGATTCGATCAGTAAGTAATTCAGAAGTATTTCTATCAGCATTTGTTTTGTAATACTTCCATATTCTCATTGTGTATTAATACTTGAAATATCAGTTGTGAATTCAAAATCTTTTATTTGCTGCATACCTGAAAAGAAAAGACATATATTAGTGAATATACAAAATAAAATTTGCATTCATTTTTCATTTGCTATAAATCTATTTACATTAACATTTAAACACCAAAGGTGATAAAGGCAAGAGCCAAGAAGCTAATAAGAAAATCGTCCAAGGATAGAAGGCTGAAAATCGAACCATGAAATGATGAAAGACATCAGCCATGATCATGAAATCTGATAAGGCAAAGTTGCTGATGTAAAATTTAGACTTTACTTTAACTCCCAAAGAGGCAATCCACAAGGTGAATTGGCAATAAATACAAGTGTATTCAGATTAAGTTCTGAAAAATTTTCTACAAGGGTTCGATTTGCAAAAAATTATTAGAATTTTTTCATTCACCCCAATCATAGCAAGTCTGATTGCAGGTTCATTGGAGGGAAAAAGTCTGAATTTCAAAGGCCAAGTTGGGGCAGCCAAGAGGCTGAGAATTCATGAGTATGAAGGCTTAAAGCCTGAAACTCATAAACGGTTCAATTTTTTTTTGAGAAATCATAGGTTGCTCCCAAGACATCAATCGTTGTTTGCATTCATTGCATACACTTTTGGAGGATTAAATCTGAATTCCAAGGCCACAACCAAGCTGAGAGAGTGTTAGTTTTCAGAATTAGTCTGAAACTTCTCCTAACAAGGGCAATGTTTTGCAAAATCATAATAAATTCATAACTTGCCCAATCAATCCAGAATTTATTGTTGAGTGTTGGGAGATTAATCTTGCATCAAATCACTGTGTTTTTGAGGGAAAAATATCCAAAGAAGGTATCTTTCAGAGTTTGTCTTCAGAAATAAGAATTTCACATTATGGTAAAAAGTGGTTTGTTTGTCATGTTTGGCTCATACTATGACTACAAACTCATGTTGGAGCCTTTGGTCATTAATTGAAGTGCATTTGTCGTGGTGTTAGGACTGATCTAATGACATTTTCAGATTTATTATATGCAATCCTCAGAAAATCAGAATTTCAATTTATGCTTTTATGACAAAGTCTGATATTTCCATTTTGAGGATAATGTATTGTCATCTAAAAGTGTGGTTTGCAAGATCTTGAAGTCTGATTTCACCTAGTTGCAGACTTTACACTTAGTTTTCAGACTTTGTCTTCAGAATTTTGTTTAACTTTTTGGCTTCAAAGATACTAATTTTCTTTGTGAAATTGAGATAATTGAGGGTTAATTTGTTCGTTATTGTATTTTCCTTAATTCCAAGTTTCATTTGCAGCCATGGCTATAAAATTTTCCAAGTTTTGGAATTGAATTTAAGGACAGAATTAAAGGTTGGGGAAGTCTAAAATCTGTCCCTTTGTTTAATCCACTATGCTATACTAACTTCGAGCTTTGAACAGAGATATGGCGGAGAACAAAGGGATAGCAGCGAAGAAGGTGCTGATAAAGAAGTTATCAAGGGAGTTCTATCCTGAGTCCCTGATATCCTCCAAGTGGAAGAAGCTTGTGGATACTAACATGGAACATCTAGACATTAGGAGAATGAAGCGAAGGATGTTTGGAACAAAGGACCACTTACCTTCAGACATGACAATCAAGATAATGAGAAGTGGCATTTACCATGCAGCTGGATTCCCATCCACAATTCAGTGGAATGAGATTTTAGCGGAATGTGCAAGGCATTATGATTCAGAAACCAGGACTATTAAATTTAAAGGAAGGGTGTTGGCATTCCTAGGAGAAGAGGCAGTGAGAGAGACCTTTGGGATCCCATATTACCCAAAGATGCAGATAAGGACTAAGGATGAGGTACAAGTATTGTTTGAAAAGAGACTTGAAGCTTGCATAGACATCATCAATAAGAGTTGGATTAGCAAACCAAGGAAGCATCATTTCAAGTTACCCAAGAGGCTTGTAAGTGAGGACTTCAAGAATGAGTACAGTGATATGATTTTTATGCTGAATAGGGTCATGAACATCCCAAGGGGGCTATGTTTGAAACTTGGATGTTTTACTTCATAGAGGAGGTGTTAGCAGGAACTGTGATGATTAATTGTGCCCAGATGATGAGTGATAACTTAGACACCCAATTAAGGAACTTGGAAAAAACAAGGACATTCTATATGAGTTCCTACATGATCTATCTATTGGAAAGAAAGATTAAGTATCCAGGTTTTATATGCAGTGGCATGTTGGGAAATGATAAAAGACAATTCACGGTGTATGATTGTTATCCTAAGTTAGAAATACATGAAAGAGCAAGCTATAGAAGAGTCAATAATACTTTCACCATGAACATCACACGCTCACTATAGGATGGGCTACATAGGAGGTTATCCAAAGAGGCCATGACATTGATTGAGAAGTATGGATATTGGTACATCCAGTTCCCCACTATTACTTACATAAGGATCCAAGTATTCTCTTCAGAACCCTACAAACTTCCTAAGTATCCTACAAATAAGATGGTCTTGCTAGAGGTAGTTAGGCAGTTGTCGGAGTTTGATTATATGTAGAAGGAGAAACATAGACAAGGTATGCCTTCCTCCATCACATTGGGGAAAATGCTTGAGACATGTCCTTCACCACAGGTTGCAGAGACAGTTAATATGGAGTTGTAGTTTTATCAGCTTGGAGGCTATAAGGCAAGGAAAGAGTTTGATCCATTCCAGAAAATCCACACTTATAAAGGAAAGAGATACAGACATAAGATAGACATTGAGGACTGTTGGGAAAATCTAGTCAACGAATACGCTATAAGGAGAAAGATGTGATCCCGAATGTCACTAGATTTCATGTGAAAGTGTTGCATTTTCCCTATTCCTGATCAAGTCAGAGATGATGGAAATCATATTCACCCCCATTATGAACATGAAAAAGACAAGCCAATCTAGTCACCTAATTAGTCACAGGTCGATGAGCTTACAGAATTTGGCATCTTGATGAGGGAGGTGGTGGATAGATCTAAAGCATGGGTTGACAGGCAGATAAACAGGTTAAGAAAACAAGGTATTGCCTTCACATATGGAAGGATGCACAATAAGGAGTCTTCCTCAAAAGGAGGTGAAAGGACCATCAACACGTCAGGACTGCATGATGAGGATGATAAACAAACTGCAAAGAAAAGAGACAATGTGGCTAAGGCATCACAAGCAACAAGTGAGAGAACTACTAGTAAGGAGCCAGGTGATTAGTTTGCCTTAAGTCATTTGACTTAAGATCTTTAGTGGCTCCAGTCCTAGTTGTTAGTTGTTAGTCACTAGGTGGTTTAGGTTGCTTTAGTTCGTAGGTTTGTTTTGTGTCCATTGGCTTGAGTTAGTTTAGGTGTAGTTTAGTTGCCTTAGGTCCGCCTAGGGGTCGGTTGGTTCTGGTGGTTTAGTTTGCTTTAGATTTAGTTGGCTTAGGTTCAGTTGTAGTTTAGGCTTCCTTGCTTTAGTAGGTTAGGTTGGAGAGGGATCCCATTTGTGACAAAGGTGATATATTCTTACCGCACACATTGGTACACTCTCGCTAGGTATGTTCGGTCCATTTCTTGGATATCTCTTTGTGAGGATCTCTTGAATTGGAGATTGTTCCTAATAACCTATCTTTCGAAAAGGATTTGTACTAAATTTGGAATGGAATCGTTCGTTGTGTTTTGAATACCTAAGTCTTTTAGTTACAACATTTTACTCACACTTGATTACTCCAGATCATTGGAAGTCTTTGAGGAGAAGCTAGAATTAGTGAAAGATCTTACACCTACTTCAATGCCATTGTGGTTTCTCCAAACCCATTATAAGCTTCACTGCTTATAAGCCAAAATGAAATGTGAAAATGAAAAGGCAATATTGGATAAAGTGTTAATGGCAGGGAAGTGAGTTGGTCTAGGCAGTGGGTATGCTCCCTATTGATCTTGGATTCGGCCCTCTAACCTGAATCTTTAAAAAATGAGAGAAAAGAAATAAAGGTTTAAGGCATTTTGGTTTTGGGTGTGCGAATATCTCAACAGGTATTATTTAATACAAACTTGTGCTAAGTAGAGCAATGTTTGTGGTGAAATCACAGCGATAACCTCGTTGGGGCTATGGACATCTGACTGGCAACGAGCCTCTATCCAGGATGCTTTTGGAGTATGGATGTCAAATAGCTAATTATAATAGATCTTAAGGACTTTCAGTGTTTTTGTTGAGCAGGGAATGAACACACTTGCACACACGTGGGTAACTAAAGATGGAGTTTCTTAGCTCAATCCGCGGTTTCTTCCATTTTAAGTGAATTTCCTAGTTGTTTGGCAGTTGAAAAGGGAATTAATTAAAGATATTTGGTTTCAAACAAGTTATATTCTTGAAATGAACATTTCTTCAGTGGAGTTGCCAGATGTTGTGAGGTTTTCACACCATCGCCCCATTGCAAATGAGGACCCCCTCTATTCACTCGTAGTTGTTAAGTTTTCGCAGTTGAGGTGACAATTCAGAGCTCAAAAGGATTAAGGAGTGGTTGAGAAATCAAGTTGTCAAGTTGCAAGTAAAGATAAGAGTGTTAAGATTAAGGTTACATTGGGTCAAGTTGCAATGGATGGAGAAAAAATTCCTAAGTGCATATTTTGGCTAGTCAAATAGTCCAAAATACATTATAAAAACGTATTTTGCGCATAAGGGCTTTAAAATTCTTATAAAAATTGAATTTCCATACTTAAAATGTGCAAAATCCTTATGAAAATCATCATTTTCTTACAAAAATGCACAAAATCCTGATGGAAATAGAATTTCCCCTCGAACAATCATGAAAATCCCAATGGAGGTCGATTCTCCAATCATTAGGAGATATTTGCGATAAAAAACTAAGTGTTGGACCAATTTGTCCAGATGAGGGTCGAATTTCCCCTTTTGGATATCAGGAACAAGGAATAAAGTTAAGAGACCAAATACACATCAATTTTCCACTACACTTTATACATAGAAAATTTTGAGAAAATTGTGAACTCCCTAAGACATGGATTTTCCCCCTTGTCTCGATAAAGATGATTTTTCCACTATCCAACACTTAACATATTTTTGAGCTCCAAAGTCAAGAAAATCCTTATAGAAGAATAATTTCCCTTTGTCCAGAGGAATATGAAATCTCCCCAAATCCAGATGAGGATCAATTTTCCCTTGGAGGCTATTATGGATGAATGAAAAATGTTTAAGTATGGGAATTATTATTATACCTATAGGGGTTGAATTTCCCCTTATGGATAATGAAAATGAAACAAATAAGAATCCAGATGGGGGTCGAATTTCCCCCTTGTGAATAAATTGAGGGTAAAAATGCTAAGTGTGGAGGTGGTGTTTTATCCACATGAAGTTCGGATTTCCCCTTAATAAAAGCATGAAGTGAAATTTAAAAAAATAAAGGGGAAATTAATTAAATGCAATATGCACGAGTTTCAATGAGTATTTTTTAATCCCACATTCATTGTGAGAGAGAAAGTTTAACCCAAAACTCCTTTAAAAGGAGCTTCCAGCAGCAATGAAGAAATGTAAGACTAATGGTGGATTGACTTTAAACGTCAAAGGCAGTGATCCATAACTCGCCACGGGTTGTGCGAGTTTTGACAACCCACGGGCCGAGTTGAGTTGGTCGGGTTTCATGACCCGTCGGGTCATGGGTCATGACTCGCAGAGCTAGTGGGTCATGTCATGACCCGCCAGGTCCGTGGGCTATGACCCAGCCGGCGGAAGTCACGGATTGCAAATAAAAAGCAAAATAAAATAAACACTTTTTCCTATAAAAAATTTACATGTGCTTTCTAATTTGCCCTTAAAGGCATTCTATTTGTTTGTTATGAGCAGAAGAGAGGAAAAGTGAGAGAGGAAGAAAAACAAGAGGTCATAGGTTTGCAACCAGCAGGGAAGAAGAGCATCAAGGAGTCCACAAAATCACATCGGGGGGCATAGGTTTGCATTGAGAGCATCAAGGAGTTCATAGCAGTTGTTCCAAGACTTCTCAACTCATTTGAAAGAAGTAAATGTTAAATTTTGTAGATTTTGTTGGTTTTTTTTGTATGTTTATGGATTTTCCATTTTTTTTTTTAAATTTTGAAGTTTAACTTTCCAAATCTTGAATGTTTTCTATTAAAATATAAATTGCATACTTCAATGAGAGAAGTAGAACAATAGCAAACCCTTGATTTTTTTAAGAAAAAAATGTAAACATGTTTTTACAATTTTTTCTAAAAAAAATGTAAGGTTTGCTGATTTTTCTAAAATACAATGCACAAATTTGTAATTTTGTTCGTAATTTTGTCTTATTGCAGCAGCCTTCAAGTTTTGAAAACATTAATTCTTTCCAATGCCTCCAAAGTGTGAATCTTGGAAATATACTGAAGAGTTTCCTGGTAGACAAAAAAACCAAACAAAATGTTGTTTTGTAAAGAAATTTATCATGGTGGCAACAATAGGTTTAAATACCATATTGTCGGCATACCTGGCAATGATGCTGGCCCATGTTTAAAGGCAACTCCCAAGGCAATTCGTTTATATTATGTCCGGTTAGAAAAATATGAAGAAGAAAAGGAAACTAAAAAGAGGCAACGGGAGGAGATAAATGCTATTGGCTCCCATTCATCCGCATCCGCATCCACAGCCACAACCGCATCTACAAGCTGTGTTGAAGAAGGTTCTTCCATGCCTCCCTTTCGTCCTAGTGCTAGTGCTTCTACTGCTGCTCCTTCTAGTGGCACTATTACCCTTGGCCCTAGAGTCCGGAAAACGAAGTTGGAGAGTTATTTTGTGTCACGCACTACTCCTGGTGCACAACCCTCGCTTGAGAGCATGGGTTGGAACAAGGAGGTCCATGATGCTACACGAAAACAAATTTGCAAGTTTTGGTACTTTTGCAACATGAGTGGGTTGACCAGGCAGACAGAGAGGTTGAGGTTGTGGCTATGGCAGAGGAGGAGGATAGAGCATGATCGGCTACTTGTGCAGCTGATGTTGATCAGAGTGGCACCTCACAGGCAAAGATTATGGCTTGTCAGTCATCTAGGACCTACCTCAAACGCATTTGTAGGAGGCAGACAAACTACTCTGAGGCTGAGGCTGAACTAGAGTCTAAGCCATAGACTTGGTTTTGTTTACACATATGTTTGGGAACATCTGATGTCATGGATTTTATATACATTTGACAATATTTATAACTTTGCATATCTATGTTTTCTATTTCCTTCAGCTACAATTTATGTTTGTACTTATGTGATGGATGTATGTTTATGTATGTGATCAAATTAGCTTCTATTTGATGATGTTATAGTGTCTTTACGCTTTATTCAATAATGGGTGCATGAAACAAGTTTTAAATCGTTAATAATCTCATAGGCGAGTCCGAGTCATGGAACTCTGGCCAAAGGTGATCAAGGCAAGAGCCAAGAAGCTAATATGAAAATCGACCAAGGATAGAAGGATGAAAATCGAACCATTAAAAGATGAAAGACATCAGCCATGATCATGAAATCTGATAAGGTAAGGTTGCCGATGTAAAATTTAGAGTTTATTTTGACTCCCAAAGAGGGAATCCACAAGGTGAGTTGGCAATAAATACAAGAGTAATCAGATTAAGTTCTGAAATTTTTTCTGGAAGGGTTCGATTTTGCAAAACATTATTAGAATGTTTTGGTTCACCCAAATCATACCAAGTCTACTTGCAGGTTCATTGGAGGGCAAAAGTCTCAATTTCAAGACCAAGTTGGGGTAGCCTAGAGGCTGAGAATGCAGGAGTATGCAGACTTAAAGCCTGAAACTCATAAAGGGTTTGATTTTTATTTTTTTTTGAGAAATCATAGGTTTCTCCCAAGACATCAATCCTTGTTTGCATTAATTGCAGAATCTTTTGGAGGATTAAATCTGAATTCCAAGGCCACAACCAAGCTGAAAGAGTGTTAGTTTTCAGACTAAGTCTGAAACTTCTCCTAACAAGGGCAATTTTATGCAAAATCATAATAAATCCATAACTTGCTCAATCAATCCAGAATTTATTGTTGAGTGTTGGGAGATTAATCTTGCATCAAATCACTTTGTTTTTTTGGTCAAAATTATCCA
The DNA here is from genome assembly GCA_018584345.1 of Thuja plicata. Classification (NCBI taxonomy): domain Eukaryota; kingdom Viridiplantae; phylum Streptophyta; class Pinopsida; order Cupressales; family Cupressaceae; genus Thuja; species Thuja plicata. The sequence continues at coordinate 1,253,523 of MU225820.1, read as the reverse complement.
AGGATGGTATATTTCAAAGTTTGTCTTCAGAAATCAGAAATTCACATTATCGTAAAAAGTGGTTTGTTTGTGGGGTTCACCACTTAGGGTGTTGGTTAAGTGGTGTTGTTGTTGGCCCCACCCAGGTTCAAACCCCTGTTGGGCCATTGTGATCGCGAGCTTGTGCCTTCGCTGATCTAATATGCTCGCAGGTTTGTGCCTCAACTTTGTAATAAGGGGATGAGGTCCCCATTTGTGGCCTCACTGGTTCATATATCCAGGTCAAAAGCGTTTCACGTGGAGCTGGAGAGCGTGTCATCCTAGCGTCACGAGTCATGTTAAAGTTTACCGAACACTTATTTTAAGAAAAAAAGTTGTTTGTTTGTCATGTTTGGCTCATAATATGACTTCAAAATCTTGTTGGAGCCTTTGGTCATTAATTGAAGCGCATTTTTCATGGTGTTAGAACTGATCTAAGGATATTTTCAGACTTATTATATGCAGTTCTCAGAAAATCAGAATTTATACTTTTATGACAAAGTCTGATATTTCCATTTTGAGGATAATTTTTGGTCATCTAAAAGTGTGGTTTCCAAGATCTTGAAGTCTGATTTCACCTAGTTACAGACTTAGTCTGTAGACTAAGTCCTCAGACTTAGTTTTCACACTTTGTCTTCAGAACTTTGTTAAACTCTATGGCTTCAAAGATTCTGATTTTCTTTGTGAAATTGAGGCAATTGAGGGTTAATTTGTTCATTATTGTATTGTCCTTAATTCCAAGTTTCATTTGCAGTCATGGATATAAAATTTTGTAAGTCTTGGAATTGAATTTAAGGACAGAATTAAAGGTTACGGTAGTCTAAAATCTGTCCCTTTGATTAATCCACTATGCTATACTGACTTCGAGCTTTGAACAGGGATATAGCGAAGAACAAAGGGATAGCAGCGAGGAAGGTGTTGATAAAGAAGTTATCAAGGCTGTTCTATCTTGAGTCCCTGATATCCTCCAAGTGGAAGAAGGTTGCGGATACTAAAATGTAACACCTTGACATGAGGAGACTGAAGCGAAGGATGTTTGGAACAAATGACCACTTACCTTCAGACATGACAATCAACATAATGAGAAATGGCATTTACCATGCAGCTTGATTCCCATCCGCCATTCAGAACAATGAGCTTTTAGTGGAATGTGCAAGGCATTATGATTCAGAAACTATGGCTATTAAATATAAAGGAAGAGTGTTGGTGTTCCTAGGAGAAGAGGCAGTGAGAGAGACCTTTGGGATCCCATATTACCCAAGGATTCAGATAAGGGCTAAGGAAGAGGCACAACCATTGTTTGAGAAGAGACCTGAAGTTTGCATGGACATCATCAATAAGAGTTGGATTAGCGAACCAATGAAGCATCATTCCAAGTTACCCAAGGGGCTTGTAAGTGAAGACTTCAAGGCTGAGTATAGTGATATGATTTTTATGTTGAATAGGGTCATGGGAAAACCCCAAGGGGCTATATTTGAAACTTGGATGTTTTACTTCATAGAAGAGATGTCAGCATGAACTGTGATGATTAATTGGGCCAAGATGATAAGTTATAACTTAGACACCCAATTAAGGAACTTGGTAAAAACAAGGACATTCTATACGATTTCCTATGTGATCTATCTGTTGTCAAGAAACATTAAGTATCCAGTTCTTATATGCAGGGGTATGGTGGGAAATGACAAAGGACAATTCAAGGTGTATGATTGTTATCCTGAGTTACAACTGCATGAAAGAGCAAGTTGTGGAAGAGTTAATGATACTTTCACCATGAACATCACAAGCTCACTATGGGGTGGGCTACATAGGAGGTTATCCAACGAGGCCATGACATTGATTGAGAAGAATGGATAATGGTACATCCAATTCCCCACTTTTACTTACATAAGGATCCAAGGATTGTGTTTAGAACCTTACAAACTTCCTAAGTATCATACGGATAAGATGGTCTTGTTCGAGGCAGTTAGGCAGTTGTCAGAGTTTGAATATATGTAGAAGGAGAAACATAAACAAGGTATGCCTTCATCACATTGGGCAAAATCCTTGAGAAATGTCCTTCAACACAGGCTGGAGAGACAGTTAATATGGAGTTGCAGTTTTATTAGCTTGGAGGCTATAAGGCAAGGAAAGAGTTTGATCCATTCCAAAAAATCCACAATTATAAAGAAAAGAGATACAAACATAATATAGACATTGAGGACTATTGTGCAAATCTAGTGGACGAATACATTATAAGGAGAAAGATGTGGGTACAAAATGTCATTGGATGTCATGCGGAAGTGTTGCATTTTCAATGTTCCTGATCTCCGATATAAGGAGAAAGATGTGGGTACAAAATGTCATTGGATGTCATGCGGAAGTGTTGCATTTTCAATGTTCCTGATCAAGTCGGAGATGATGGAAATCATATTCACCCCCATTATGAACATGAAAAAGGCAAGCCAATCCAACCATCTAATTCGTCACAGGTCGATGAGCTTACAAAATTGGGCATCTTGATGAGGGAGGTGGTGGATAGATCTAGGGCATGGGTTGACAAACAAATAAACAAGTTACGGAAGCACGGTATTGCCTTTACATATGCAAGGATGCATAGTGAGGAGTCATCCTCAAAAATAGATGAAAGGACCATCAGCACTTCAGGACTACATAATGAGGATGAAGGACAAACCTCAAAGAAAAGGGACAATGTGGCTGAGGCATCGCAAGCAACAAGTGTGAGAACTACAAGTAAGGAATCCGGAAGTAAAAGGCACGGGTCTACCACGTCTACTTCCGCTACCATTTCTTCATCAATAAGGGAAGTAGAGATGCAGGATAAGGAGCAAAGTTCAAAACAAGGTGGAGATACAAAAATTTTGCCTCAAGAGAATCAAGGAGCAACTTCATCCACGCAGTCAGTACAATGGGGGATACATATATTGTCAGCATCTCCTACTGTGCAGTTGGTAGTTGATTTGGGAGATGATCCGAGACAGCCTAGTCTCAACACACAGGAGGTTAATAATGAGATCATTTATCTTTGAAAGGACTTAATGAGGATGAGCAGCTAGATGGTGGCATGGATTTGTCCGCAGTTCTTGATTGGCTGAGGAAGAGCATGAAGAAAAGGAGAAGAGTAGAGGAAGTTTTCCCAATGGATGACATTGACACATTCCTGAACAAGATTGGCAAGGTGAAGGAACCTAAGCATACGAAGAAAATCCATTAGATTACTAGAGATGTATCACTCCAAATGACTACCACATCACCTCATTCGACATTGAGCAAATCATTAAGAAATGGGAATTTCAAGAATTGAGGGATACTATAGATGCAATTGAGGAAAGGATGGATAAGTTGGAAAAGAAGAAAAAAGCACTAGAATTAGAGAATATGATGTTGAAGGAGTACATAAACAAGCACATGAATCCATCAAGACATGAGAGTGTTGCACTTGTACCATATATCCCCACTTCTCAAGAGTCACATGATACTTACAATGTAATGAGGAACACGTATTAGGAGGTAAGGGAATGGGCTAGTAATATCAAGAAACAAGCAGAGGATTTCCTTACTAGGATGGTCCAAGCCTATGAGAAGACTACATTGTTGATGGATAAGGTCCAAGAATTGTAGGAGACATGGAAAGAATTTCAGCCGATTTGAGATAGGATGATTCCTCGTCTTAAGGCATTGAAGAGTGTCATTGCATTAGTTTTGATTCAAAGAGGAGTAATTGATAGAGGCAGTGCATATGACTTTGGTAATTGGTATTGTTCTCTGTCCATGAGGAGGTCTACATTTGAACACACACAAGCTGATTATCTTGATATTGAGGGCCCTTTCCTGAAAATACATTCAAAAGTCCTTGTTGCAATCAAGGAATTACTTGGTCTTGACATTGATGCTTCCGGTGAGTTGGATTTGGAGAAGTTAGAAGAAGAAATGGAATCAGTCTACTTCAGGGATATGGACTCTATTGAGAAGAGTCAATTGAATGGTTTTCTTTCCCTGATGATTTTCATTAATGATCTGCAGAGGCATACTTCAGATTGGGACAGCATACTTGATACCTGCATGGAGAGGTTAGAGGTCATTGAACTACAGCATAGCAGCCTTCCCAGTATAGTCATGGATGAACTTAGTGCAATTATGGTTAAGTTCGTTAAATTTGCTAGAAGGGAGAAGGAAAAGAGGGTGCATCTCTTGGATGATATGATAACTAGGCATCTTCCTTTTTTCTTATTGGTCCTCAAGCCATTGAATATTCTCATTGGCTTGTTTTGTGGTGCTATATTCTCATTGGCTATGTATTTAATGATTGTAGCAACCCTAATTAGAGTTTTCTCTAAGTCAATCTGGGCCATTGATTCTGATTTAATCCTGGCTGTTCATTGTAATTGGGGCTCCTATATAAACCCCAATCCTCTCATTTGTAAAAGAGATTGTTGGAGAATTGTTGCAAATATACTGCCAAATTTGCTCTATATTCATTGTTGTGTTTTGCATGGTGAGTACTTGTGATCTTTTTGGAGTATTGCATGGTGATCTACATTCCTCATTTAGAATAGATTTGATTTCAAGTATTTAATTACAATTTGCTTTGAGTAGTTTAGTGGACTAAGAGTAATTGTGAATGCATCCTTGCTTGACTCGATCATAAACCAAACCACTAGCTGCTTACTGATTGTAAGTCTTGCCTTGCGTGGTCGAATGGCATTATTATGAATTTAACTTCAATTGGTACTTGCTCATTAATTTGCATACATTAATGGGATTGATGAAATTGCAGTAATTTGAACATTTTTCGAGCACACCTTAGAAGATTGCAATAAGTGGGTGAAGTTGATGACAAGACTACATCTAGTAGATTGTGAGGATATTCACAATTCCTTGCATCCTTGCATAGAAGTAAAGTAGTTTAGAATCGTAACTTTAAGTTCATTACATTTCGAAAGTTGGAAGTTCGAATATTTTCATTACACATTGTGAAGCCATATCATGCAAAGTCCAGTTGACAAAGTCCTAGTGAACAAGCATAAGTCCCCTCGTGATACCAGCGTATCACATTATTATCACTAAGGGAGTATCCACCATTGAGAAGGAACCTTGGAGTCGCCTTTATGATCTTTCATTGCAATCTTTGGCATAAGTGGTGTCTTTATTCAAGGGAGGATTCAATATTTGTAGTTTCATCCTGAAACCATGAGTGTTCTATCATATATGTTGTAAGGGTATTAAACTCACATCAACAACATCCATACACTATCTCCAGCAAATCAAACATATGCCTTACCAGTGGAGTACACAAGTCTTCACTATTTGGTTTGTTCAAGTTGTAGAATGATAAAAACTTAAACAATTAACATGGGAAAGATTCTTGTTTGATGTTCCCAACATAAAACTTGACCACAAAAATGTAGACAGTAAAAACCATATGTTCAATTCTATGTTATTGGGTTTTGCAGTATTGCCCTCTACACCAGTTGTTTTCCAATTCGGGTCTAGTATAGCCCAGGGTTTGTCTGGAGTTTGGCCCATGCACACCAAGTACCTTGTGAAGGACCCACAAAGCACCCTGGGAGCCTGGGGCAAACCATAGGTGAACCCAAATGAAGGTTCATGCATAATTAATTAGTTTGGTGCACTGACCTTAAGATATCATTATTTATCCATGTTTTGCTAATAGTCGTTGAATTGTGTTTTGTTATTCCATGAGTTGTTCTAGGTCATACTTGAAGGTGGTTTTTTTTTTCTTTTTATATCACTTTCTAAAGAGTAAGCCACTCCCTATTTCAATCTATATGTTGATGTGAGTTTTATGCCGCTACAACATGCAAAATCAATTACTTAGTATTCCAAATGAAACACCAAATCTCCAACTCTCTCTTGATAAGGATGCTCATATGTTAAACAAAGTATATATATTGTGTGATCAAATGAGATAACCCCAAGGTTTCTTCTTAATGTGGACTCACTCAGTTATAATGATGTGATATGTTGGGTATCACAAAGGGACTTACGTTGTTCATTCAATGGATATAACTACTTCTAACCAAACAAATTGCAACGAGATAAGGGTTGAGAAAGCTATTCTTCTTCTAGAATGCAAGAGATGATGAATGTCTTTGCACCTTTATTAGACTTATAGTTTAGCCATCAAAATCAACCAAGCTAGTGTGATCCCCTAAAGTAGATGTACGACGTTCAAACTATTACCATTCCAATAACACCACCATCGATGCATATCAATGTGCAAGCAATAATCGAAGTAAAGCTCATAAATATGCCAATTGACCACGTAAGGAAAACTTACAATTAGCAAGCAGCTAGTGGTATGGTTTATGTGAGTCCAACAAAGATGCATCCAAAATATCTTCAATTTAACTAAACACTATTTCTAATTAACATGAAATAAAATCTACTCTAAGTGAGGAAATATAGAAACCATGCAATACTCCAAAGCAACACTTATAATCCACCATGAAGACCAACAATGAATTACCAATAATTTTGATAGAAGTATAGCAACAATTTCTCCAAGTCTCTCCCTTTTTACAAATGACAAAGCCTTGCCTTATATAGTAGTTCAATTAAACGAGTGGCCAAGATCAATTTGAAATCAACGGCCAAGATCTTGCCAACACAACCCTAATCCAACTAATAGCTACAAACATTCAATGCTCATCCAATGACATGAAGGCACCACCCCATGGGTGTAATGTCCCCACTTATGTATATTCTTAAGATTATAGGACTACTCTATTATAATTTAATTGTAAGGGCCTTCTTCCTAACAAATACTTTATTTATAACGCAAAAATTGGTACTCTACAAAGCTTATATTGATAATACCACTTAGGTAAGAATGATAATCTAACTTGAAGAAAGCCAAGAAAAGTTATTCAGATCTGCAACATATGAATCTTAGTGGTTTGATATGATGGAGTATCTATCTTGTTGTCTCTGACAATGAGATTTATGTAATAGTAATCTCTGATGTGTATGCTATACTTGATTTCTGCTATCTCAAAATTGGCAGTGTAAATTTCTGCTATACTTTATATGTTTTTTTTTTCTTTTTATGATTTGATGGATGTATACTGTAATGTCCTCTCTTCCAATGTTGAGCATTGCTCGATTTATTGATGAATGAGCCTGCACCTATGTTAGTAGATCCCATATAAATATACATATATATAAGCATAAGTGAAAGAAAATATGTCTAGATCCTATGCTAAGTCTCACATAATCCTTAGGGAGAGATTGTAATCAGTTTCCTAGCTCTCTGGTGAGGACCTCCAAGGGCTCTAGTTGCCTCATGGCTAATCTAGAACGGTCCTCAACTATTCTGCCATATTATTACAACTCATCTCCCTTAAGGCCTCGAGGCAACCCTCATTTGATATATCCATCCTTATAATCCTTGGGAGAGACTTTATCTCCTCCAAGATCTTATGGATACCTTGTACTGGTGCATCCATCCTTATACTCCTTGGGAGAGCCTTTATCTCTTCCCAGGCCTTATGGATACCTACACAAGCATATCCATCCTTATTATCCTTGGGAGAGACTTTATCTCTTCTCCAGACCTTATGGATACCGACATAGTCGTATCCATCCTTATAATCCTTGGGAGAGACTTTATCTCTTCCCCGGCCCTGTGGATACCCACACAAGGTGTATACATCCTTATAATCCTTGGGAGAGACTTTATCCCTTCCCAAGCCTTATGGATACCCACAAGGTGTATCTATCATTAGAATCCTTGAGAGAGAGACTTTAGCCCTTCCCAGACCTTATGGACACCCTATGCTTTGGTGCATCCATCCTTATAATCCTTAGGAGAGATTTTATCTCTTCCCAGACCTTATGGATACTGTATACGTTGGTGTATCCATACTTATAATCCTTGCGAGAGACTTTATCTCTTCCCAGGGCTTCAGAGGTGTGTGATCTATGCCTTAATTCTACACAAGGCATTGAGAATATTCTGAGAGTGAAGAAGTAAAATTTAATATTTGCATTAATATTTTTGTGGCTACTTTGTTTCACTACAAATTCTCATTCCCCGATCTAATATTCAATCTTTATTCATTGGCCTTGAGCACAAGTCTTACTTGTTGGTTCTGATATAACTTTTATTTGTTATTGATAATTTTCAACTAATTGGAAATGAATGAGTTTTTTATTTACAATTCTATTTGTCTCTTTTTTTTCTCTAGTCTTGATGTAATTCCCAAATTTGTGTGCTATTGTAAAATCCAGGACTAAATTTCCTCAAAACTCCATGATTTTCCCCTTCATTCAATGATTGGACGTTATTGAGATCCCCTTTATCATGTCTTATTTTCATATGCGGCACTGCTATTTCTTTATCGAGTGTTGCTTCTATTTTATGGACTTGATTTCTTTTTCCACACTTATGTCCTGATGCCCAAGGTTCTTTGGATCTGAAACATAAGCCTCTCTTCATTATTCCTCTTTTGCTTGAGTGCTTCCTTGCCTTGCCATTGGTGCCCAGTACTCCACTGTTCTTTGCAAAAATAGGATGATCTTCCTTTATTATCTTTTCTTGACCCTTCATACTCATGGTGTACCTTAGTTGGGGAATTTTTGGGTTTCTCCTTTGAAAAATTTGATTCGACCTTGTTAGCCTTTTGTATTGCTTCTTCCATGGTTTGTGGTTCTAAGGGATTTACTATAGCTTTGATCGATTCTTTAAGTCCTTCAATAAATAGATAAGTGAATCTTCTTTGGGA
>MU225820.1:1200491-1225048 GCA_018584345.1 Thuja plicata | reverse complement strand
AACATCGGCGCTGGGGTACATCGGGACGGCAGGGGGAGGGGGGTATTGTATACTATACATATAGAACTTGAAATGTTAGCTCTAAAATGATGTTTCAGCATAACATACCAAATTGAAATACTTGAACATAGCAAAACTGCAACACGAACCAGAACCATTGAACATTCAACATAGTAACATAGTACATACCCAATAGTAACATTCAAAAATCAAAATTCAAATAGAAATTCAAGTACCCGTCCTGGCGGTGGCGTGGTTGCGGAATGGCGGAGGTGGGGGTACTCGGGTACTCCAAGTACCTGGTGCGGGGACGTCCCGAGGACGGGGACTTCGAGGTTATGGTGGGGGTGCAAGTTCCCGGGTTTCACTGATATATATATATATATATATATATATATATATATATATATTGTCAGGATGTTTGAGACTGGTTTCAGATTTTTAGGAGTTATAATGGAGATTCTAGATTTTAGAGGATCCTAAATATTTTTAAACTTAGCCAAATTTCAATAATCAACACGCTCCCATCAGTGTTCTTTTTTAAGTTGAAACTTCATCTCTTCTTGCTTTGCATCTTCACTTCATCCTTTTTGGCCTATTCATTTCATCACAAATCTTGACTTCAATTCCACATCCTTGACTAGCTTGGCCCAGCTCTTACTCATATCCCTAATTGACTTGACTCCCTAGCGAGCCAAAGTTGCTCAACTCATCTATTAGACTCGGAGACTTGAAAATTGTCATTAAACTAAGACTACCTAGGACAACTACCCCACTGCCAAGCGAAAAGAGTGGGTCTCCATTTGCAATGGGGCGATGGTGTGAAACCCTCACAACTCTACGTTTATTTAAAAATGTGTCGAGAGCTACATCACTAGAGCACTAGTGTTTTCTCTTTGATCTCATCTCTACTCTGCATTCCTACTATAAATTAATGCCAATATGATTCATGTCAAACTAAAAAAGAAGTGTAATAACTCGTATGTTTTTACATCCTTCTAATTTTTGCCTTTCCTTGTAAATCGAGGGAACATGACCAATCAAGAAGAGAGTCAAGAAACCATAATGGGTAGATCCTTTATATGCACAAAGTGTTGATTTAGAGATCAATAGAATGTTGGGTGTGGAAGTTATATGAATTCTTTAGTGAAAATTCAAGCCTACAAGTCATTTACAGTTATATGTATATGCACGAACTTGTACCCATACCCAAGATAAAAAAAATTGTGCTGCTATACTCAAAGTTGTCCTTGTCCCTATCCTCAAATGAACAACTTAGATTGGAAGCTAAGCTACGAGTTCTCTCTAAAAGGGCTCCAAATTTGAGTCTAGATCCGATCCAGACCCAATTTAGGGTCCAACTGTCAAATTGCAGAATCATCTAAAGAGTGCCTTTTCATCCATATGTATCTATCCTTGATGAACTTGAGAAAATACACATCAACTCAATAGGAATCCATGAGAACCTACCAATTTGGGATCTATTGATGTGAGTTTTGTTCCACTACAACATGCAGAACCAAATACTTAGTATTTCGAGATGAATCACTAAATCTCCAACTCTCTCTTGAATAAGGATGCTCATATGCTAAACAATGTTGACGAACTGTGTGATCAAATGAGACAACCTCAGGGTTCCTTCTTTATTGTGGACTTTCAGTCAGTTTTAATAATGTGATATGTTGCTTATCACAAAGAGGGACTTACATTGTTCATTCAATGGATATCAACTTGACTTTAACCTCTTCAAACACTTCCAACCAAACAACTGCAAAGGAAAGGGTTTAGAGAGCTAATCTACTCCTAGAATGCAAGAAACTATGGATGTTTTTGTGACTCTACTAGACTTAGTTTAGCCATCTACATCAACCAAGCTAGTGCAATCTCCTAAGGTAAATGTAAGATGTTCAAACTATCACCATTCCATTGACACCATCCATTGATGCATATCAATGTGCAAGCGGTAATTGAAATTAAGTTCATATAAATGTCATTCGACCACGCAAGGCAAATTTACAAGCAGCAAGCAGTTAGTGGTTTGGTCTAAGCGAGTTCATCAAAGAAACATCCAAACTCAATTCCATTCAACTAAACACTACTAATTAACATGAGGAAATGAAGAACAACACAAGTAATCCACCATGAATACCAACAATGAATCGACAATAACTTTGATAGCATTATGGCAACAATTTCAACAAGTCTCCTACTCTACTCCCTAACTAATGAGTTACAAATGAGAAGACCTTGGCCTTGCATAGTTGCTCAATTACAATGAAGGGCCAAGATCGATTCAAGATCAAGGGCCAAGATTGACTCACTACAAACCTTACTTAGGGTTGTCACACTATCATCCAATTACATGAAGGCACCACCATGTGAGCCAATCAAAAAATTACAATGCTTTTTGAGAACCAATGAGAAAATGGTACACTTGGCATAATATTATTGAATGTGCTTGGGAACGTGTAACTGGAATTTTTTGATTGGTAGAAGACAAGTGGGTGCCACCTCAGCATTCTTATCTCATAGACTTGATCAATATTTTGGTGATGAGAAAATATCTCTTGATACTCAACATTATCAAGCCTTAAAATTGTGATGGCATATTCCTAAATTGCTTCATCTTCGTTCTTACAAATTTTCTTATTGCCATGATTTGAACTTGATTGTACTTGCAAACTTGATGTCTCTTTCGATGACTTGACCTTGATCTTCTTTAAGTGGTGAAGTTTTCATGTAGTTGGATCTCCCAAGTAAACTTGTGTTGGTGAAAATTTCACTTGTATTTTTGCTTTCTTGAACTCCATCTTGATCTTGGCCCTTGAATTTGCACTTTGATAATCTGATTTTGAACCTTCTCATTTGAAGTCCTCAAGTTTGATCCTGTCATCAAAATCCACAATTAGCGTTGAATTTTAAAACTTGATTAGAGAACAAGATTTTTTTCTTTGAAAATAAGTTCCTCAAAAGCAATTCATTCAAGCACCTAAGTCAATTACAACTCTACTTAATGTGTTCCTAGTTTCCCTCCTATGAGATTTTAATCATTTTCATGAGGAAAAACAAGGAATAAAAACATGTCTCACTGATTTAAATTTCAAAATTGAAATTTCTAGAGTTCTGATTTTAATGATAAAATGATCTTAATCTTGCAACTTGAAATGATTTTTTTGCAAAATCTGGACTCTAGATGAGTCTCTAGGTGTGAGATCATGCCCAGATTTCCTTTTATTCACCTCACCTTACTTCTGATTTTGAATGAATTTCTGCCTTAAGAGCCCCAAAATCGCTGCCTTCTTTGAACTACTGACTTGCCAAAAAGGGAGAATTCGCTGCTTCTGTAACTCAATTCGCTGCCTAGAAGGGAGAATTCACTGTCTTTTGCAGAGATAAATCTGCTTGCCTTGTGTTGAAAATGAATTCCCTTTAATGCTCTTATATAGGCGACTTATAATTTGAAGAGGTATGACTATGATTAGGCCAACTTGCATCCTTTTGGCCAATAAAACATTTAAATTAATCTCTTTTGCTTCTCCCAGTGGCCGACCTAATTAAGGGGATAAAAGGCACGCTTTTGGTTGTCAACTCATCATATACTCGCACCCCTACATCCTCATTTGATTAAGCATAAGTCTGGGCGGAATTTGAGACCCTGTGACGATCGTGAATCCTAGCTAGGGGGGCGGATTTCGCCCCTCAGCTAGGATTGGATTAACATTTCCAATTGAATCTCCATTTCCTTAATAGCATCCTCACTTTGTTCCTTTTGGTTTCTTGATCAAAATCAAATGACTTTGGAGGTGTTTAAGTGCTGTCTCAATCTGATTTTCGCCTCTTTTTCTCCAAAATATCATCACTCATGTTTCTTATCCTTCATCTTCTTCCTTCATTGTGAAAATTTGGAGGTTAAAACATGTCTCAAACACCATAACTACAAGGTGGAAGTCACCCATGGGCTAGGATTAAGTCTCAATCACGGGCAGAATTCTTGCCTCTCATAGGATTTGGAATCCTAAGAGGGCAGCGGATTCCGTTGTCCCTCTAGGATTTTCCTTTCACTTTCTTCAACTTTTTGCAAGCCCATTTCATGCCTAATCCTTATGGTCATAATCTAAGACACCCCCTTCTCCTTTGCTTGGTTTGATCTTGGTTCAAGTTTGAAGGTGTTCCTTGGTTGCTAGAGGCGGAATTTTGACCTCTCCTAGGATTGAGAATCCTAAGTAGAGGGTGGAATCCGCCCTCTCCTTAGGACTGATTCTCCACTCTCATCATTTGGTTTTGTCTATCTTAGGCTTAGAATCATTCACCTCTAAAATCCTTCAACTTCATCATTCTTCCTTCAACTTAGATCTGATTTTGCTTGCTTGCTCATGCCCTCATGTTCTCTACTAATGCAAGGCAGAAATTAGGCATTGCTCAGGATTGGGAATCCTAGGAAAGCAGCGGATTTCACTCCTTCCCTAGGACTGCATTTTGTTTTTCTCAAAATCTTTCAATTCCATTGTTTCACCTTCAATTTGGATATGGTTTCTTGGTGCAAGTTATTGTTCAATCTCCACTTAGCTTTTTGTCCATGAAACTCCCATCTTGGTGGCTCCTTTTTGTCCATGAAACTCCTATCTTGGTGGCTCTAAAAGGGGGCGAAAATCTGGGCTTGGTTGGGATTATGAATCCTAAGAAGGCAGCGGATTCTGCTCCTTCTCTAGGATTCTCCCTTACTAATTTATCATTCCACTACGTCGCCCTTGATAAATCTAAACTTTGCCTTGGATGGATGGATCGTTCTCATCTTTGATCTTCACCTCAATTTATGCCATGAGTTGTTCTTGCCTTTGATAGTCTGATTGAGAAGGTGGAAATCTTGTGTCTCCTAGGATTGGGAATCCTAAGAGGGCAGCGGATTTTGCCATCCCTCTAGGATTTTTTAAACTCCGCCAATTCTCCTCGAAACACATCATTTTGCATTTTTCCTTTACTTTTCTCCTCAATTTGCACTTGAAACTCGCTTTTAATAGGGGCGGAATTTTGGGGGTTGTTGGGATTGTGAATCCTAAGAGATGGTCAGATTTCAACCTAGTGTTAAGATTCTTCATTTGCAAGTTAACTCCCAAATTCATCAAGTCAGTTTCTTCAGCTCAAAGGGCAAGAGGATTTATATAAAATATAACATTTAAGTGTAAGTTCTTATACTTTAAGTTATATTTTATATAAATACTATCAGGATGTTTGAGATAGGTTTTCGATTCATAGGAGTTATAATAAAGATTTCAGAGTTTGGGAGTTTCTAAAACATTCCAGACTTAGCCAAATTTTAGGATTCAACATGTCTTCAACAGTGTTACCTCCCACAACCTTCCTTGACTTTCTAAGATCAAATTGACATTGAAACAAGGATTTTCAAAAGGTTTTACCTCATTTCATCCCAAATCCTTTGATTTCATCTCCATTCTCCTTTGTTAGCTTAGCCCAACTCTTGCCCATATCCCTGACAGACTTGACTACACAGCAAACCAAAGTTGCCTAAACTCATCTTTTCGACTTGGAGACTTGAAAATTACTACCAACTAAGACCACCTAAGAGCACTTGAGACCGCTACTCCTACTGCTAAAGCAAAAAGAGGGGGTCCCCATTTGCAATGGGTTTGTTGTCGGGTAAATTAGTGTTAATATTTGTTAGCACAGTCAAGGGATAGGTAGTTGGGAATGGTTGCGACGGTTGGTACTCGCAACCCCCTCGACATCTATATATGTCATGTACTTGCATCCGAGAGATAGCATTGTTGTTGTTGGCATTGTGGTAATGGTTGTCGAAATACTTTGGTTTCATTGTTGATATACATTGTAAACATTGATGGTATTAATGAAGAAACGTTGTGAGTTCTCTGGCATTACTGTGTTCTGTTACATTTTTTGTATATTCTCGTATGTATTAAATTGTTCTGTTACATTTTCTGTATATTCTCGTAGGCATTAAACTGTTCTATTACATTTTTTTGCATATTCTCGTATGCATTAAATTGTTATAGTTTAATGCATACAAGAATATACGGAAATGTAACAGAACACAATAATGCCAGAGAACTCACAAATGTTTCTTCATTAATACCAGCAATGTTTACAATGTATATCAACAATGACACCAAAGTATTTCGACAACCATTACCACAGTGCCAACAACAATAATGCTATCTCTCAGATGCAAGTACATGATATATATAGATGTCGAGGGGGTTGTGAGTGCCAACTGTCGCAACCATTCCCAACGACGTATCCCTCGACCGTGCTAACAAATATGAACAACACTAATTTACCCGACAACATGGGCGGTGGTGTGAAAACCTCACGATAGGATCATTTTCCTTTTTTTTTTGGTTTTTCAAATCAATTTGGCAATTTGAATTTGACTATGATGGATAAAATATTTAAAGCAAATCTTTAACCCTAAAAGTGACTCCTAAAGCATTTAAAAGTGTTGCTTTTAAAATGCTCGATTAACGAGGGGCAATCTCATTGCCCTCCCAACCATAGACAAACAGCAATCGTTTCCCCCTAGGACTATTCTATTGATCTGCATATTTTATTCACCTATTGTTATTGTACCCATTGAATGAGATCTCATATATATGTGAGAGGTGACTTTTCACCAAGGGTTACCACTCTTCACATGTGGCCCCATTTATTATATTATTAATATAACATAATTATTATTATATTATCATATGATATAATAATTATACAATATAAATATAATTATATCATCACATAATAATATAATTATATCATATCATAATAACAATATAATAATTATATTATCACACAATTTATGTTATCTCAATAATAATATAAATATAATCACAACCTTTGTGATATCTATGTCGGCCTGTGGATTCCGACCACAACTACAATAAAATCAACACTCCCTCCTAGCTAGGGAGGAATCCAAGTTACATCACCTTATTGTGATGATTGACGACAATGGCTACATCCATATGTGGAAAGATATCACCTCTTGTGATATCAACCATTATGACTTATTCATAGATATCACTTTACGTGATATCAACCATTATGGCTATCCATAGATATCACCTCACATGATATCCACCATTAAGGCTTATAGATCTCTCCACACGTAATATCTACCAATATGGCTTATTCATAGATATCACCTCACGTGATGTCCACCATTATGGCTATCCATAGATATTACTTCACGAGATATCAACCATCATTGTGAGATCGCCACCTCACAATGATATTCACCATGGCTCATCCAGAGGGTAAACACACAAGTACAAGAAAATCACCACGGACTCTCTCAAGTGGCGTTGTCATGGCGTCACACACATGACATCTACCATGAACCATAACAGAGGGTGGTTCCGTCATGGCTACTCCCATGAATGGAAATATAAATGAGCACAAGTGCCCATCACGGAATCACTCAACATGATGTCAGCAAATGACATTCACCATAGCTACTCCCAGAGGGTGAATAAACACAAGTGCTTAGTCATGGATTATCTCACATGACATCCACCATGGCTACTCCCAGCGGGTGAAACAAAGGTTGATGCCTCAAATTTCTCCATCTCAAAGAAAAATGCACACAAGGGATTGCACCTCAAACTTCTCCCTCACAGAGAAGAATTCATTAATAAGGGATTGCATCGCAACCTTTTCTCTCACAGAGAACAATGCACTAAGCAAATCTTCATGATGAAGTGGTTCTCTCTCATCCTTCTGACCTCCTCGTCCAAGGTTGCTTCTGATGAAATGTCTGACTCCCTCTGAATCTGATATCAACCTTCTGACCTCCTTGTCCAAGGTTGCCTCTAATGGATTGTCAAACTTCCTCTGAATCTGAAATTCTTCTCTTCGAAGAAATGTCTTCAGCCATCAACTCAGTCTTATGACAGCATGCAGATAATAGCATCAATGCACACAGGAAATCAATGTATACTCAATCTGCAATTATCATCATATCTTCCGTGCTCTCGGTCTGGTTCCAACAAGAAGTTGCAATTTCTCCTTGAATGAATTACAAAAGACTTGTGCTGCAGGAGAGAAGAGCCTCTATCAATTTGGATAATAGTGATGACTCAGAAACATGTGTTTAGACATAGTCACCTCCCGATAACATACAAGAACAACTGTGATAGAGATTTTGTTCCATTATATGTGCACTCAAATCACAATTAAGTTCAACCTTGAAGCAAAGAATACACTCTGGCTATTGTAAGAATGTGCTCAGGTTAATTAACGTCATCACAAAAATCGGCATTCTTCTGAGAAATCATTACATGATATGAAACCATATTTTTTGTAGGCATTTTGTATTGGTACCCATGACTACTATCATTGTTGCATGCCTTGATAAACTCTACGTTCTTTCTACTGAATGTCACACCAAGCTCATCTCCTTACATATGTTGATAAATACATAATCTCAAACCATTGCATGGCCCAAAAATGGGTACTCTAATAACAGACTATTGATGCCCTGTATTCTCATCAGTTGTAGCTATCAATCTTCTCCTCAACAGAGAGTGAATCCAATCTGCACAACAAAACTTAGGGAAACTCTTCATCAAAGAGACAACATAGTTTGATGAAACCTCTAATCTGTCTGTTCGATATGCTCATTCTCTTCGATCTTCAATAATGAGCGACTACGCTACTCAACCTCAAGATGACAAAACAAGTGAGCACAGCAGATGATGTATCTCTGCCCGCCAAGATAAAGCTTATCAGAATGTCTCTCAAAAAAACTCATCATATGAACCTTGGTCTTTGATACTGGCGGCGCTTTGGTCAAGTGACAGAAATCTGGACAAGAGATCCTGATGTGTTGGCCCGCAGGAGAGGGAGATTTATGCCTTCCTCTGAGACGCAAAATCCCATAACTTTGTTGTACCATCATTAGAGCTACTCAGCACAAGTGGAGGGCCCCTACGTAAGGGAACAAATGATGAGTGCTCTAACATTTTCTTTATTTGCATGCCTGTAACAGCATCCCAATCTCGTAGAGTCTTATCAAGACTTGCTGATATGATTTGACTACCATCACTAGTCCAGTGGAGATCCAGTACTCCATTATTTTATTTTATTTTTTGTGACCTTTCAAGACCACAAAACTCTTGCACTCTCCATACGCATACAAAAAAAATTCCCCTGACACCTTCCACAAATGATCCCCGATGAGATGTAACTTCGAAATCAAAGGAAGAATCTTGTATGAACTCTGTTCTGATTTTAAGAGAGTAAAATAGTTGTCTTTCAAACTGGAATGTAGAAAACACATATAGAAAGTAACCAGTGTTCCTGTGAATATTTGCAACTTGGAGGACCTTCAAAAGCTCATGATATTAGAGTCGGGCTCAAAAAAAAAAAAAATTATTAATCGTACCTCCAATTATTTGTGGCAACTATATAATGATAACCCTTTAATAAATGAAGGATTGAGCGGCTCTTGAATATTTTAATCTTCACATATCACATATGCTCGGAACACCAGATATTCCAGTTCTCCCAACATTTACGCAATACAATATTTTCTTGCCGTATATCTTTGTGTGCCCAAATTAAAACATTCTGAATATTTATCTCCGCAAAAAAATTCCCGTGAATAGTGATTTCAGTCCTACGTGGATTATTTCCCATTCTTTATCTACTCCTACATTTGGAGTTCTTGTTTTTGAATTCTAATCAGGACCATGCTTCTATTTTAGCACTCAAGGAATCCAAGGGCAGCATAGAGTGTAAGTTTGAAGATGCAATCTCAAGCTTTAGGCAAGACCAAGTTGTTCTAAGACATACTTTGATGCAGGCCAAAGCCATGATCAATGCATCCTAAGCATGCATACAAAGAGATTCCAAACCATCCTTGGGAGCATAGTTACCGTCAAATCCAACCTTGAGATTTCCTCCTAGCATAGAATCATGAGAAACACAAGGTAGATGTGGTCAGCAATGTGAAGTCACCAAACATGTCCCAACGCAAACATTGGCATGTGATCCATCACTTTGAACATCCATCCCAACCCCATCCAAATGAAGAGCACTCAAATAAAAGCAAATGGCAAAAAAAGCCAAAGCAAAGGGCACCAAAGCATCATAAGCAAAAAGGTAGTTCCTTTTATTTTTCTCTCTGTAATTTCCCCTTTCAGGATCACCTTATACTTTGCCCTAAATTCAGAAATCCAAAATGAAAAAGGATGTAGTTAGAGATGTATTTCTTACTTAAGAATAAGATGAGATAAGCCTGTTTTGGAAACTGACTTATGGATGCAATTCCAACAGCTGTATACATATCTCAAGTCTGATTTCTCACATTAGGTTGACCTCTTGGACCGGGCCTCCATTATCACATGAAATTCTTCTGCTCAGTCTGCCCTTAGAATCTGAATAATAATCATTTATTATAGCCCGTCCTTCCTTTTTATATCTGCTCTAAGCTTAGAAATAAATCCCTACCTTCCTCCTTCAGTTCACCATTCCTCTCCCCTTTTATATCTCCTCAATGGATATGATGATAGACAACCTTTCATAATAGGATTCAGATTATACCTCTTTGCTAATCACACCTTTCCATATATTAAACTCTGCCCTTTGTGAGTTACTTTCATTTCCTAATGAGGATTTCTGCTTTAATAATATATTTGCAGCGTCATATATTTTTCTCCATCACTACTCTTATTATTATCTATTATATATAACACTTGGGCAATCAAGACACATTTAACTATGTGTTATAGAGTGTGCTTGGCCCGCATTGTAGTCTTCGTATTACCAAAAGAGGTGGCCAGAGTAAATTTAATCTAATTTCATTTGCTGCCACTAAATATTCTCTTGGATGATTTGTTTATGAACTTGGGCACTGATCAAAATAAATTTACTGTACTTAAACTATAAGCATTGTATCTGTAATGTCCCTCTGATGCTGATGCCAACTCATTATTATTTCCCTGGGTCAATATTTTCTTGTTGATTGCTGATCATCCTTCCTGGAGCCTGCCCTTAGGAATATTTATATCTTTCTTCTTCGAATGGAAGGGTGTGTCCCTCTCTGCAGTTGTCTTCTTGTGAGAGTGGCGTCTTTTCATTATATCCTTACTTCTTCACTAATCAACTGCTGTTTGTAATCAATGTTTATTTAATATAAACTGCCTCTTGGCAATTGATTATTTTATGAAACTTTTATCAATAAGATTGTCGCTTCATTCTCAAGTATCGCTGGATCATTATTCAGATCATTGCTTCATCCTAGACATCACTGCTGAGTTATACGGATCATTGCTTTATTCGCATTGCTCTATGCTTATCAATCATGGAGAACGATTATCTCTTAAGTTTGATGCTTAGAAAATTGTGAAGTCTTATCTAATATGACAATTTTCTGATATATCTCATCTATGGCAGGTATATGACAGTCTGCCCTTTCCAAAATTGCTTGTCCTCAAGCAATGATTGAATGATCATGGAATCCTATCCATAATCCACCTTCCACTGTGCAACTTTGATATTATCATATATCTTTTCTCCATTGTTTTGAATGTGAATTGCAATCAATAGTAGAAATTAGGCAAAGCTTAATTTAAGACAAGTTTTCTCTCATCTTCCAGAGAAAAGGATCAAGGCCATCTCATAATGTTGTCAATTGAATTTGCAAAAATCAATGTTCGCATGATAGCATGCCTCAAATTCATATCTTTTTGGTTCACTCTTAATTATTCTCTTCTTCTAGATCAACTAAAAATATAGAGCAAAGCATGGTGCATACACTTGAAAACACGAAGTATACACATGAATGCATGAAGACACAGAGCATACACAAAGTAGGCACATGAATATATCCAGACACAAAGCATACACATGAAAACACAGAGCATGCACATGAATATATGTAGACATAGTTCACTTGGCTCACAAGAGGCAAGAGCGTCCAACCAGGACCAGATCCATCTCTTGGGGTAATCAATTCACCACTTAGCCCACAACAGGCAAGAACGTCCAACCATTGGGGTAATGAATTCATCATTTGGCCCACAAGAGGTAGGAACGTCCAACCAGGACTAAATCCATCCCTTGAGGTAATCAACTCATTATTTGGCCCATAAGAGGTCCAGTTCCATCTCTTGCGGCAATCAATTCATCACTTGGCCCACAAGAGGCAGGAACATCCAACTAGGACCAAATCCATCTCTTGGGGTAATCAATTTATCACTTAGCCCACAAGAGGTAGGAACGTCCAACTAGGACCAAATCCATCTCTTGGGGTAACCAATTCATCACTTAGCCCACAAGAGGTAGGAACGTCCAACCAGAACTAGATCCATCCCTTGGGGTAATCAATTCATCATTTGGCCCACAAGAGGTAGGAATGTCCAACCAAAACCAAATCCATCTCTTGGGGTAATCTAACGTTCTTCTTATCTCAGTCATAGGATTGTCACTTTTCATTACCCTTCCCTATAGGGTTAATTCTCAAAACCCTTGTACTTCTTGTGTCCTCTCCTTGATTTAGAAAGTTGTGAATATCTCTTTTTGGACTGTTATACCTTCATCCATGCAACATAGGTTTGGCTTTTCTCTATCACGTTCTATGGACTATCATCTAATCTTTCAACTCGACCTTTGATATAAGTCTGCAACTAGGTTCTTGAAGTTTTTAATATGGACCATATTCTTGGATTGTTCCAAGGGTTTTACATTGTCCTAATGATCATTATTCGCTGTTGTAGCATCGCAAATTGCACCCCTTTGCAATTTCTTACTCAGTTAGGCCTCATTTTAGCATCCTGGCCTTCTGTGCCAGAGATGTTTGATCCAACTCAATTCCGCATTAGATTTTGGCATATCCTTAGCATTCTAGACCCCGGGTCCTGTTGATGTTGATGTGAGTTTTGTTCCACTGCAACATACAAAACTAATGGCTTGATATCCCAAGATGAAATACCAAATTTCCAACTCTCTTGAATAAGGATGCTCATATGCTAAACAATGTATATGGATTGTGTGATCAAATGA
Organism: Thuja plicata; assembly: GCA_018584345.1. Taxonomy (NCBI): domain Eukaryota; kingdom Viridiplantae; phylum Streptophyta; class Pinopsida; order Cupressales; family Cupressaceae; genus Thuja; species Thuja plicata. The sequence continues at coordinate 1,212,016 of MU225820.1, read as the reverse complement.
GACAACCTCAAGGTTTCTTCTTTATTGTGGACTTTCACTCAGTTTGATGATGTGATATGTTGGTTCCTTCTTTATGGTGGACTTTCACAAAGCGACTTACGTTGTTCATTCAGAGACACCAACTTGACTTTAACTTCTTCAAACTACTTCCAACTAAACAAACTACAAAGGATAAGGGTTGAGAAAGCTACTCTACTCCTAGAATGCAAGAAACTGTGAATGTGTTTGTGACTCTACTAGACTTAGTTTAGCCATCAACATCAACCAAGCTAGTGCAATCTCTTAAGGTAAATGTAAGATGTTCAAACTACCATCATTCCATTAACACCATCCATCGATGCATATCAATGTGCAAGCAATAATCGAAGTTAAGTTCATATAAATGCGTCATTTGACCAAGCAAGGCCAACTTACAATTAGCAAGCAGCTAGTGGTTTGGTCTAAGCGAGTTCACTAAAGAAACATCCAAAATATCATCCATTCAACTAAACACCATCCACCATGCAAGCACAACAATGAATAAAGAACAATTTTGGTAGTACTTTGGCAACAATTCTCCAACATAACTCTCTTTACAAATGAGGTAAGCAAACCTTTATATAGGGGCTCAATTAAAATGAATGGCCAAAATTGATTTGAAATCAGTGGCCCAAATTAATCCATATAAGCCCTAATTAGGGTTTTCATAATCATAACTACAAATATTAAATGCCCACCCAATTACAATTAAGCACCACCAAGTGGGCCAATAGAAAAATTATATTCGTCTTCATGTGCAAATAAGAAAATAGATCATGTAGAAGCATTAGATAAGGTGCGCCAATAAATGGGCCAATGAAATAATTACAATATTTTGTAGGCCAATGAAAAGAGAGGTTAGGTAGAAGCTTACAGAAGAAGAAAACTTGTAGAAGAAGGCAACATTTAATGGACCAATAAGATGGTGCCACTTGTATTTACACTAAGCCATCTTTGAAAATATTTTTTCTTTTATCCTTTTCTCTTTTGCCAGATTTAATGAATCTAGACACAATATGATGGTCTTCCACTAGGACACTTGGCACATTCTCATTGGTTGAGGAAATGGCAGCCACCTAAGCATGCTCACCCTATAAACTTTATAAATACCCCCCCTTTGATAATGGGAAATATCTCATTTTGATAACTTCTTCCCTTGGCTGGTAGACTTGATCTCTGATTTTGTACTTGCTTTTTGGATTCCTTCTTGAATGCCTTGATTTTGGATTTGAATTTTGTACTTATATCTTGACTTGATCCTTGATTTGTAACTTGTTGTTGTATGAAACCTTCACGCTGTGCTTTGCTTGAAATCCTTGCCCTTACACAACCTGCAACATAACACTATCAATTAGACATTTTATTTTACCTTTAGTCACATGGGTTAGTATTTGAGAAATCAAACTTTCAATAAAGATGTCCAGTTGATTCTAAAGCAAGACTTCTACATGATTTCCAAATCTGGTTTCAACTAGATGAATGAAGGCTTCAAAATTAGAAAACTTAAACATTATCCTTGTCTTCCTTCCATCTCAAGTCCGAAAATGCATACAAATCCAATTTATTACTTCGAATTTTCCATAGGAAATCCACTTCACCTCGCTGTTGACGATCCAATTCTGAGTGTAAAACTCTGATCTGCCCTGATTTGGATTGATTCTCAGCCTAAAATCTGAGATTAAATCATGAAACCTTACAGGCCTGAGGTCTGATTTTGCATTTCCTCTAAGAAGGAAGTTGATTATACGTTTTTAGATCTGATTTTCATAGAAAAAGTTGTAGTGGCACCTAGAAACAATCAGATTCATGGAAGCAGTCACTATCAAAAGATATAATTCGATGTAATCGAGGGATCTGGACTTGTTATAAGTCTGTTATGCGCTTGGGATGACTGAAATCTGCATGATCAAATCGCATAAATGCTTTAATCAAGTGTCCCTGCATACAGCCCTCATGAGAGTTGAAATCGTTGCCTTTTATCAGCCCCTTTGTGGGTCGAACTATACCTGGAAAAACTTGTAAACTTGCTTCTTTGAAACCATTTAATTGTTTTGAGTCCAAGCTTAAATACTTTGCCTCTCAACTCAATGTAGGCCGTCTTTGTCTCTCAAAATGGGATTCAAAACAATTAGAAATTAATATAACCTTGCTGATTCAACCAAAATTTAATTAATATAAACCATTTCTCATTAAATTCGATCCATGAGGCCTCCTCATTTTGATTTAAGGCCTTATACGTTAGGATCTAGGCCTATGTCATTAAATTTAAGGCCAATGCCATTGAATTTGAGGCCATAAGCCCAGATTTAGGGCTTTAAGTTTGAATTTAGGCCTTGGCGCCAAGATCTAGGCCACACGCTACATTAAGGCCTATATATGTTTGACTTAAGGCCCGTTGATTTGAATTTTAAAGCCCATGCGATCAGATTTAGGGCCTGTCTGATTGAATTTAAGGCCATAGTCATTGAATTCTGCCCACACGTTTGGTGTATGGGGCCTAAATGGCCCACACATTTGAGGATTGGACCTTGTTTTTTGAAATTTGATTGAATAAGGCCTGATATAGGCCCACACGCCTCATTAATAGGGCCTGATTAACCCTTCAAGGCCACACAATAGGTAATTAGGCCAGGCCTATTAATCTTTAGGTCCACACGCTATGTTTTAAAGGCCTCAGTTCAAACTTTGATCCTAGATTTTGAAGTTTTGTGGCCCACCTCTCACATTAAAGCTTTACCCCATCAGATTTAGGCCTTATTAGGCCTATACGCCAGCTATTGGGGCTCAATTTAAGCCCATTCTCAATTGAATTTAAGGCCTGATCTATACAGATCAGGCACACATGTTTGACCCAGGAGCTGTAAACTTAGAATTTAGGCCCCAACCTCGACTTTTGAACCTCATGCTTCATCATTGGCATGCTTATAGGCCCCATTACATCGATTTTAGACTTGATCTGCTCATATGAGAGCCACATGCCACACCTATAAGGGGTCTAATTTGGGGCCTAGCGGCCATACTCCTCGATTTAGGGATGGCCCTATTCAAATTTAGGTCTAATGCCCTGTTTCTTGCACCCATATGTTTGGGACAGAGCTTTAGGGCCACGTTCGCCCAGATTTAGGGCCCATCCAGCCTATGCATTATCAAATTATGGTCTGGTCTAATCAGACCAGGCCCGCCCAAATGTTTCATACTGGGGCTGTTTTACCTCAATTTTATGCTCCAGCTTCGAGTTTTGAGCCATGTCTTGGCCTAGGGCCCATTATAGGCCTCCCATTTGGATCAAACTAGGCATTGAATTTACAAATTTTGGCTCATGAGTTTAATTTATAGACCCAGCTGATTGGTTAAGGCTTTTTTCATCTCATGTTTTGCATAACTTCCTCCTTCCCTTATTAAATCCTTAGAATTAAGTTGTTTCCCCTTTGTCCAATAAGGCTTAACTTCTTCCTTTGCCACATGAGGAGGTGGAATCCACTTCTTGATGTGGCAACCTTGCCACTTGAGAAGGTGGAATCCACTTCTCTACGTGTCAATGCCACTTGAAGAGGTGGAATCCACTCCTTCAAGTGTCAACACAAAATGGGGAAATATTTTATTTATTTTCTCATTATTTATTTCCCTTTTATGGCAATTTAAACTTAGGCAATTTTTTAGAATTTATACTTTTGGCTCAATTTTAATTTTAGTTTCTCAATTTTCACACCAAACTAAATTTCACTATTTTTCCCAATTTTTGAGACAGCCAAATCTTGCCAATTTTTCAAGTTTTTCACACTTGGCCAAATTTTGCCAATTTTTTTTTGAAACTCGACCTTTTGGAAGGCTTGCAAATTCTGAATTGTTAACAAAATTGCTCTACTATCTAGACCTACCAGCAAAAGAGAGGGTCCCTATTTGCAATGGGATGTGTTAGGACTGTTAAAAATTTTGCTTCAATGATGTTCTTTTGGCGTCTTTCTGCAATGTCTGAACCTAGTTCTTAAGCCCTAATTTGTCTTTGGTTTCTATCCCTTGGTTCATTTTTGCCCTAAACCCTAAGTGTCCTGTGCGCCTTATATTTTCGAGTTACTTTTTGGGTCACTTAAGTTATTTACCCATGGGTTTAAGTTGTCGTCGCGGGGCCATTTCCTATGTTTCCTAAGTCATGCGCGGGGTTCATTTTAATATTTCATAAGTCCTATGTCCCCGCGGTACTTTATTTCCCCCCAGGCGTCGAGCAAGTTGATTTTGATCTAACGACAGGCGCTTTCCCTTGATCAAAAGATACATGAAAGATATTCATCAAGGCATCGCGCTCTGCTGACACCTGTCTATTCTGAGATCGTGGGGCCGACATTTTGAAAGCTGACGGGAGGTTAAAGTTCTAACAGGTCAGATTTCATCCAACGGTGGGCGCTTTTTCTTAAACAGAAGATGCAAGGAAATTAATCATCAAGGCATCGCGCCTAGTTGACACCTATCCATCAGAGATATCGGCCAAGTGGGGCCGAAAGGTAAAGCACAGTCAGATCTGTTTCCATCTAACGGTTGGCATGTTCCCTTGATCAAAAGTTGCAGGGAGGATATCCTTCAAGGCATTACGCTTGTGCAACGCGTGGTAGATGGCAAGACCTGGTCAGCGCTGAGAGGAAGATAAAGGACGGTCAGATCAGTTTTGATCGTGTGGTAGGCGTTATGCCTTGATCCGAAGTTGCTCGGAGGTTATTCTTCAAGGCATCGAGCCTAGGTGACGCGTGTCCAATTTGATGAGAAGGTTAAGTGGGATTGAGGTGTTACGTAGAACCGCCATGTGTCTTGAGCTCGCGGGTGTTTTTAAAATCAATCGACGACTACATTTTAAAGCTGAGATAAAGTTCAAATCTGGGTCGTCGATAGGGTTTTCCGCGCCAGGTGTAACCATTGCAACCGACATTTGGATTTTTTAATACTTTCCTAAGGGTTTGAAGCAGTGGCTCTACATTCCAAGCTGCTGAAGAGTTGAATAGATCAAATCTGATCTCCTAGGTCGTGTCTGTACAGCTGTAGGATGCTATGTGAAGGAAAATTGGGCAGTTCTGAATGTTTTTATGAGGTAATCTGATACTTAGGTTTCCTGATCAAATTTGTATATCTTGTGAAAGCTCTTTAGTCGACTCCTTGTCTTTTATGCTTAAATGGTGGATCTGTTCCCGAGTCTGGTGGTTGGAGGATTAGATTTCCTTCGAAGACATACATTCCCTGATGAGTTGAGACAAACAGAGACATTCCATATTCATTTGCTAGGGAATGTTCTTTAAGATTTAAGATGGCTGGCGGCTACAAATCAGATTGTGCAAAGTGGATTGATGACAGAGTTTACTTCTGGTTGAAGGCAGGGTAGTTGAAATGAGTTAATGCTTTTAATATCTTGAATGACCTAGTTGTTGGTCTTTTGCCTTAAAATAATCCGAAGCTTGTTGCAATCCTTCTCTTATAAAAGGGTTTCCAAGATCATTTAGTAGGGGCTGGAAAGTTGGGAAATAGTGAAAAGCATTGAGTTGAATACATGTTTCCAGTCAAGAATATAGCAAATCGTTTAGACTGTATCAAGATAGAACAAAAAGTTTTATGTCTTTTGCATTTTATTGAAGTATGTATTTTGAAAGAGATTGATACAGAAGCAGGATTCTTCATACTTAATACAGTATTTCAGATTCAAGTCTCTCCTTTGTGCTCACTTCTTGCGTTGTGGATTTTCTTAATCATTGCATGGAATTTATCTATGTATATGTTGTTATTCCTTAGCTTTGATCTAGGATCAAATTAAATCTGCTCTGGATAAGACATAGGTACATTTGGTCTGCACAAGGATCTTATAAGTAGTGTTTGGTCTGAGATTATTTGTGTTTATGGCTTTGAGTCCTTGACAACAGTTGGTTTTTGTATTCTGCTCCTAAACTAGAAATATTGCCCAATGGATAAAGCACTGATCAGAAATTAGTACATTCTTTGTTGATACATGTTTGATTGATTTGGCTATATTCTGCAAAAGTTAAATCAAAACCATTTCCAAGTTCTTTTTTATGTTTTGTGGTTGTTGGTTGTGTGTCCTTCATGGTGATGGAGAGTCTATGAATGAGTGGTTACCATTTAGTACTTTCTTACCATTTTCTGCTATAGAAATCCAGAGAGTTAAGGTATTGTATAATGAGTTGGACTAGGTGCACCCGCCTTGGTCTTGCAGAACCAGAAGTGCAGAGGGCAGTCTTGACCCTATAGTTGGACCAGTTACCTTTAGATTTTCCCATATTTGGAACTAACCATTCTTCAAAATCAATCTAAGGTATATTGGTAGCTTGTAAAGCGTAAACATTTTAAAGCACCAACAGGATGATGGTGTGAAAACCTCAAAACAGGTCCCAATTTGGGTCTGCATTGGGGGGAGCAAGTCGCCTTGGGCACCCCGCTCCCCGCAATTGAGGCCCAAATTCAAATCAAGCAACGGTTAGCTTGCGAGAGCAAAAAATTTAAGATCGTGTCAGCTTGCTCTGAAATTAACACCCCGAAATTCTAGGGAGAAGCATAAAATCAAGTTATCCTCCCTCATTTTATGATGACTCTCAATCCATCAACTCAATGAGCAACTCAATTTCGAATTCAAGCACTCAAGTCCGCAAGAGCAAGAGATCAAGCATCCAAGGCATTGAAGACAAGGACTAATTTTCAGATCTATGCATTCATGATGGCATCCATGATCAACATTTCCTAAAGTCAACTCTACAAAGTCAACATCAACATCTTCATGAGCATTTCAACACAAAGAAAGCTTATGAAGGTATAAACATTCAATTTTCAGATCTAGCCTCTGCTACCTAACAGAACGCTTTCAATTACATTTCAATTTATTTCCATTTCAAGGTTAATTTCAAAACCGGGGTTTAACCTAGGAAAACTCCTTTCAACCCAAAATTTTCTCTCTTTTCTGTGTGCAAGAACAAGTGGCAAAAACACAAAGAAAGGTACAAACTAAGCATCAGGAGATCTTCAAAACACCTGTCATAAGAATGAAAATTGCAGGGTGCATGTTGCCTCGCAACTAGCTCCCAAGAGCAGGTCGCCCAAGCACAATAGAGTCCCCCTAATTCTACATGAAATTCGGACCACAAGTCAGTCATCATTTGTACATCCCAAATCTTCTACTGGAATCTACCTGTTACTTTTTTGTTTTCCTGTGCATGCTGAAAGTCATCATTTCACCATATTTTGCCCTAGATATTGCATTCACCTTCCACAATTACATAGTCATCTTTCAACTACCCCAATGAAGGACTGCTAAAATTCACCTTGTGCCTAAAGATCTTGGGCCAAGTGGATCATTCTCCTTCTAATGTATATGTGAATAGGGAGATAAGCCTAAGAGTCCTAGTTTGCATGCATAGACTAGCAAACCCTATTTCCCCACATTACAACTATAATAATTGGTGTCTCCTCCAAAGAAATAAAAGGAGAAATGATTGATCTCCTTCTTCACTTAGTTCTGAAACTCCTTATCAATTTGTTTTTGTTTGGTACATTGATGTAGCACAATTTTTCTCTAGGGAGCTTAGTTGAAAATTCATATAGGTTTCTACAAGTCTCAAGTGCACAGTTTGGCAGATGGGTAATAGTAGGTTAAATGGTGTTACACTTAGAACCTAATGGTATTTCTATGAGCTACAACTTTTGTGTTTGGTTAATGTTTCGAAAGGTCTGGATTGATGGTGGATGGTTTTTGGATCCAAGGCAAAACTTGTGAAATGAAATGTTCTTTTTTACTGCTCCCTCTTTTGCTAAGTTGTTGATTCTAGTTCAAATCCTAGTTTGGGTTGTTGGAAATATATTGTAGGCTGGTGACTGAGAGGTGGGGTGAATCAGGAACCAATAAAACTTATTCACTTTTATCCTTTATTAGATTGACTAATCTAATTGCATGCATGGAACAGAAAAGCAATAAACATTCATAACACTTGACACAATATTTGGTTACCCAGAAACCTTCCAAATAGAAAGTAAAACTGGGGTGGGGATGGTACCCACAAGATTTAGAACTGCAGTAATAAAGTTGGCCAGTTAAGGCTTACAATTGAGCACTTCTTATGGTCTGCCTTGTTAGGAGCAATAAGGACTATTAGGTCCACCTTGTGAAAGGATTTATACAATACAGTTAAGTATGCACGATGTTAGGAGATTTGTGAAGGATTGTTAAGTCCACCCTGTTAAAGGATTTTGACTGATACACCTGTTAGGATGAACTAGTGAATGATCTGCTATGCAACTCTGATTTCTTGAATAAGATCCTTTGAAGTAATACTGATCACCTGAATGTGATAGATGAGTCTTTGTTGTTCCTTTATACTGTTGTAGCCTTCTAATCTATCTGCCACTTCATATTCGCATCTGTAATTGATTCATATATTCATTCTACTACTTCTCCATTTGGATAAACAAAGTACCTTACATATATATCTATCCAAGTCAATTACCTCCACAAGTCGGCTACTTATCATATTTAATTAGTATCAAACAATATGTGCAAAGTCGGCCCAATGCTGATACTCGGGTCCAGTAATCCACTCGGGTGATATACTGACACTCGAGCGACACAATGAATTGGCAACTCTGGCACTCAATTGACACTGGGTGCTCGGGCCACATTGATCACTCGAAGATGGTATGCCACTCGGGTAACACTGGTGACTCGGGTGATACTATTTTGAACTAACTGCTCGGTCGACAATGCAAGTGCTTAGCTCGGGTAACACTTCAAGCTGCTATCTCGGTCAACACTGTAACCATATGAATGACTAAATGTTTTGGCACTAATTGACAACATGTCTTGCCATAAGGTCTACAATCTCCCCCTTTGGCATTAGTGACAAAAACACTTATCATACCAAAAAAAAAATCTAATCAAACTGCTAAGTCAAAACTCCCCCTTACCATGTGCTTGGGTCCTTGCTCGGTTTTGACTACTGCTCTGCAACTCGGTTACAACTGACTTTGTTTTTTATTTTCCAAAATTGTTTTTGTAACTCTGCTATATATATCTTCCTCTTCTCTGTACATGTATTTCCTCATATATATACATATATATCCTATCTTTCCCCCTTGTTTTTGACACAAATGCCAAAAAGCATATCTACAAGGTAATACCAAAATATGAAAGGAAATCACAATGTACCTTCAAAATTTGAGACAAAGTCTTGTCCCAATTGTCTTGCAACACCTTCAGGATGTGCAACTCAATCTGAATTTCTGCAAACAACTCCATCATAAGCTCTGCAACTGAAAAGTTGTTATCATGGATGAGTGTCTTTGCATGAGCAATATGTTTTTGCATGACATCCATATGAGGAAGGAGTTGGCTCTGTATAGCTAATAGGGATTCCCTTGTTCTTCCTTCTTCCCTTAGTAGCTCTGCCTACAGATCAATCAGATACTTGATCTTTACAAAATGTGTTGAACTTGAACTAGGATCAAGTGCCAACTGGCTTGCACTTGCCTTCAAATCATTGTCAATCTTTGTCAGCTTGTTCTTTATTTCCATGGTAAAGTTAGAAGTGTCACTCAACTTTACAAATAATGCCACAACATTATTCACAGTGGTTTCTAGAGAGCTAATGATAGTGGTTAGCTTCACCTGATCTATTGCAATCTTACCTGCAACATTCTCTAGAACCTTATTCTCAAATTTTCTCTCTGCCTTTCGCAATAATTTCTCATGTCCACTAAGATCATGATTAAACTTGTGAACTATGTCAGCAAGTTGGTCCATTATGGAGTCTTCCTCATTGACTTCAATCTCTAGTGAATCAAGGAATATACCTTTGATGTCCTGTAGTACTCTGTTCCTTTTCTTCTCAGCTCGGAGCTTCTGTTGTTTTGCTCTTTTCTTCCATAACTCCCCAAGGATGTCCATCTGCTCGGCTGTCAGGCTAGAAAGATCCCAATTTGGAATCACAATGTCTTCCTCAAGGTCAACTTCATCAGTAATTGTTTCCTTTTCTTTGCCTTTGATCTTGGGGTGAGGTGAAGGAATGATTTCCTTACCTTTTCCATCCTCATCCTTGTCCTCAGTGTTCAACTGAAGCAGGTCATTAACTTTTAATGCACCAACTAAAGAAACATTCACAGTGTCCTTCTGTGACTCGGTCTGGCTTGGCCCAGTAGTAGGTAGAGCCTGATGCTCGGTTCCTACTAAACTTGATGTAGACTCTGTGACCTTTTCCTTGCTCAGAGATAAGATATTCTGAATAGGTGATTGGGGCAGGGATGCCATCACTTCTACTGCTATCTATTCTGCATTAGATTCTTCAATGGTCTGAACCTCAGGTAATTCTTCATATTTATCTTGTAAATGAGGGTCTGTACTCTGTTTCTCTGTCTTATTATCTCCCTTATCATCAAAAATTGACTTCCATATCTTTATTGCGATCTGCACAACATCCTCTATTTTCTTGCTCAAGATTTGAAAAGTCCTAAACCTTGGAGTGTGATTATTCTCATATTTAGACATAGCATCTTTTACCTCTTTATCAGTCATAGTAGGCATGACTTGCTTCAAGGTTTGCTTTCTGATGTCCTTTTCAATATGAACTGCATTATTCCAGTGAATGGCGATTGCCTTAAGAAGGTCTTCAGTCATATGGCTTTTCAATTCAAATGGATCATACTTCCATCTTGCCATCTTCTCTACTAATGCATCCTCAATCATCTTCTACTCATCCTTGGTTCTGGAAGCATACTTCAGTGATTTGAGAGATCCCATACCACTACCTTCTTTCAATTCTTTAACCTTCTGCTCAAAGGTAGGTGGTGGCTTCTTGAATGTAACTGTATCTTCTTCTTCATCTTCTTTAGGCATTATCAATTTTCTTCTAGATCTTCTGGGTTTGTTTGCAGTGAAGACAGGGGTAGAGAACTTTGGTGTTTTCTTGGGGGCTAGCCTCTTCCTCTTCTTAGGAGGCTCTGCTTCTACCTCTTCCTCTTCTTTCTCAGGTTGTTCTTCTTCTACCTTTATGTCATCCTCTTTGCTTTCAGTGATCAAAGGAGGAGAGTCTGATGGCTTGCCATATTTCTTTCCAAACTTCTCAATTCTCTTCCTTCCTCTTTTCAAGATTTTAGGAATCTCAATTTCCAATGATATTCTGCCCTTAGCTTCTTCATAAGTACCAAAATATGGTGCTTTAGGATCAACAGGCTCATTTACAAGAGCTTTAATGATGTCTCTGGTCTCATCTATGTTAACCTCATATGTAAGAGGTTTCACCCATGCAACCCTAGGCTTGACTGCTTGGATGTATACTTTGTCATTGTCAACTAGGAAGCATATATCATCCTTATAGTCTTCTACCAATTGTTTGGGAATTTTGAATCTTGTTGTGACGTTTTCACACCATCGCCCCATTGCAAATGGGGACCCCCTCTTTTGCAAGCAGTAGGAGTAGTGGTCTTAGGTAGTTTTGTTGGCGACAGTTTTCAAGCCCCTTGGTCCGGCGAGTGAA
>MU225820.1:1148812-1171163 GCA_018584345.1 Thuja plicata | reverse complement strand
GTATCAACTAGTCTTGCAATACTTGGAAGGTCTCTTACTGCCTTTACATTACTTATCTTTACTATGTTGTCAAAATTGATATGACAAAGTCTCTTGTGCCATAGCCAACTGTCATCCACTTTTGCAATAAAACAACTTACTTCATAGTTGAGCTGAAAGACATTACCTTTGGTCTTTGAGCCTAATGAAATCATGTCTCCTTCTTTGTTGTTGATAATACATCTGTTGTTCTTGAATTCCAACTGATATCCTTTATCTAGCAGTTGTCCAACACTTAGTAAGTTATGATGCAAACCATCAACATAAAGAACATCATTTGTTTTGTTCTTTCCATATAAGGTGATAGATCCTCTACCTATGATAGGTTTGGGAGTGTTATCTCCAAATATAACTATGCCCCCTTTGTACTTATCTAGATGGACAAATCTATCTTTGTCACCTGTCATGTGATGTGAACACCCGCTGTCAATGATCCAGTCAGTTCTGATGTCTGCATTGGAAACTAATGCTAACTCTTGTGATTTCTTTTCATCTTCAATTTCTATTTGATCAATCATCTTTTCATTGTCTTTAATAGAAATGAATCCAATTTCATCTTCTCCCGAGTCATCATCAGTTACACCATCTTCAGCATGATAGCATTCCTTAGTATATTTGGGCTTGTAATATGATATGAACTTCTTGACTCTTGTAGGACACTTGGATGCAAAGTGGCCAACTTTATTTCATGAAATACATTTGAATGGTAGTTGTCCTTCATATTTCCCTTTACCTTTTCTTTCCTTCTTAGCAATCATACCAATGATTTCTTCTAGTTCAGTATCAACTTCTTCTTTTTCATTATTGCTAGAGATGTTCAAGGATTTCTTACCATGGAATGAGGCTTTAAAATTTGTTTACATTTTAGGTTTTGTCTTCAATCTTGATATCTCAAATGTAGATATTTTGCTAAACAGGGTTTCTCTTTTGAAGTCCTTTGAGAATTGCATGGTTTCATCCAAGATGTTAATCTTGCTTTCATAATCTGTTTTCAATGTGGTCATTAGTTTGTCCATTATATCATCCTCTGAAATTTCTCCACCATTGTTCCTGATACCTGATACTGCTTCATTAATCCTTTAATTGTAAGCTCTAATGTTCTCTTCAGGTAGCATCTCTAAATTATTGTATCTTTTTTTCCATGTCTTTCTGCGTGCATTCTTTGCTTGGATGTCTCCTTCAAACATATCTTCTAAGTATTTCCAGATTGTATATGCTTTTTCTGCCTTCTTGATCTCAGAAAATTCACTGTCAGATAGGGCACTGATTAGGGCTTCCTTAGAAATTGCATTTTGAGTGAATAATTCTTTTTGTTTATTTGTAGAGTCTTCTTCTACAAGGCCTTTCAAGGTGGGAACATCAATTTCAAGAGTAGCAATCTCATAGATCTCAAAACCAATGCACTGAAGATGTGTTATCATTTTGTTCTTCCAGTCAAGATAGTTATCTCCATCAAACTTAGGACTCTCTTTCCTAAAGCACGCCATTTGATCTACCTTAAGCTATTAGGCTTTCTCTCCAAGGCACTTGGCTCTGATACCAATTTTTGGAATAGTCCCAAGGGATGAATAAGAGGGGGGGGGGGGGCTGAATCAGTTATCAACTAGTTTAATTCTTTTCTCCAATTAATTACAGAATAACATTAAGCATTAACACATTTAGATAACACAAGATAGAACGCAACAATTTTGGTTATGGGAAAACCAAATAGGTAAAAACCCTGGTGGGAATTATCACCCACAAAGAATTGTACTTGAGTATAATAATCCCTGTTAAAAGATCTTACAACCATGTTAGGAGTTTATCTTTAAAATGCAATGAGTACAGTGACTTGGTTAAGGGTCGGACCCTGTTAGGAGTCTTTTACAAATAACCCTGTTAGGGGTGAGGACTCACTGTCCAAAAAGCTCACTGCTAAAATGATGAAGGCTGCAACCTTCAGTAAAATAGATATACACTATATCTGATAAATGAACTATTTGAGTAGACCTGCTATCTTGATCAATTCCAATGAGTTGTAATCTTCTTTTGCTTATTCACATAGATCTTCAACTTTTACTGTCTAACTTTATGTTCTGCTCTGTCTTATCTTTTTCACTTCATTTTCACATTTAACAATCAAAATTGAAATGCTATTTGTATCTTCCCCAAGGATAAGGTCATGAAGGCTTTATGAAACACTTCATCAACTTCCTTATCAGCTTAACTAAGCATGCAATCAAAATTATGACCGCGCAACTCAAGATGAGTGGACGCGTCGCTTCACATAGTCATCTCTACCAAATTGACTCAATCATCATGCTTTAGTTAGAACACGTTTAGCACCTTTAGATAATCATCATTAACTCATAACTAAACATGAATAAAAACATGCATATCTTGTAGATAGGCGCAACTCAAGAAACAATGTAAATACATCAGCTCTTAACTGATAATCTTCAGAAACTATAACTGCCAAAACAGATTGACATAACGCCACTGAAACTGCATATCTGAATCTACGTGAATGCACATAGAAACCAGAACTGTCTACACCATGGAAATAAACATGCAAGGCTCCAAAACATTTGTACTGATAATTGCATATAGGACACTGTTGTATATTATATGTTGTCATCAATGACAAACATACAATCAACAATTTGCACAGAAGCAAATCTCCAACACCCCCTTCATCTTTTGGAAAACATACTTTGTCCCAGGCAATAAGGGAAAATTTCTTTTCATCACGGGTGCCTTGCGAGAAGAAATTTCTTATATGTTTATTTAATTCTGATCTTTTATTAACAGGAAGATTAATGCAAGCTAGCTGGTAGATAGGCATAGATGTTAAAACATATTTAACCAGTGTAACTCTGCTAGCTAAGGAGGGCCATTTACCTTTCCAGGAGTTCATTTTATTTTTAATTTTTCCTATTGTTGGTTTCCAAAGAGAAGCAGTCCTTGTCCCTTTATCTATGGGTAATCCAAGGTATTTACAAGGAAGACTATCGGGTTTAAAGTTAAGAACTTTACAGATCTACTTCTCTATTTTATCATTTGTGTCAAAGAAAAAGACTTCAGATTTATCAGCATTGATTTCTTTCCCTAAGGAATCAGTATATGAATCTAGGGTATATTTAAAATTTTTTGCTTCATTTTCCTCACTAGCCCCATATAGCATAGTATCATCAACAAATTGTTGATGGGTAGTCGGTTCCAAATTACTAGTTATAGTTATGCCTTTGAGTGATCCTTCCATTTTCTATGTGTGTATGGCTTGCCCCAAAGCCTCAGCCATTATGGTGAAGAGGTAGGGAGACATCGGATCCCCTTGTCGGATCCCCCTTGAAATCTCAAATAACCCTTCCGGTGTGCCATTTATCAAAAAAGATATCATGGGTGTAGATATACATGCATATATAAGATTAATCTAACTTTTAGCAAACCCAACATAGGAATCTCCAGTCAAATTTGTCATATTCTTTTTTGATATCTAATTTGATAAGCATACTAGGAGACTTGTTTTTTTGAGCTGAGTGTATAGCTTCTTGGGCTATAATTACTCCATCATAAATTGATCTACCAAGTACAAAGCTAGTTTGTTCCTCACTAATCATAAGAGGAAGGAGTTTTTGGAGCCTAATGGTCAGAGTTTTGGATAACAGTTTATATAGAGTATTACATAGCGCAATTGGTCTAAAATCATTAAGGTTTTTGGGTTTAGTTTTTTTGGAATAAGAGTTAAAAAGGTATTTTTGACTTCTTTCAAGATTTTACCTAAATTTCTAACTCCTTCCAGTGCCTACGTGACCTCATTTCCTATGAAATCCCCACATTTTTTATAAAAGACAGTTGAAATGCCATTCGAACCTGGTGATTTATCTGGGTTCATTCGCATTAAAGCTTCTTTGACCTTGTTAATAGTAAATTTTTCTAATAAGGCTTTATTATGTTGTGGTGTTATTACTTTGGGAATATGTTTTAGCATCTTGTTCTATTTGCAAAGGTTAGAGGATCCCAGGTTATTCAGTATGTCTTTAAAGTATTTGATTTTTTCATCAACTATTTCTGTAGGGTATTGGAGAACCTCCACATCTTCAGTCTTTATTGATGTTATTATTTTGGTAACTCTCCTCTGTTTAGTGTTGTTATGAAAGAATTTTGTATTTCTATCTCCTGCTTCTAACCAAGATTTCTTGGATTTTTTACGCCAGAAAATCTCTTCTTTAGTCAATACATATTCATATTCAGTTAGTAGCTTCTTCTCTTCTAGGTATAACCCCTCATCCATACCTACACTAATAACATGTGAGTTTACTTCCTTCAATTTTCCCTCTAAGGCATTCTTTTTCTCAAATATATTGCCAAAATTCTCTGAATTCCATTCTAACAATTTTCTTTTAATGATCTTAAGTTTTCTGGTAACTATATACATTTTTGAACTTGAAACCTATGCTTCCTCCCACCACTGTTTAATTAACTTTAGGATATTTTCATCTTCGAGCCACATTTGTTCAAATTTAAAGGGGCGATTCTTTGGCTTGGAATCTGCTAAGATTTGTAATTGGACAGGGTAATGATCAGATCCAGAGATGGGAATTATTTTAACACTAAAGGTTGCATTCATATTAATTAGACTTCCTTGGAGAAAATTTTTGTCAAGCTTTTCTTCATTTTTGCATAATTCCTTCCTTCTATTATTCCAAGTAAAGGCGTTATCTTCAGTATGTATTTCAAGTAGTGAGTTTCTAGTTACCCAATCTATGAGGTCGTTGGCTGCTCGTGGTAGTTTATTGATACCCCCTCTCTTTTTAGAGAGCTTATTAATGGTGTTGAAATCTCTGCTTATCAAACAAATTTGGTTGGGGTTAGAGCCAAGGAAAGTCTCAATTTCCTTTGAGATCTGGATCTTATCTTTCGTTTGTGTAGGGCCATAAACATTTATGAGACTGAAAACTAGATTATTTCTAAAGTTTCTAACTTGACCATACATCCAATTTTGATGTTTTCTAGGATATTGAAGGTAATATCTCTAGGGTCCCAGATGATGGAAATTCCTCCAGAAGAACCTATAGCCTGTGACTCTTCTAAGTTTCTAAATCCGAATTTATTTTTAAAATTTATTGCTTCTTCCCTACACATCTTTGTTTCTTGGAGTAAATTATATATGCCTTAGTACTATTGATACAGTGTTGAAGAATCTACTACTTGTTAGGGGCATTAAGGCCCCTAACATTCCATATTAGGACACTCATGTCTCCTTGGGAAGGAACTTCCCCTTCCCTACATTTAAGAGAGTAGTGATTTTGACCTGACCAGAAGCTTCGCCATCTCTTTCCCTAAGTTCGCCTTTAGAGTTTTTGCCCCTCTTCTTAAGGATTCTACCAAAATATGGAGATTCTTTACTATCTTGTGTAAAGGCAATGCCATAGGTTTCGATGTCCCCTGCTTCCAAATTTCCTATGTCCACTAAAAGATTTTTTGTAACCTCAAGATCATCCATCACATGCATTTCCTTAATGCCCTTTATTAGGAGTGATTTCTATAATATTAGTTCTTCTTCATCATAGAGTTCATCCAAGAACATGTCAATGAGTTCATCCGAGAGAGTGTTTCCTACATAATTTGTGATAATTTCTACTTCCTTATCTATTTGGGTTGAAGAGGTTACAACAGTTCCTTGTTCTTCTGTCATCTGGAAAGTTTCCTCATTTAGTAATCCTTCTTGTTGGTTTTCTAGTTGTTCAGCCCCAGTATTCATCCCTTCCATGATTTATTGAAGAGGGGCCATATGTTCCTTCATCAAACAATCCAAGTATCTTTCTAACAAGAGCACCAATTATGGGGGCTCCATAATGTAGAAGTTGAGAAATCCAACTTCACAGAACCCGAAGAACACCTGCATGCAAGAAACCTGTTGCAATGGAGAAGCTGGAAGAGGGAAAGAGAAAAACTCAGAAGTTTCTCAGAAAGTGAGAGCGAAATTATAATCTAAATTCATTAAAAAAGAACTACAAATTTCAACCTATAAAGGTGAACAAAACCCTAAAACTAGAAAAGCTAGGTTGATCATTAATAATTAATATAAATATTAATTATAATGCACCTAAGAGAAAGCTTAAGTAAAGTAGAGTAATAAACAAATTAATTAATTAAATCAAAGTGATCTAATTAATAAGTGTAAATAGATAATTACTCTAACACCCCCCTTAAGCGAAGCTCAGGAGGTACGATAACTTAGCACAACTATGAAAGCAGGAAAATGGGTCCCAGCAACAAGGCTTGATCAGGTACCCAATCACAACCAAATCTCTATAAAGTGGAGAAATAGAGAAAACCACATGGGAAAAACCCTACTCCAAGAACAAATAGAAAAAAAAACCAGAGAAGAATAGCTCAAGAGACTCTCTCAAAACCATAAGTACAATAAAACCCCCCATGAGAGAGGGATGAGACACCAAAGCCCCCCCAGAATGATGGAACCCCTGTAGGAATGATCGAACCAATGTGGAAGAAATAGAGGCACGAAGCAACAAGGAAACCCCTGAATGAGAGGTGAAACTGGAAGGCCTAGCTGGTGCTCAAAGGATAATGAAAGAGACTCCTAGAATGGAATCCCCAATGAAGGTGGGCCAATAGATGGGCTGAATCTATCAGCTGGGAGGAGATGAATGTCCTCGAATATGCCCTCAATAACTGGAGTGGAAGGCTCGATGCAGGGAGTGACCATAATAGGGACTGCTGAAGAAGAATCATGTTGAAAAAATGCAGGCACAATATGAGGAGGAGGTGGAGAAGCCACAACACTGATCTCAGAAGCAACACATAAGTTCAGGTGACCCGACTTCTTCTCACTAGGCACTCATGAAGTAGGAGAGATATTATCTAACACTGGAGATGGTGGACCAAAATGGGAGAAGGAGTACATGCGTATGGCATGATCAACTGTCCTTGTAGAAACAATGTGGCCAGTTGCACTATCTCTGATGTGTACAGAATTTGCAGTGAACTCAACTGTCTTCTCTATCCCACTGTGAGTAATCTGATAAATGGAGAGAAGGTTTGATGACAAGGATGGAACACATAGTACATCATGGATTGCACCACCATCAATGTCAATAGAACCCTGCCCACACACATGCATAACAATGTCATTCCCCATCAAGATGTGTGGAGTAGGAGAGGCCGCAAAAGATGAGAACAAACTCTGAGAAGATGCCATATGATGTGAAGCGCTGAAATCCAGTAACCACCTAAAAGAGGGAGCTATAGCAGATGCACATAAGGCATGGCCCTTTCCATTGTCTGACTCATCTTCCTGAGAAGATGATGAAGAAGACCGGCAAGAAGAGGAAGAAGGAATATCAATTTTGCTCTTATGAAGAAGAGTTGTCAAATTAGCAATTTGTTGGGCATATCCATCTACCTTCTTCTGAAAGAACTGAGACTCGTCATGATTGAACTTATTGCAATAAGTACACTTAGGTTTTCCAGTCTTCAATTTCCCCTTAGGTGAAGGAGGTGGGCTAGAGGAATACTGAGAAGGGGAATCCTTCCAAGATGATGTGGTTGATGATACCTGTTTCTACTCTGCCTTCCGTGAAGATGGGTGAGCAACCAAGGCATGGCTCATAGAGCCAGAAGCATCATTCAACTGTTGAAGCTTTGACTACTCTCGAGTCAATCGATCACAGAAGGTCACAAAGGAAGGCATATTGTGCCTAGGACCCAAAGCATCCATAGTGGAATAGAAAGTGGAGGAGAAAATCTGGAATTGTCTACAAAGCTTTGAAAGTATCAGGAAGATACACTCATCATCTGATTTGGTCTTCCCACATCCCTGTAAAAGTGATCGAAGAGCATTGAACTTCATCAAGAAGTCCTCAATGGTGGAAAAATTGTCAGGAGACAAAGTGGTCAACTCTGCATCAAGCTATAGTGCCCGAAACTCATTCACTATGCCAAACAAATCTGAAAACTTGCCCCAAATAGCCTGAGGAGTGGTCAAACCATCCAAGTGAAAAAAGAGGCTGTCGGAGATGTTCAGTCCAATCAAACCCATGACTTCATCCATTTTGTTTCTGTGTTGAAGAACCTCAAAAGGGCATTGCAGGATAGGTTGGTGCTCATCCAAACATGACCATAAGCCACGTGACATAAGAAGCCTGGTCATGTGTGCTTTCCAGGTGTGATAATTGTGTGGTGTCAGCCAGGCCATAGAGGGGTCTGACATTGAGAGAAGAAGAAGATGAAAGTAGAAGGGTCTTTTCTGAGGTAAATTACAGAAAGAAAAATGCACCCCCCACAATGTATATAATCCTATCCCCCGTACACCAAAGAAACAACTATAGAAAGCACATAAAAACTAGAAGAAAACCTAGACGCCATATGCAGAGATGGAGGAAACTAAAGCCTCTACTTCAACACAAAAATGAGAGCTCAAATGACTGAATCAGAAAATGAGACCAGCATCATCGCATCTGGCTCGGAAACACCTTTTCGATGATATTTTGTTTTTGAAAATGGACACCGTATGCACAAGATACGGCCAAAAAACTAACAGCACCTCCAAAGAAAGAGCTCTCTAGATTAACCAGAGACGGGAAATAATTTGGCGGTCAAACAACCATCACAGCACCTGGCAAAACAATTGACGGTCGTATGGCCGTCAAAAGACAGTCCGCCAGAAAAAAGTACCGGTCGCCAAAAAAATTCAAAAATGACCAGAAAATTATAAAAACTGCCAAAAAATTTTGGTCGGCAAGTGACGTCACCTGTGGCTTCCGGGTGGCTCTGGCTGGTGGAGGTGGTGGCCGGGTGGCACGCTAGTGGCTCCCGGGTGACTCCCAAGCGGTGGCTGCTAGTGGTCTGTGGGCGGCGCGCCGACGAGGGGCCTGGCACAGGCTGGGCCGGGGTGGCGCGGCGACATCACTATGGGCTGCGTCTGGCTGCACCCAAAAAACCTTAAAAAAAGTGGTTTTTTAATTTTCTTTTTCGATTTGCATGTCGTACGACCTAGGAGGGATAAAATTTTCCCAGAGGTCACTGTGGCCAAAAAACACAAAATTTATATGAATTTTTACTCTCTCAGGCCTTCTGAGCGCGATGGTGGCATTTGTTTTTGCTCAAAGTGATACAGAAAAGAGTGCCTCCTCCAGATTGAAGAAAAAACCCTGGAGAAGTTGTGGTTTTTGTCTTCGAATTGCGACTTCAAGACCTCCAGACCAGGCAGCAACAGAGAAGCTCTGATACCATGTAGAAGTTGAGAAATCCAACTTCATAGAACCTGAAGAAACCTGTTGCTATGAAGAAGATGGAAGAGGGAAAGAGAAAAAATTAGAAGTTGCTCAGAAAGTGAGAGCAAAATTATAATATGAATTCATTAAAAAAGAACTACAAAGTTCAACCTATAAAGGTGAACGAAACCCTAAAACTAGAAAAGCTAGGTTGCACACTAATAATTAATATAAAATATTAATTACAATGCACCCAAGAGAAAGCTTAAGTAAAATAGAGTAATAAACAACTTAATTAATTAAATCAAAGTGATCTAATTAATAAGTGTAAACAGATAATTACTCTAACACATAATACCCATTTTATTTGCTTCCTTCTCGAGAATAATTCCATTTCTAGGATATTGGTCCTGAGGATAGTCCTCATCATCCACCTTAGTCAAAAGCCCCTGAATGTGTCCATAATGGGAGGTGCATACACTGCTTTCTTTTAGAATTCCCCTCATATCCAGATTCTCTGTATTGTCTGAGAGAGTAATCCTAGGGTGATAAGTAATGACTGTTCCTTCTAATTCTGTTTGGGTGGGAGAAACTCCCCTTGTCCCCTATGTTTGTGGTCTCATAATATTACCCTTATCAATATTTGTTTGGATACCCACCTCACTACTTTTCCTTTTCTTAGTATGATGATCTAAATCCTTGTCATTCCCTATAAAGTTTCCCAGCAGATCTTCAACCAAATTTATATTATCTAAGGTCTCTAATGTATCCATGTTGTATATTTCCTTCTCTAACATGTCAACACACACTAATGACCCAATATTGCAATTGTGTTCAGGAAAAATATCCACATGCACTGTTTCTGTGTATACTTTTAAACCTGGATGAGAACCTGGAAGGGGAGGCTGGATTGATATATCTAAATTTAAAGAGGTCTTGTTAGTAATAGTAGGTAATATTTAGATGGAGATTGGATGAGATCCTTGACACCTGGAGAATCCAAGCAAGAAGTAATATGCTCAACATTTATAGGAAGAGGGTTATCTGGGTGTATATATGCCTCACAAAGCATATTAACATAACAATTAATGGTGGAGAACTTATTCTGGGAAGGACTAGATTGTTGGGGTAAAAATTGCCCCAGGGGTTTAGAAGAAGAGACCAAAAAGCCATCTCTGTCATTGAAGAAAGTCACATTTAGCTCATAGGGTTTTTTAGGATCTAGAGAACCTATATTATTTCTTGGATTATACACAGGCATGGGAACATCCTTGTAAATCAACTCACCTGGTTCTGCTATGTCTAAATTTTCATATATAATGATTGGATTAATTCTATGAGTAAAGGAATTGCCTTTTATATCTGCAGGTTTAAGAGAATTTGTTGTCAAATTCATCCTAACAATAATTGATTTTTCAGAATACATAAAATTTTTATCTACAAAACCTACGAATTTACCATAGATATTACCGATTTTCCTAAGAATTTCATCATTTAGAAATTCCACAAGCATATTCTTAAGCATAATGATTCTTTCTACTTGAAAATCAATTAAATTAAAGGGATTAGAAAATGGAACCCAATCAAACATTGTGAAGTCTATGTCTTTATATCTAGGGAATCCTTCCTGGAGTAATTTTTCCTTGAGATCCATATTGTTACAAACCATAAAGATGAAGTTTTCAGGAAGAAGAACAATACTTACCTTATTTTTCAATTGAAGCATCAACCATGTTGCAATTTTTTCTAACAAAAATCCCACACCGTTCCACCTACAAATCACCCCAAAAGAAGCACAAAATTCTTGTGTTTTTTCCATTAATCCATTAGTAATTTCCAGGGGAAAAGCATCATATGCTGGTATGGATTTGGTATAAAGCTCATTTCTTTGATGCGGGGGAGTATATGTTGCATTTTTGGGCTTTGCCGAGGATGGAAAAACCATCCCAAAATGTTTGGCCATAACATCCCTAGATGGGGCTACAATGGGGTTTCTGCGATGAGGTGGGGAGTAAGGCATATTTGGAGGAGATATAGTTTTCTCGCTTGGGGGATTGCTCAGGTTGAAGGAGGGTATGGGAGTGCAGAGCCCTAGGAATGTACTTCTTTATGATATAATCGTTGGTTCTCTTATGAGGAGGGGAATACCTTGTAGTTTCCAGATTTCAGCTAGCTTCCACAGAATGAAGGCATTTAAATTTGTTGTTAATGGGTAACGAAAAGGAGGGTTTCTAAGATCGGAACAAACTTGGCACGAATTTAAAGTTGTGACGATGAGCCCTCTTAGCATTTTGAAAATGGGTTGGAATCCAATGTATAGTCTGATCCAAAAAGCATCTCTCTCATGGAAGTGCCCTCGGAGGAGCCCTAGGGGAAGAGAGCTCTGAAACCATATTGATGCCTAGAGATTTAGGAGGGAAGCCATCACTAATGGGAGAGACCAAAGTTGCAGAAGGCAAAAGATTCATTGTGGCATATTTAGTCTTAGAAAAAAACCGAAGCTACAAATCCAGAGAATCAGTTGTGCATATTCGTATATTTGAGCGACAGAGTAGAGCCATCGTAGAAATTTAATTGATAAAGATATTCAATCTTAACATCGTGGAAGTTATGCATATTTGAGTCCATGGTATTATTTGATTATTAATAGATATAGTCATTAATAATAAATTGTAGAATAATTACTTTACATAATAATAGATGTTATTAATAATGAATATGATAATAAGTTATTATTATATGTTTACTATTATAATATAGATCAATTATTATATGTATAAGTATATGTGACACTAGTTGTCTAATTATTATTATAGTTAATTATTTAATTATAATATTGGTATAACTATTATAATTGTATAGTTATTATTTTATTAAATATTCATTAATTTTAACTTAGTGACTAAAAAAGATTGTATATGGAGCTTTTTTTTGCAAAACCATTACTATACATATCTAGTTTTTGTTACATGCATAAATAATTATTGTTACAATGTTGTTTAAATAAGCAATATGCTACAAATTTTACTAATTGACAGGAATTATGTGTCTTTTGTTTTCTTACTAAGAAAAACATTTTATGTTTTAACATTTAAATGTAAATGCTTCAAAGTTAACCTTTTCTCATTACTATTTGTCAAAAGATTTACTACATTATTATTCAACGAACTCCAATTTATGATTTAACGATGTAAGATTCTAATATTATCACTACAATTTACAACAATTTCAATTTCAATACAATACAATAGTTTATTACTATCATGTTGCAACATTTTATGGTATAATTCATATTTCCTGTCTAAAAGTTACAATTCAATTCCCATATAAGTTTCTTACTAAATACTTTCAACACATCACATTTAACTTGGGCATTTAACTTCGACAAGAACTTTGACACTTTGCGTCCTTGTTTGCATGTGTCATTGTACTCTACTTGCGTCCTCATATTATATTCAATAGAGACGAATTTCTAAAATACGCAAGCAACAAGATATTTTATCTAATTTTGTAGGTTAAAGGCTCTTAAATTATTATTTTTTTAATTTTTTTGGTATTTAAAAAAAAAGATTATTTTTCGTCACTTTTTTACAATGAATTTTTTATGGTTTATTAATATATTACATAATACAAAATTTTTTTGGTCACTAAATTATATATTTTATTAATAATATAATATGATTTTACATAGTATCAACAATCTGGAATTCAGGCATCCCAGTCTGTCATGAAACCTACAACAAAATTCTTACAACTTCTAAAAATTGCTATAATCCTTGGTTCCTCATCCTAGCAAAAAATCAAATAGTTGATCATGAACAGTCACAAATTTACAAAATTTGGTGATACCACCCACATCCAATTATTGCCCTACTCATATACAATTTTCAAAGTTCAAATCCTACAGAAACTAGGGCATTCATAAACAAAAAATTATAATTTTGAAGCAAAATTTCAACATGATAGCAATTTGGAGCGACCACACTTGGGGAATATTCATGTGTACATCAACTTGGGAAACATTTTGTGATCCACCACGCCCTCACCTGTGCCCAACATTATTGCTCCTTTGGTGTCGTACTCCGCTTCCACCACATGTGGTGCGTCACCTTGCTCTGCTCCTGCCACCTCATCCCCACTCATGGTATTTCACCATCCTTTGCCCCGTTCTTGTCCTCGAGCACTCCTTCGACCCTCTTGACCAATATTCTGGCCGCCATCACCACCACCCTGTTCACCTTCATTTCCAGGGACAAACATCCTCCAATAATCGACTAGCTTGAATTTGAGCACATTGGGATCAAATTCATTTTTTCATTTTTCCTTGATTGAATGACCTTTTCCCAGTTGATGGTGTAATCATGTATCACCATCCACATCTTCTGAGCATCAAACTTCCTCACTTCTATTTTCTCACCAGCTCGTTAAAGAAGAAAGGGATGTATGTGTGGAGGGTACCCAAGGACATGTACCCAATCTCCTCTCTTAGTATTGAAACCTCTTCTCAGTTCTGCATATTGAAGGAGGGCATCAAGGCCTTGCCTCCACTTCTCTCTCTTACACATGGTAACTACCCTTTGCACTTTGTCAATGTCACCAAACTCCAACCCACATGCACAAAACATGGACAATATGTCTGCATTGGTGCAAAATTTATAATTAGCAATCAAATAGTCAATACCCAACAATCCCCTCACCATGATGAGAAAGAAGGGATCATCTGTGATGAATACATTCTCCAAATGTTCGATGGAAATTTTGCCCCAATAGGTCATCTGTTGCTTGGTTGTTGTGAGACTGAAGGTGGCTTCCATCTACCAAGAGCACTTTTCAAACACCACCACAACAATAACTAAAAAAATGTCATTCCTTCCGACCATTTCTACAAACCACCGCAAGCAGAGTAAGCATTTACTCATTGTAATCTAGATCTTACCAAATCCTTGAGACATCATTCCTTCATTAATTGCATGTCCTCTCATAGCCTTCACCATTGTCCTCGGGTGACATATACACCACCTCAACAGCCACCAAATTGCATCATCCTCACATCACCCTCCACTCAAATCCCTTCAAATGTCATCATGGAGGAAGTAGCATGTCAAGGTACAAAGTCAACACCACCTCATCATCACCGTGGGGTCACATTCGTTGTCATGCCAAGCTGTTTTCATCAAATTTGTGCTGTTCTTTTGACTGCCACTTTGGATAGAGAATCAACCAATGTGTTGCCTTCCCTATAATTGTGTGAAATTTTGAAGTTGCAAAATTTTGCCAATTTCTTTCATATGATTGAAATATTTTGTCAAATTTCCAGACATGGGTTCTTCCACTCGCAATTGTGTTTGCTATTATTTGTAAATCTCCTTCCAAGTGTAGTTGTTCCACCTATATCATTTTTGTCATTTCAACTGTCTGATTGGTTGCTTGAGCCTCTACTTCATTATTGTGACATCCTCTAGCATTTTGGATTCAATGGCTAGAATGTTGCCAGAAGAGTCTCTTGCCACACATCTTGCACCAGATGGCCCCATATTTCCTTTCAAGGCTCCATCAAAATTTATTTTGACCCACCCTTCTTTAGGCTTTTCCCACTCCACCTCATCTCTTCTTTGTCGAGAAGGATCAATTCTTGAGAACTCATTCGCAAGTCATAATATAATACAACATTTAACATTAATATAAACATAGTATTATTTAATATATTATAATAATATTAATTATTTATTATTTTTGTTAAGATCAATTAGAGTTAGGTTTAATGTTCAATTAGATTTACATCTATTGATAGAATTCAAAGAGGGCTCAATTTTGGTTTACATTTAGGTTTCACATAAGTTTCTAAATAATTTAATAATTAAATCTTGATATTTGAAGAGGTGTGCACTTCAATTTGTAGTCTATAATTTATATGACATTATTTAGAGGTACAAACATGAAAATTAATTACAAGATTGATAATTACAATTTATAATTTACAATTATTTAAATAATTATAATTAAAAATAAAATTATATACTCTATAACTATAATTATATAAAATAAAATTAAGAATAAAATTTAATAATTACAATTTATAATTTATAGTTGTTTAAATAATTATAATTACAAATAAAATTACTTATTCTATATCTATAATTATAAAAAAAATATAATTATAATTTTATAATTAATTACAATATACTTGATAATATAATAAATTTATTGAATCAGAACTAAATCTACATTTAAGGTTAAAAGTAAAGTGTTTATTAGTTCTTACACGTTACGTTAATATAATGGAGGTGTTTTTAATGTTAGTATTAATTGTGTTTAGTTGATTAAATATAGATGATTTTATTTTAGAAAATTAAAAAAATTATTTATTTTTAATAAATTAAAATATATTTATTTTCTTGTAGTTAAATAACATTGAAAAGTATTGTTTGCATTAATTAATTTATTTTAAATAAAATTATTTGAAAAACACACAAAAAATTAATGACCATTCAATTTTATTTCCAATTGCATTCAATTTGAAACTATCAAAACTAAAATTATATTTAAATCTTCTAGCTAGAGTGAACTAGCTGGTGATTAAATAATGCACTGTTTTTTATAACAATATTTCATTCTCATATTTCATAAACTTAAAAAATAAAATATTTAAATTATGGCCAAAATAATTTACGAATATTAAGAAAAAATGTTAAAGTATGGAAGGGTAAGAGTGGGTCTTTGCCACTTTACATCCACAACATTTATACTCCATATAATTTGAATATTAAGATATTAAAAATGTTACAAATATTTTAGGTTTTATTAGTATTGATTTAAAAAAATACAAAGGGTTTAGGTTTTCTATTAAAATTGATTTTTAAATTTTTTAGTTTTGTTGATCTTTTTTCAAAAAGTGTTTAGATTATATTATTATATTATACTGTATAATTTTATGTTTATATTTAAAATATTATATTCATATCATTTTATAATAGATTTATATATTATTGTATGTTATATTATATTTATATTATTATATTACTATTTCATATTTAAAATTATATTTATATTTATTTTATTTTATTTTATATTTATATATTATTTAATATTATCTACATGTTATGTTAAATCCTATATATAAGTATTTATATTTATATTATTATATTATTTTAAATCAAATATTATATTTATGGAAAAGATGGCTTTGCAACTAGGGTAACGTCCAAACATATTCTTATTATTCCTGTGCGCTTCTTGTAGGTGTGCCATTAATGGCATCCACCTCTCCTAGGTCTGTAGGCGACATTAATCACCTCAATAATAATGTCCCTAATAAGGATGGAGGCAAAAGACTTCTCTGCAATGTGATTATTGATCCCAAGGTGGTTTCTCAAGGTGGAGATACCACTGTGTTGGTGACAAAAAAATGCCCAAGGTATTGCAGAATATGGCGAAGAACGAGGATATCAGCCAAAACCTAGATCCTTCAAGCAAGCAGTCCAGAGTGAAAGGAGTCTGCCAGAAGGTGCCCAGTTCCTCTCATCCATTGCCCATGATTTGGTCGTCGTTGCAGGAGATGGAGGTAAGCTTTTGTCTCCTCCCAAACTCGTTATTAAGCCTAATCCACAAATGCATGTCGCGATAGAAAAGGAGAAAGTTAGACTAAGGGATTGTGCAATTTTTTTTATAGTTGTTAATATCTCAAATATTTCATCTAGGAATTTCCTTAATGAGTGGCTTCAAAAATTTTGGAGTCAAAAATTAGGGTTTCATTTCTCATATTGCAGAATGCTTCAAAAAGGATCATTTCTCATGTTTTTATGCGACCCCAAATCTGAAAAATCTATTATTGACAGACAATTCTGGATAGTAGGTCCATATGAGTTTAGAGTCATCTCATGGTCACTAGAAGCCTCTCACAATGAAGTTTTGGCACTATCAAGCCCTAGATGGTCGGTTATTGAAAATCTTCTGCCATTTTTGTTGAACTTGATTCCCCAAGCTCTTGAGCCAGTAGGTAAGTGTTGAGTGTCATTTTTACATAAGCCAACTTGCTAGAATCTCGAGATTCAATTTCCTCTCTTGAAAGAATAACGGAGTTATTCCCAAGGTTCTCCAGGGTCAGGTCACAATCTGCTTGGTTACTCAGTTGAAGATAAATGTGAATTTTCACAAGGAGGCCTTTGCTGGTAAATTCAAGACATCAAACTGCAAAATAATCTTTAGTACTATTTTTGGTAGTTTTAACAAGATTAGTGTTTGAAATAAAAAATGCAATTTTGTATTTTCGAGGTGATTACTTTTAGATTGAGACAGAATTCAAAGGAGCAAGGTAATAAGAAATGAAGTAAATTACTGAAACAAAATCCTACAGAAATAAACCACTGTAAACCCTTCCTTGTGAATTGAATGGTGGGGATATTTGGAGCAAACCCAAGAGGTATAAATCAAACAAATTCGCAATTCTATACCCAATGGATGCAAGTGTTTGGAGAGAAGATATATTCACTCGTGCAAGATATTCAAAATCTATCAAATCATGGAGCCACCAAGATGTGCGCACCCACAATATAGATTTATTGTTAAGCCCAATAGATGATCCCTTCCATGCATTCGTCACAACAAGGTAAATAGACAACAACAAACTCCAACTAAGGTAAACATGAATTTGAAACACAACAAAACAAGAGGCTCTTTGAAAGTAATGAATAATGCATACACACAATTCACCAATTCGCAGAGATGACAACAATTTACAAACCACGAATGAAGCACCAAATGTATATCTTTATTTCATTAAGAATTTGACCCTATTACATTGATTTTATTACAATATATAGAGTTTTTGATCTACCAACTATGAATGCCAAAATTAGGGCATTAGAGAGTAAATTTATGAAAATAAACTAACGCTAGAGCTTAGGTGAAAAGAAACTATTGCTAACTAATATTGAATAGCTTGCATATATTTTAAATCCATTTACAATTAGTTGTGTCCATTCAAGAGGGATCAAACTCATCAAGAAAGAAAGAGAAAGAAGATAGGGTTTCTTCTATGAATTGGAGTCTTCTTCTTGGTTCTTGGAGTTCTTCCTTGGAATCTTCATCTGGAGGTTCTTATTACGGTGGGAACTGATAGGGGACCCTTAGTCCTTCCAAAAAGAACTCAATTTAACCATCAATCTGATCTGGAGTTCAGCTGGCATGTAAAAAGATGATCTTGCTGGAAGCACTCAGATTTTTGGCCCCCGACCTCTACTCCGAAGTTTTTAGTATCCAAAACCGGCTAAGTGTTGAACTAGGTTTGGAGACCTAAAAGTTTTGGCCTTTTCAGAGGTCAAAAGGCCAAAAAATCTAGAAGGCCAAAAGGCCAAAAATACTGGGAGGCCGAAAGGCCGAAAGCTACATTTCCTGAGGAGGCCGAAACTTGCCTTAGGAGAATTTCACTAAGTGTCGAAACTGATTTTTTCCAAAAATGCTCAAGGGTCCAAGGAGTCAGTTTGTGAATACTTCTGGGTGTGTAGCCTGGAGCCTCTATATAATCTCCTGAACTTCTTCATAGTTTATCTTCTTTATTTTCACCTTGTTGACCTTTCGTTCATGCTTCTCTTTAAATGTAGTCAATTCAGAAGCAAAGAACTAGATCTCCTCTTTGTGTCCTGTCATCCTTAACATTTCTTCCTTTGAGTAGAACAACTGTTGTAAGGCCTCCTTGGTACTGATACCTACCATAATATCCCTGAACTATTGGACCACTTATTTTGATGGCCACAAGATATGCTTATCTTCATCTCGGTACAAGTCGAGGCCAATCCTTGTGAAGAAAACATCTATTTCTTCTACCCATTCCAAGACCTCTTTCTAATTTTCCAATATGGAGGCTTGACATTTTTCATAGACACTAATCATTTTTACTATGCACTTAATCCAAGTCTTAAAATTGTCTAGCTCCTCGCCTTCATATATCTTTACCAAGATCTAGAAGCATTATTTCTTAATGATTTTTAAATCTTGGAGGGCGGTTCACCATTTGCTTGTTTCAGACTCCAAGCCACCTTTGTTCTCCATCAAGTTTATTAAATTTGTGGCTTCAACCAAAATGATCATGTAAGGTTTGAATACCGGTTTGATAGCCTCTTCCCTGTACTGCTCAAAATCTCCTTTCCAATCTGCACTTGCTTGGATCAAGGATGGTGTCAAACCCGCCGGCAAGTATGAGGTGTTCCTCTTCTCTAATACTGCCTGTAATGAGGCCTTTGGATAGCTTGGGTGAATAGGACCAACCATCTTGTGAATGAAATTCTTCAAAGCTTCATCATGTTCCATTAGGGATTTTATGGTCTCCTCATCCTTTCTCATGAACCCTAAGGCATGTTTAAGCCCTAAGGTTGTCAGTGTCTTGCTCCCTTCCCTGGTGGGTTCTCCCAAATCTACCTCCTCAAACGTGTAGTCTTCTGGAGTTTGTTGTGTTTGAGAGGTGCTAGTAGAAGGAACTACAACCTGTGCCTTCTAGTGACCCCTAGTGTCTTGGGTGACATAGGACATTGTTCGTGCTGGTAATATGACTCCTGTTTGATGAAAACTTTCCCTAAAGAGGCCATAGTTGTATCTTCGCCCTCATCTTCATCCATGTAAGTTCTTTTCCTTAACTGAATTTCTTTAGTGAACCATGTAGGTTTACTAGATGTAGTGACCGGCTCATATGGGGTAACCTAAATGACTGAATCCAAGTTTTGGGGCCCCGACGTTACTTCCTTATCTGGCCCTTCCTCCTATTCCTTGTTTTGTTTCCTCCTCATTCATTCCTTCCCCTTCTTCTCCTTATTCCCTTCCCTCTTCTTCCTTTTCTTCTTTTGTCGCTTCCTCATCTTGTTTTTCCTTGTCTCAGTCTTCATCTCCTGAGGGGCTAATCGATACTTTGGTATTAAGAATGATCATGACTTTCAATGTGGTTTCGAAAGGTGACACGACTTCTACACTTACTGATCTTCCAGGGGTTGGGATGAAGCAAGGAAAAGAGATTGATGGTGGTGGAGTAGGTGTAAGGAGAGTCAGAATGGGAGATGGGAGAGTAGTAGCTGGAGGTGAAGTTAGTGTTGGAGTTGGGAGGAGTGGTGGTGGAGTAGTAATTGGAGGTGGGAGAGTAGTTGGTGGAGTAGGAATGTGAGGTGGTGGAGTAGTAGTGAGGGTCTCTCCTGTGGCCTTATCCCCTGTTATATCTTGGGTGATGGGGGTGTCTTGATCTCTAGGCCCTTGATCTGTGCTAGAACTTACTTCCGTGATAGCTACATCAGGTGCTAGATTAGTGAACTGAGTGGTAGGTGGAGTGAGGGTTACCTGTGGCTAAAAGAGAGATGGACCTCCCATTTTGTACCATGTTTCATAACTTGGCGTGTCTTGCCCTTGGTCTGAAAATCCCTCCAGACCTTCAAAGTCATACATTTGGAACTCATCTGATCCTAACACCTCCAAGGGATTATCTTGTTCTTTGGGATCATCTTGGTGTTTCTTGGTAGCATCCTTCTCTCTCCTCTTCTGAGACCTTGTCCATTTAACTAGGGGTACCTCTTCTTATCCTTCCTCTTTTGTCTCCTCTTATACTGTTTCCAATTATGGAGACACAAAAGTTCTCTTCCTTTTATATTTTTTCTTACCCTTTTCAGTGGTGGGAGGAGATTGTCCAGAAGTGGACGACCCTTCATCTGGCAAAGCCTATGCTGACCCCACTAGATGATCTATTTGCCCAGTCATTCTAGTTTTAGGATCCTTGTGCCTTGGGTTTGACCCATAATCTACTACGCATTCATGGCCATACACTGTATTTCATTTCTGTGGTGGTGCCTTCTTGTATTGTGGCACTGTATTTTTCTCTCTACGTTGTTTATCCACCTTCTTGGGTGGATCCATCAACATTTTTACCAGGATTGGCCCCATTTTATAAGGCCTTCCGATCCAAGTTTCTATTCTTCTGAGTACATGCCTAGCCTTAAACTCAATGTCATCGTTCTCATCTTTATCAACTTCGACATTCATAATGGGCCTATCATATATTTTATCCAAAGAGTAGATGGCCGCTAATACCCAATCTGAATCCTTCTCCCAAACCTTCAGAGGAATTGGGGTCTTCAATGTGTGATGTGCAAGGGTGAGGAACATCCTGCAATAATCCTGGTGTAATACCCACCTCTTAGTTTGCTTTTTAGGTTTTGGATGCCGAACTCTTTTAGGCATTTTTATGTATGTGTGGTTATTTCAATCGATCTTGAGGATATATATTTATTACTTTTCAGTATGTTATTGATCCATTATTATCATGTTATATCTTCAGTGTAAATGTGATTTATGGTTATTTAATGATGCTTATGTATATGTTAGGAATTTATTTTGATTATGGTTTTCTGACAATACTGACCCTAGATTTATATGCACATGGATCATTGTATGGTTTTGCATTACTGTTTGATGTGCTTGGTATGGTATGGGATAGAGTCGTAGTTACTTGCTTCGGCGAGATCCACACGATAGCCTGGTCTAAACCATTGTTTGCCATATTATATATATGCATGTATGTTCCTCTTTGTGATGACAGGTTTTCAGGTACCGGGCTATGTCTTCCCTAAATTGGCAGGAGTGAGCGTGCCCTATCACATTAATCTCAATGGTAAGAGAGGGGAGATAGTTTTTAGGTCCAAATCCTATCCTAAACCTAATTGTCCTAATTAGTGGACAAGTACCCATTTGACTACCCTTACCGAATTCGTCTAGTTGTAGTAATTCATGTATCCCTTCCTTGATCATGTTTGATTTTTGCTTGTTTTCAATTTCAGGTGCTTGATGTGATTATGTGGGTGTTATATCATGTTATTTATTTAAATTGAATATTATTGCAATTAATTATTAAATATAGGGTATTTAATTAATTGAAAATTAAATTAAATACCTATGTTTAATTGAACAGTTTAATTAAAGTGCAAATATTGAATATTAGTATTTAATTGAAAATTAGAGTAAATAAGCTTTTATGCTTAATTAAATAATTGAATATTAAGTTGCATGGATTATTGTGCTTTAAATATTTAAGTTATTTAAATTAATATTTTATTAATTACATGTGC
>MU225820.1:1123734-1133930 GCA_018584345.1 Thuja plicata | reverse complement strand
TCTCTTAGGCTTTTTGGCCCATTCTTAATAATATCACGGGGTTTTTTTTATGCTTTTCCCCCTTCAAAAACTTCTTGTCTCCTTTGTTGTTTCATTTTGGTGTATGCTCTAAGGATTAGCTTGATTCCTAATAATCTTCCTTTTTCCTTACTCAATTGGATTAATTTGTTCCTAGCTCAAATTTATTTTTCCATTCTAACAATTTGCTTATTGTAAGTAGTGGTAACAAGTGATAACATAATTAATCTAATTAGGCTGACCTAGTATTAAACTAATAAGATTAATGCCTCACCCATGCTTAAGCGCTAGTATAGGATAAGATGGAGGATGAGATGATGCTTTCCCCCTTTTGAGGTGCGGGTTTAGGCATCATTAGTGATCTTGTCTATTTGAAAGGTCATTAATGCTGTGTATGGTCACTTTGGTGCCGAAATCCATTAAGGGATTGTCAGGACTTAACTCAAGGGTTAGACGTACATGATGAAAAATTCCTATATACATCTTAGGTTATCCTACATGTGTCAGTTACCTCTGGTGTTGTTTAGTATTCCTTGTTATGGTTTAGAGTGCTTCTAGGAGCTTCCTTTGCATTGGAGTATGAGGTCAGGTGTACCTTGTTTGCATTCTTGTTGTTTACCCCATGTGATGGGCCTGTTACTATCTCCTCAGCATGGCAGGAGTGGACCTTTGGTTCCACATGGCCGGGTGGTAGTGATTCTTATTACTATTGAGATTCTGGCAGATTCTTCTTCATGCTTGGATGTTCCTTTTTGCAGTTTCATCTTCTTAGTCTTTTGAAGACTTGTTCAATTACTTGAGTTGTGTATTTGTACCATATGTAGATATTGGTTATCATCCTTTGGAGGATGCATTGTATTGTGTATTATGTATTATTACATACCCTGCGACTTGTGCAGAGGATGTTGATTAGGTAGTATACCTTATAGTATCAAATGTATATGTAATCTTTTATTATGAGATGTATGTTATTGGATTCAGATTATGTAACCTTTATGCTAGTGCTTTATATTCGTTAATCATAGATTATTATGTTTTGTAATTCTACGTCAAGGAACCCTCGAGAAATTTAATCTATGCATGAGTTGTATTTCATGTATGTCATGTACTTCATTGTATTGCTTCCGCATTGTTGTTATTATTGTTTGTAAACATTAAAAAAAAAAAATTATCCCATGAACTTAGTGTCATGTTTAGGTTAAGTTCTCTTGGGTTCCCTGGCAGGGCATTACACCTTGATCCTAACCTCATGATCATCTACACAATTGATCCAATGGTCTTCCAGATGCGGTTCATGGATATAGAACCTTTTGATGATGTGGGTGTATGTTCCTATTGGGTCAAACCTTGGTCGAACTATTTCATAGAGTTGTAATGGGTATTCATACCATTCAAAGGCCAAGGATTTACAAACCTTCATATCTTGTAAAGTGTATGGGCCCAGAGAAATAGGGAAGTCCCAATAATGTTTCTTTTTGTGCTTGATATGTTCATAGGCATCAACAAACTGTCTGACCATTTGTAAGGTGATTATCCAATCAAATGGATATCGGGTCAACTTCTTAGGTTTCAAGGTAGACCCTGCCACCTGGATGTAAGTGAATGTCTTGTATTGTATGTAGTAATCCCCAATGACCCTCACCTTGGCAGCTTCTTCCTCTGACATCCTCTTCGCAAAATCACATTCAATGGATTAGATGATTGTGAAGGTGAAGGCGTCATTGACTATCCTGTAGTTTGGGTTGTCTTCTGACATGTTTTCCTTTCTCTGTAACTAGGGGTACACAATGTGAGGCCATGCATTAGGATCATTTATGTTTCCCCTCTTGGTGAACCCCAGGTAGTTTGCCCGTGCTACCAATAAGTACACCATGTAGGTACTCATATAGAACTTAGGGTTGTGTTTTACCACCACCATCTATTCATCCAACCTGTCGCTGATGATGGTTCCCCAAACGAACCTAGACTTACGGCCTCTAATTTTCTCTATTAAGAGAATCATACAATTCTCCTGTTGGAAGGACTGAGGCAATCCATATACCTGGCTCAGTAATGTTAGTGTTGCCTAGATATCCTCTTTCATGTACCCCCTCCTGAGGTCTATCTTGTCTAACTTGTTTTTGGGGAGAGGTAGCTCGAGGTAATTCTTATTAACAATGTCATATGCCTCTTCCCCTTTGTTGTTGAACCATATGTTTCCCTTTTCTATGAAGAAGTCATAGAATTTGTCTATGCCTTTGTGGAGGAGGAAGACCTCTTCTATGATGTTTGGTTTGATATCCAATACCACATGTCCCTCTGTATTCTAGACCACCCTTTTATCTAAGTCATAATGGTTTGCCAAAGTCATGATCAGTTTGGATGATGTGACAACCACTGAGTGGGCTGCCATGTTAACTAGTCCTAATAAGACTAGTGAGGTACAGTCCTCTGATCTCCCAACCAGTTGGGAACATCTTGTTAGGAATTGATCTCAATCTACATTCTCAATATTAGTATCAGTGATGTCAAGGTATTTGTTTCCAACCTTGGAAGGGGGAGTGTTCCCCTTGTATAAGTACTTCATTGGTGATGCATTCTTTTTCTCAGGCATTCATGCAATGAAATATGCAAGTATCAATGTTTTATTTGCAGAAGAAACTAAAAAGAACTGACTAATCTAGGAAAACAAGAGTAAAAAGCTCTCTAAGTAGCTAGAAATGCAGATTTCACACTTTCAACCCTTTTAGGGTTTCAGGAGTTTGAAAAGGTCAAAAATGTGAAAGATCAGTTGATGAAATGGAACCTGTCAACTTTTCGGTGTGTGAAAGTCTGAAAAGATTCTTCGGACGCCAAAAGTGCAAAATGGATCTCGAACTCCGAAAGTCTGAGACCCCGTAAGGTAGAAAATATCTTTAGAGATTTGAACTTGTCAGTGTTTCAGATGTCTTGAAGGTCCAAAATGCCAAAAAGGCCAAATCTTCAAGGACCACTTGGACGATAGACCAAACTTGGTTTTTGACCTTTCAGACGCTAAAAACCTGCGACAAAAGTCGCAACCAAAAATAGAAAAAAACCTTATCTATAAAACATGAAGGACCAAACCTGACTTGACAAGGAGGGGATTCCCCCGCAAGGATTATGACATAAAAACCCTAAAATACTGGGGGGTCAACACGCACTAGGCTGGACAAGTACTAGGTGCAAAACCCTAAACCTAAACCATGAAGAGCAAAAAAAACCACTAAGTGGTGAGGAGGGAACCTACCTCGTGAGAGTTAGGAGTAGAGGAGGGAGATACAAGGAGGTTGCATGGATCGATCAACCACTAGGAGTGAGGATGAAGCTTGCAAAGTTGTTGCTCAGAAGATGCCAGAGATGAAAGAAAAACAAAGTGAGTCAAATCAGGGCCTTTTTCTTTTTTATAACCCACGGGGGAGACGTCAGCACTTTTAGTGTTTTAGCATCCAAAACACTGAAAAGGTAGACACCTTTCAGCCTTTCGACCATTTTGGTACTTTAGGGGACTCGGTCCTCCAAAAGGCTGAGGGGGCGAAAAGGCCAAAAAAAGGTGTCTTCTTGGCCCAACAGGTTGATAATGAGACTGATTTGCGAGGGAATGGAAAAGGGGGAAGACTCAAAAGACCAAAAGACACAAAAAAGAAGGGCGTGTCCCCATGGTTAGAGGAACAACATGGGGTGTGTTTTGTGGACCCACAACAAATATCCCCGACAAAAGGAGGAATGACCAATAGATTTCTTCATCATCAAGACTCTTTCAGGCTGTAGTTTTGCAGTAGAAGGAAAACCAAGAAATGTATGAGTTAATAATCTTTCAATGACTTCCAGTTTTGAAATTTCTACTAGTCTCCCTAATGTGTGTCCATATGTATCCATTCTTTGACCTTCAATTGTGGTAACCCAAACATTCTTCAACTGTTTCCAACCTTCACCTTGTAGACCAGGGCTTCCCGGAAAGAGCTTTGCTTCCAGTCAGGCATTCATAGCCCCGACAAAGTTTTCCCTGAATCCCAAGTATAACTTTTCTCTACTACCATCCAGGCACTCATATCCCTGGTAGAGATTGTCATAGTCACCCTAGTCTACTCTGTCTGCTAGGCTATAACATTTTGCTTGAAAGTTATTGTTCTTTGGATAATGGTTCTCATCCTTTTCTGGGTACATGAAACATTTCCTGCTTGGATGTATGTTTAGGTCCATATTTTCTTTTCTGATTGATCTGAATAGAAATTAGGCTATGCTACCTAGATTCCACACTCATGACCTCTTCGGGCCACTTTTATTTTCGTGTGTTCTTATTTTCTTTCTTCAACTTTTCTCTTTTTTCCTTTTTCCATTGTCTTCGCATTCATTCAGACTTGGGTTCTGGGATTGGTGGGTGCCTGGATCCACACACTAATGATGGTCACAATTGATGAACACTTGAGATACCACCATTCTTGGGTGCCATTTATTAATGTTTTTTGGTGATTAGGATGACCGAGCTTTCAACCTCTTCCTGTCTGCCAATGATAGATGCTACCACTTTGTCTTTTGGAGTGTTCTCTGCGATGTATGTTGGCTAGGAGAATTTGAATAAGAAATACCTCTGCTCCTACTTAGGAACCACTTGGAATGAATCCATGACACACTTGACCCAAAGCAAAATGATCCTTGATAAAAAGAAAGAAAGACTGCGGATGGAAGAAAGGACTGACGATAGGGACAACCCAAAAGAAAACAAAGAAAACAAAATGATTATGATACAAGGGACGGAAGGAATTCCCACTTAGGATCCAAAATAATGTTTAAGGAATTTTCCATTGAATGGAAATGGGGTCAACTCTCCATGTAAAGTGCTGATCCTAATGGTGTTTTCCCCCAGGATCTCTAAGATCTGATAAGGGCCTGTCCATAGTTTTTGGAACTTGGTGTGGCTACCCAAATTTTCTTTTGCCTTGTCCCACATGAGAACAAGGTCAAAGATCTTGAAGGCTTTAATGGTGGCTCTCTTGTCAAACCACCTCTTGATGATGACCTAGTGCTTCGATACATGCTCTAGGGACAATGTTCATTTCTCATCCAAGTTGAGGAGATTCATGAGCCTAACTTGCACTCGATCTTCTCCTCCTACATACTGGTCCATAAATCTCAAAATTAGGATTTTCAAATTCATAGGGAAGACCGGTTGCAAGCCATAGAATATTTGGTATGGGGATGTCCCCAAAGCATTCTTGATCCTTATCCAGTCGGTCCACATGGCATATTTTAGTTATGTGTGCCAATCCCAGGGGTTATCATCTAGGAGATGTTTGATCATTGTTGTCAAATTCTTGTTGGTAGATTCTGCTACTCTGTTTCCTTGTGGATAGTAATTATAGGAGAATTTGAGAATTACCTAGTTTTCAAAGGCCCATTGTGTGAGTGAGGTGGAGGAGAAAGAGGGGGCATTGTCACATACCAGATAAAATGGCATTCCAAACCTAGTGATGATGCGCTCTTCCAGAAACTTGGTCATGACCTCCGTGGTGCAATTATTTAGTGCTTGGGCCTTCATCCAATGTGTATAGTAATTGGTGGCTATTAGAATAAAATTGTGTCCTACAGACGAAGGGGGTTAATCACTCCAACAAAATCCAAGCCCCATTGGGCGAATGGACGTACCTCATATACCGGTTGTAGGGGCATTGCCAGATTTCTATCTCAGGTTGCAATCGTTTGGCAAGTGTGGCATGATCTCACGTGCTCACCAGTGTCTTTGCATATTTTTGTCCAGAAATATCCCGCTCTTGGGATTTGGTGGGCAGTTGCCTTAGCTGAACCGTGCCCTATCCCATATTTGTCATGAAAATCTTCTAGGATGTGTTTCACCTCCATCCTATCCAAACACTTGAGGTACAAACCCTCATAATTGCATTTATACAATTGGCCATTCTTTAGCATGTAGGAGCTGCTTTTGATTTTTAGAGCTCTTCTTTGTGAACCATTCATCCCTTCTAGGTAGCGGTTCTGTAACAAGTTGTAAACTATGTCTTGGTACCATATATCGGTAATCACACCTTGATCGGTGTAGGTCTGACATACTAGACCTTCTTCAACTTCAGAG
The DNA here is from genome assembly GCA_018584345.1 of Thuja plicata. Classification (NCBI taxonomy): domain Eukaryota; kingdom Viridiplantae; phylum Streptophyta; class Pinopsida; order Cupressales; family Cupressaceae; genus Thuja; species Thuja plicata. Next base: position 1,127,827 of record MU225820.1, on the reverse strand, counting down.
ATCAACTTTGTCACACCTTGACCTCTCACTAATTTCATTAGCTAGATCTCTAGGTCAAAATCTTGGAGGATTGCCATCCATTTTCCTCTCCATTCCCCCAACTCATTCAACATCAAAAGGGACTTGGCAACCGTGTCAGGTACTATTCTGAAGACCTTGCTTCTCAACATGTAGTGTCAAAATTTATTTACTGCTTTGATGAGGGAAAAATACTGTTTATCCAAATTGGGGTACCTGGTCTCAGCATCCTTAAATGGGAAAGTCATAAAGGCTATAGGTATTTCATCTTCATTGTCCTTCTTTTGTGTTAGGATGCCTGCGCATGAGTGTTTGGATGCAAAATAATAGACCTTGAAGGGTAGGGCATAGTCAGGACTGATGAGGACTGGGGCCATGGAGATGGCACTTTTTATTTCCTTGAAATATTTCTTTGCTTGGATGGTCCATTGGATTTTGGCATCCTTTTTAAGCATGTTGTTCAATGGCTTTACTATCTCCGCAAAACCACTAATGAACTTCCTTACAAAGTTAATCTTCCCAAAGAAAGATTTCAACTCTTTGCGGTTGTGGGACGATGTCAAATTTAGGATAGCTTCCACCCTCTCGGTTTCTATGACTATTCCATCCTCTAAAATCATGTGTCCCAACAACTTCCCTTTAGTTACCCCAAATATGCACTTCTTTGGGTTGAGAGAGATCCCATATTTCCTGCACCTTTGCAGACATTTTCTGAGGTCATCTTGCAGACACCTAAAATTGGTTCAATGCATGTGCCCCTTTTTAACTTGTCTTCTATATTGTGTGTTTGATCTTTATCATTCACTAATATTATGTCATTCTTCCATGTCATCAATTACTAACATTTCTCTTATTTTGGCTAAATTGATCATCTCCCTAAATCAATCCAAGATCATTCTAAACTCATTCGATTCCAAACTCATATCAACGTCTTATCAATCTCTTTCAATCAATCCAATAGTATTGTCCAAGTTCATCAATGCTATTACTGATCATCATTATTTCAGGAACATTGTCCAAGTTCATCAATGTTTCCCTATTCCTATTTCAATCCTATGGCATCATCAAAGTTCATTGGCACTATTCAATCATTTCCAAACATCATTATTCGGGCGCATTGTCAAATCTCATCGATGCCTCGTGATTTCCTAAACTATTCCAAAATCATCGAAATTGATCTAATCCTTATCAATATTATCAAAATCAATTCAATTCAACAATAATACCTTCAATTTGATCGATAATTCACTAATTCTTTCCTCTTGGGATGAATAACCTATAGTTTATCACTTTGTCCTAATTGAATAAATAAATTGACTTTATTTATTCCCTTTATCCTAAGTGTCATGCCCTGCAAGGGAACCGGGGAAGAGAACAAAGATTCTCTTTGAAAAAGAAAACCTAAGTAAAAATTCATGAAATTTTTTGAATTTTAAAAAGAATTAAATAAACGAAACATAGATTCACTTAGATTCCTCCAAGGTTCCCTTTTTATAAAATGCATGATTCATTTAAGTTCATTAAGTAAGCTAACAACAAGTTTTACTTCTCAAAGCAAACTACATCATATCGTTATAAGATTCTTTATTAAGAAATATAAAGTATTTTCATTTCAATTTTCCATTTAAAACCATCTATATTCCTAAGTATTCTTTATAACCTTTAAATCAAATAGAATCATCTAAATCATTTGATACATTGCAAATAATATTTTTTTTTTTCAATAGCCTTTCTTTTAATCATCCATAATGAAAAATCATACTACTTAACTTAAAATCTTACAAAATCCTTTTCTTTCCAACATACATCTTATACATAAATTTCACATCTCCCTTTTCCCTTTTCCTAAATCTACCCATTCCAAATACATAATTTTAAATTATATCAATGATTACATTACATTCATCTCCTCTTGGGAGGTAACAATAATTTACATCATGGAAGATAATCACAAGGCCTTCATTCTTCAAAAACTGGTACATAAGCAAGCATGAATCTTCAAACACTGCCTCYGCAAAAGATACCTYRATAAAAGTTTTACCACCCAACCACGTGGATACCCAAAAGGCCCACTCCCCCATGCTAGGAGATAAACACCAAGGTCCACAAAAAGGGATAGCTAGGCCATACCTAGGGTTGGGTAACCTTTTCCCAAATAGCAAGGAAAGAAAGGATCAAAGCATAAATCATTTCCCAAAAAAGGTTCTAGGGCTTGGTAGAAACTCTAAGAAACAACCTAAGTAAGTGTCATCACATAGCCCTCACTCCTTGGGTTTTCCTGGTACTAGCCACTCCAGGCCCTGGCCCCCAAGTAGGCACATGCGGGATCGAATGCCTTTCATACAGACAAGTGCCACTTGATCGTACCTATGCGTAGGTACCTTCTCCCACTCCCATCCATAGCCTTTACTAGCGCTAATGGCACGGGTGAGGCACATTTAATATTTTTAATGTTTGAACCCATTCCCATAAGTTTAATTAAGTTTTCACTTGTTAAATAACTCTTCAGTCGATTATCCTGGTTCTAGCCACTTAGGGCCCCTGCCCCGCACTGAGAGCCACTCACTAGGTTTCGTTAGGTTTTCTACCCTTAACCCACATATCACAATTACATCATACACATAGTAAAAACATATTATAAACACATTTGAGAACTGCTACAAAGAATAGAAATTAATAAGATAGTTTATGGATGTTTAGAGAAATTAGGAACGTTTGAGGATGTTTAGAATGTCCTGATCCTGTTAGACAACTCTAAACCCTAAAATGCTTCCTACACACATCCTAAACCTATTAAGGCATCTAAATGCATTGAACATAACCTCCACCCACAAGGAATGGACAAATTTAAGGTTTAAATAACATTCCATATACCAAAAGATAATGCTCCATAAAGTTCATTCTAAGTCTGAAATTTTGACTAAACCTAAAATTTGACTAAGTCTGATCTTATTTAAAATCTAAAATCTAGAAATTGCAACTTAACTTCTAGGAGGCTAAAACCTATCCCAATCAATCCAAAAGGTACCTAATCCCTTTATACAAGTATAACTTAAAGTATATGATATTAAAGTATCGTAACATATACTTGCATAAAGTGAAAACCTAATTATTATACTACTTGGCTTAAATATTACACTAGTTCAACTTCAAGCCTGATATAAACGCAACAACAAAACACGCGGAAAACAACATAGGCAATACAAATAACTCGGCCAAATGACAAAGAACCAAAACATGGCCAAATGACAAAATAATTGCTATTGCACAAGCGACTAACATAATACTATAATGCTGCAATATTTCTATTGCATAAACAACTGACATAATAAATGAATGACAAAATATAAGCAATGACAGAGTGTTGTAAACGGCTGGAATAATACAAATAAAACTAAAAAATGGCTGACATAATAACGTTTGTATTGTATACACGACATAGAATAAAATTCTTATTAAAATGACATAATACCGCAATAACATAGCATTTGTAATACAATGATATAGCATTTCTATAATGTATAGATTGCTAACAAAACAATACAATAATGTATACACATTCTACAATAATACAACAATATATCATCATTCTGTAATAGTACATTATTATATAACACACTAACAATACAATAGTGCTCAACCATTCTGCAAAAATAATACAAAATACAGCTACTTTCAAACAAATCTAAAAACAACATTCACACTATAAAAGAGATCTTTTTCTCAGGATGGATTCCAACCTGGAGTCCTGCGAAGATCGGTTGAAGAAGAAGAAAACAAGCTTCTAAATCTCTTCCAGCACTCCTTTGAATTCCTCCTACAGGCACACTCCAACTCCTTCTCAGAGAAAATATCAATTCTTTCTCTTCTCTAAACTATAGCAATATCCTAAAATTAAAGCCTCTTCTCAGAATAAGATTTTCCTTTTTTTCCAACTCTCACACACATGAGAGTCTTTCCTGTAAATAGAATGGAGGAGGTGGTTGCACAAGTAATCCAACCGATGCAACCATCTCAACTATCCATCCGTTAATAGTTAATGAGATGGTTTGCAAAAACCATTCCCGTAAAGGGA
>MU225820.1:1111980-1122568 GCA_018584345.1 Thuja plicata | reverse complement strand
AATAAAATGTCCAAGTCAAAAGTCCAAGTATCACCATAGGAGAGGGTATTACATCCTCCCCCCCTAGAGTTAGGCTTACTCCTGAAAGCCTACAAATAAATATGGATAAGCATCTCTAAGTCTATCAACATCTTCCCATGTGGTGGAAGAATCATCATTGGGGTCCCATTGGACCCTTGCCTGCTCTATAGTTTGACCCCTGAGGGTGAGTGTCCGCTGCTGCAAAATGCATACCGGCTCTAAAGCCAGCTGCCCGTCCGCTACCTATAATGCATTCCAATCCAAAACATGAGTCACATCAGGAATATACTTTCTAAGAACTGAAACATGAAATACATCATGAATACGAGCAAGGCTGGGTAGCAAGGCAAGATGATAAGCTACTAGTCCTATCCTCTCCAGGACCTCAAAAGGGCCAACAAATTGGGGTGCCAACTTGGAGCCTTTTCCGTAACAGATTGGACTCTTTCATGGACGCACCCTCAAAAAGACTCTATCACCAAGAGACAAGTGTACATCAGTCCTGTGAGCATCGACATACTTCTTTTTCCTATCCTGAGCTGTCAAAATATGCTCTCTGATGCGCTTGACCTGCTGTTCCATATCCTGTAACATCTCAGGGCCTAGAAGTACCCTGTCCTCCAATCGGTCCCAAATTAAGGGAGTGCGGCATGGATGGCCATACAAAGCCTGAAAAGGGGACATACCTATGGAACTATGATACCCATTATTATAAGCAAACTCCACCAAATATAGATACTCTTCCTAGTGGGTTTGTCTGTCCATAACATACATCCTGAGCATGTCCTCAAGAACCTGATTGACTCGCTCCGTCTGCCCATCTGTCTTGGGATGATAGGTTGAAATAAAGTTGAGCTGAGTCCCTAAAGTGTGCTGAAGTGAAGTCTAAAGAGCCGATGTGAATACTGGATCACGATCAGATATGATTTTCCTAGGAATACATGGAGTCTCACAATGTCCATGAATACTCTAGCTACAGAAGCTGCTGAGTAGGAGGACTGCATGGGGGAAAAATGAGCTACCTTGGTGAGTCTATCAATTGTTACCATGATAGCATCATGTATCCTAGGAGTAACTAGAAGTTCCACAATAAAATCCATGGAAATAATGTCCCATTTCCATTCCGGCACTAGGTGAGGTTGCAATAGACTAGCAGGGTGTTGATGCTCTGCTTTCACTCTCTGGCATTCCAAACATCTAGCCACATAGTCTGCTATATCTCTCTTCATTCCTGACTAATAGTACAACTAATCTATCCTCTTGGGATGAATAACCTATAGTTTATCCCTTTGTCCTAATTGAATAAATAAATTGACTTTATTTATTCCCTTTACCCTAAGTCTTCATGGTTAAATAATTTTTAATTAATTAAGTGCCTAATTCCAATTTATGGGATTTTATAATTTCATAAATACTAATTTTGATTTATTTATTGAATTAAATCCTCCTAATCTCACCTAATTTTTCATATCACTTAATTGTGGTTCACATCCCTATTAAGGTGCTTCATGATTATGTCTTCAATATCTTCAACATTTCTTCATTCAATTTCCCCCTAATCGTGCTTCCAAAATCCTACCTTCTTTTCCCTCCATTATGCATGTGATTTATGCACTCTAATTCACCTAATTGCTTCTCATTTTCTATAAATTGAGATGCTTTCCTCTCTTTCAAGGTTGAACCACTATCTCCTAGTATTCTCATTATCAACTTGTGCTTTCAAGTTCTTTGTGCAATTGTGTTATTGTCAAAGAGCAACATAATCTACCTTTATGGAGAAGAAAGGAGGACATTTGAGCATCATTTGAAGGGAGTTCTTATGTTTTTATTGCATATTAGTTGTGAATTCCTATTTCAATGGCTCTAATGTTAGATTATATAGGTTAGCATATTGTTTAGGGTTTGTGGTTACCTAGATATGCTTTTCATGCCTTTTTCTGGTCTTACATTTGGTGAAACTGACGTGAAACATGCCCAACTGATTATATTTTTGTGTTTTTGTGCATTTTGCAGGTTTTGGAAGAGCTTTGCATAGGTGGTTATAGGTTTCATGCATGTGGTTACAGGTTCTGTGCAGGTGGTCATACCACCCGCGCTTGCTGTGTAGGTGGTCCCACATTCTGCACAGGTGGTTAAGTCCTGCGCAGTTGGTTGCATGTCCTGCGTAGTTAGGACCTAGACCTGTGCAGTTGGCACCTAGATCTACGTAGTTGGTTTCTTAGCTATGTAGTTGGTTAAATAAGATCCATGTTTAGGGTTTAGGATCAATATCTGCAAGTTTAGGAAGCATTTCTGTATTTCATGCTTTCTTTCCTAGTTTTCATTTGTTATAAGGCTAAAATGGATCCTAAATAATGAAAATGAACCCCAACTTGGTTAATGAACCTCATATTTTCAATTTTAAAGTCTAAAATGAACTCTCACATCTGATTTGGGCTCTTAAAATGAACTTCACCTAGTTTAGGATTACATGCAATCAAGATTCTTCCTATTTCAATCGAATCAAGTCTAGCCTAAGAGATTCAAATGGAATTCAATATGTAAAATCAAGTTGTTTAAGTTGAAGAGGAATCTAAAATGAACATGCACACCTGATTTGGGAAGATAAAATGAACTTTGAACTAGTTTAGGATCAAATGAAGATTTCTTACTTAAGGTGTCTCCAAATCGGTTCAATGTACACATAGGCTAAACAAGGATTTCAAAATTGGTTCAAATCTTTCCTAATCATTTTGAAATAGCCTAAAATGAATCTTAACTGCATATTTCTGAGATATCAATGCTTGTTATGGTTAAAACTTTGTGTTTTTGCAATTTTTTACCTCATTTAGCCTCTGATCAAAAGTTGTGCACTTGGTCAGGTATTTTGCGCGCTTGGCATCACATTATGCGTACTTGGTATCACATTCTGTGCACTTGGCATCATATTTTGTACAGGTGGTATCACATTCTGTGCAGGTGGTCATACCACCTGCACTTGCTGCAAACGTGGTCACACATTCTGTGTAGGTGGTAACATTGTATTTTTTGAGGGGTTCTTTGCTTCTTTTCATTCCGATTCCTATTTTTGCACTTGATGAGAAATTTTTATGTGTTAGTAATGATTTGTGCAACATTTTGGAAATTGTGGGATGAAGAATGAATTATAAAACTAATAACGATTTTGATGCAAGACGTTTGTAGAAGACCTTGTGTGTCTTCTAAAACTTTCATGTATGCTTTTAGTAGTTAGAAAACACTTCAGCTTGGTGCTTAAAAAGAATCATTTCTTTCATGTGTCTGAAGTGTCTTCTAGTTTTTGTAATCCATAGGAATTGTATGGACGTATCCTCTCCCCTCGCCTTCGCGGATCTTGGGTGAAAGAGAAATCCATGAAAATCCTTTAGTGTGGCTACCTCCCAAATGCTTTAACAGAGCCAATGAGAGTGGATTGCCCAACTGGTAACAGGCTAAAGCCAATCCCTTCCGAACCGGTATAGAAAATATGTCATTGCGATTAATCTCACAATGAACAGGTGTTGAATATGTTATACCAAGAAGAAGATCTCCCTCAGCACCCTTGTGGTGCGTAAAAACCTACAGAACATAACTTTTGTAGGTTGGGAGGCCTCCATAACGGAGCTAATCTGCCACATGTATAACCACTTGAATGGATGCCTTTACTAAAAACCATGTTGTAGTATCCAAAAACCCTATATCTATTGGCATGGAGGTCAGAGACCAACTAAGACGTCCCATACATTTGCGGCTATTAGTCGAGACAACAGTCCCTTGGGAAGTGATGATCCTTGGGATTCGAAGCTTGGAGTGCTTGAAAAGTGAGTGCACTGTAAGGAGGAGTCCGTGCCTCCAAGATTCTAAGTTTTTCGCTATTAGTAAGTGCGGCTAAACTTCGGTTCAAGTGGGGATTCAAAATATGTTGTCCTTACTATCCTTAGGATGTGGTGTGTTTGTTCCTTTTTACAACAACCATTCTCAATGATGTATCTTGCGTAAGTGTTTCAAACTTTAATAAAATGGAAAAATCTTAAAAACACTCTTCTTAAGAACACTTTTTTCCAAAATTATCTTCAAAAACAATAAAATGGTAAAAAAACACCTTGTCTTTGAGTAAACATATGGAACCTTAAACTTTTCACTTGGAACCTCTTGGCATGCTTGATAGTATTCACCTTGCATATTCATGTCCTAATCTCCTTGCATTTGCATTTCAAAAAGTCCCTTGCATTATAGGCCTTATCATAATCCTCATTATAGTCTCTTTTGCATAGGTCCTAATCCTAGTCCTCTTGCATACATATCTCATCTTAGATCCTCTCTAAAAGCTTTGCAAAAAATCCTAGAAAGTATCCAAATCATGGAACATTTCTTTATGACGCTGGAAATAGGATCTTGACTTGGTCCCCTTTGTCCCAAAAATTTCAACCCCCCCTTTATTAATTGGTCACATTCCACCTTTGATGGATTTGACCTAATCCTTTTATCAAAATTGTCCCTTGTCCCACAATCCTTTTTTTCAAGTCAAGATTTTTATTCAACCTCATAAGGTTATGCTCTTAGGTTTGTCTCCTTTCCAAAGATTTCTTGTCAAAGTCCAAAAAACTAAAAACATAGTTGCATAAGCCTGAGATTTCATTTTGCATAAGTTCCTTGCATTTTAAAAGTTGCATTTCCGAAAATAAAAAAAAATAAATTGCATTAAGCCATAGGTTGCTTTGCATAAAATCATCCAAAGTCCAAATTTTCATTTACATAAAGTCCTTGCATATCTTAGGTTTCATTTTTCATCCTAAAAGTCCCTCAAAAAAAGTCAAAAATATTGCACTTGCATATAGTCATCATGTCAATCTTCACTAGGTTCCAAGGATCCAAAAGGAAACAAGAAACTTATCAACCCATGTTTCCATCACAAGGAAAATCACAATTACCTTTTGATCAAAGACAAGATATACCTTTTCAACAACAAGATTTTGAGCCACAACAAATGACATCAACCCAACCAAGCAATTAGTTACATCAAGTCCATGCAAACATGATTCAAAAGTTGCAAGCAAAATTAGATAAAGAAAAGAAGATCTTGGAAGAGAGGGTAGAAAACATGATAAAGAGTAGAAAGGAGATGGACAAACTCCTTGGATGTCCAAGTGAATATTTTGGTGAAATTGTTACACAATATCTGATTGAGAAATCAAAGATACCAAAACTCATTTTACAACTCAATGAGGCAAATGAAAAATTTAACAAAGCCCAACTCAATCATGTGCAAGAGCCAACATTTTTCAATCAAGTCCCAGATCATGCTCAATTAAATCAAGTTTCAAATCAGTCTCCATGTACTCAAATTTCAAATCAATCATTCAACCAAATTCTTAAATAAACCTTTCAACCAATGCGTGGCATAATTCAATTGGGGTCACCACCTAATTATGAACCGATTTTCATTCCAATGCAACCAAGTGTTCCTCAAGAAACCAAACAATCTCTTGTGCCAACCATACATACAATTCAATCAATATCAAGGTCACCAATAATTTTTCATTCAATAACATTGTTTGGTGATGAAGTCCCTCTTATGTCCTCAAATAAAACAATTTTTTCTCAAACAAGGACAACTTCAAATATGACACCTTTTGGACATAAACCAAGCATACTCAATGAGGACCCTTTTGTTCAATATATTCACTCAAACAATTTGGTACAACATGTCAATAATTATGAGGTATCACCAACAAGATCCATCAAGCAACACAAGTTCAAATCTAAAGTTTTAAAGATTTTTTTTCAAAAATTGGATCCTATAAATGAAGAGGATGACACAAATAATTCACCCGTGTCTAGAAATGTCTCATTCCAAAGAAGTCACATGGATGACATACCTATTTCCCATCAAGATATTAACCTTAAAGAAACATCCATGTTTCCCTCCACTCCTTCATCCCCATATTCCTACTAAGAGAAATCTCCTACATCTCGATCAAGTGACTCTTCCAATAATTCAACCTTCCAAGGGCTATTCATAGAAGAAATCCAAGCTAGTCCTCTTCATAACCTAAGTACCTTTCATGTTGAAGAAACCCTTGAGCCAATTCCACCATGTCCTCCAATTTCAATCAAGCCTATTCATGAGAGTTTCATCCAAAGTCCATCTCTCTTGTGTCCAAACATTGACCCCTTTCAAGAATCCCCCTTACATGTGCAAATTCCTATCCCATGTCAAGAGGATTATAAAAACCACGAAGAAACATGTCTTAAAACATATCACAATCAAGACCCCAATGATGACCAATCCCCCCCAATTGTTGACCAAGACACCATTTCCCTTGAGCCTCATGATGATCCCACTATCCTTATCCCCCCTATCCAAAATGGTCCTTTTCCACCTCAAGAGAGAAATATCCTTCCAAGTCCCATTGACCTTCCACTTCCTAAGCAAGATCATGACTTCCCTTCCATTTCTTCCCATGACCCATGCCAAATCAAGATCGAGGAGTCCCTTCACCTTCACATCCTCCATAAGATCCCATCATCCCTTTGGATCCCCCAAAAGATCCCATTATTCCTCTAGATCCTCCTCAAGATCCATCCATCCATTCTTCTCCTTGTCCTAATCCTTCAAATCCCCCTTGTGATCCAAGCACATCTATGCAAGTTGTTTATGAACCCCTTACACTTCAAATGGGTTCCCCTAGTTCTATTGAGTCTAGTCCACCTCATGGTCCTATAAGTCCTTACATATCATTCACACCTCATAATAATGGACTCGTGTCTTGTAGCAAGTATCCTATTGGTCAAAGAAAGCATTATCAAGTCAAAGGGTTAGATCTCCATGCAAAAGGTATATTGAAACCCTTACTTGTCCAAGAAATTTCAAATGGCCATGGTCTTAATAATAGATATACATCTCAAGGTGTTGGTATTCCTTCAAAATCCAAATCCATACGTATACCTCCCCCTTCAACCCTTCCATCCATGTTAGGTCCATATATTCCTCCCTCCACTAGCTCACAATCCCCTTACCCTTTCCCACATGCAAGTCAACAAAGTCATACACCCTGGAGAACCTTCCATCCATCTAAAATACCTCCATACAATTCCTATCCATCCATGAATTTCATTCCCTTTCAAAGAAATTTGGATGCCAAGAATAAAATCCACAAATCAAGCAATCCACATGCTATCAAGGATCAACATGTCCAGTATAATCAACAGGTACAAAAAAAGAAAAATGTGATCCTAAAAGAAAATTCCAAAAGGCCACAAAGGCCCATTGAGGAAAAAATAAAGTTAAAATCCATATGGGTTCCTAAATCTCTTATGAAAACAATACATTCTAAGGACCCACAAAATAATGAAAAATCAAAAAGCATGTGGATTCCCAAGAAGCTCCTTGAAGCACGGAGTCCCAAAGAGAAGTCCAAATTGGCATCCAAAGTTTCTATCTCTCCATCTAAATGTCTTCCATCTTCCAAATCCATTTTGGGTTCTCGTGTCCCAAAATCCATTCCTTCATTAATCCTTCAAACTCTAAAATATATTTTTCCTCCATCACCCCTCAAGGTGTGTGCCAATGTTGTTCTTGCATCCATATCTACCCATTCAACATCCATCCTTCTTTCACTCCCTCCATCATCCAACACCTGTTGTCCAACCTTTCATCCAACCTATCTAATCCTTTTCATAAAGCTTGTCTCATCTTTATCCAATCACCCACTTTATATCCCTTTGTCATTACCCTACCAACGTCTTTGCACAATATATTTCAAAAGTACATTTCAAAGAGTAAGGCACTTGAGTCCTCCATCCATGTCATTTCATGCATCCAGTTTTTTCCAAAAAGTCAATTTTTTTTAAAAAAAAAGAGAAAATATAAAAAAAAGTTAAAAAAAAGGAGTCAAGAGAAATAATTTTGTCCAATAGTGAAAACCTGGCAAACAGGCACTTTGGAAAAGTACCATGATGAAAACCTGGCAAGCAGGCGTCATGTGTAATTCTATGAACTTCTTGCAGTCTATACTTTGGGGCATATTTCATTGGTGTTATCCTCCATTACTCCTATCATTATCCTCCATTTTCCCCAGCATGACCTCCATTATCCTATATCTGTCATATCCATTATCATATCCCCTTTTCCCCAACTTTGATCTTGACACAGTTACAAATCTTCCTTGAAGCATCACATGTCCTATCTGCTTTACATTGTCTTGATCCCTTTGGTCTACATTGCATATCCTATCACAACCTTTCATCCATATTCCATATCCCTTCTCATTATCCCTGATTGATCTTGCATATCCTATCATTTTCTTGTTCATATCCTGTCATTATCCCATCCAGGTCCTAACATTGTCCTATCCAACTCCCTATCTTGGTCTTGATGTAAAATAAGGATGTTCAATGCAAAACATGTTTTCAAAGAAAAACCTCTTGACATGTCCATTTGTCGCATTCCATACACTACACTATTTTCCTTATCCTATCATTGTCTTAACCAATCCCTTCGCTTGGCACAAAAATGTTATCCAATTTCTTGGATAGTCCTTAGCACCTAAATAGATCCCATGCAAGTGACCCTTGTCCTTTGTCCATCTACCAGTCCATTTCCCCTTTGACAATGTCCCTGCCTTGCTAGACACTGGGGGCAATTTCAAAAAATCCAAAAAAATCAAATACGATCCTGAAAAAAATTCTAAAAATCAAATACAATCCTGAAAAAAGACCTAAAAAATCAAATACGATGCTGAAAAATCCTAAAAATCCAAATAGAAGCTAAAAATTAAAAAAAATCAAATATGATCCTGAAAAAATCTCTAAAAATCAAATACGATGCTGAAAAAAGATCCTAAAAATCAAATATGATGCTGAAAAAATCCTAAAAATTTGTCAAAAGTCCTGAAAAAATATTATCACAAAAAAAATTCAAATATCTCAAAAATTCTAAAAATTGCAAAAGCTTCTTCAAAAATCTTCAATAAATTTATACATACTTGTCTTCTTTTTGGGAAATGATCAACATGTTTGTAGACATCCATGGAAAATTCATCATTCTGTGCTTAACGAAATCATGTTCTCACAAACGCGATCTGAATCCCTGTGACTCAACATTCAATCTGGTTGGACCTGTTCCATCTTTCGATCTTTACTATCAATCAATCATCCAATTTATCAATCAATTCTTCTAATCAGTCAATTTCCAAACTAAGCTATCAAACAAAGAACATTTAATGCAAGTAACAACAGGAGCAGAACAACTGTTGGCTCACATTGTTTCAATGAGTGTTTTATCTCTCATTGATTTTTCTTTTTTGATCATGTTCCTATGCTACACGATGATATCATCTAAACTTATGAGCATAGCTGGGATGGTTCATGACCGGTTTTTTTTCTTTGTCTTCTGCCTGTTTGATGATCTCATAAAATTTGGGGCATGTCTATTATATGCTTCAAGATGGAGAAGATCATCCTTTGTCTGCATTGTGTTTGTTTACGCAAAAGGATGGCTTTCTCGCTTTGGCCTTTTGTGCCACGATGCACTGCATCCAATTTGCAATATCAAAATAAGCTCTTATGACATAATTGCACTTATGAAAGCCAAAATCTTTCTATCTTACTAACATTTCTTCGTCTAATTTCTTCTTTCTCCTAACATTTCTTCAATCAATCATCTTTGTTTTCAAAAAATTGTCCTCACATCAATTTCTACCCAATTTTCTGAGGGGGCATCCTACCTCCATTCTGTCAATCCACTGGGGCATGATATTCTATTTTTCTTTGAGCCAACGCTCTAATCACATTGTCTCAAAGAGGGGAAAAATGTAGACACCTAAAAATGGTTCAATGCTTGTGCCCCCTTTTAACATGTCTTCTATATTGTGTGTTTGATCTTTATCATTCACTAATATTGTGTCATTCTTCCATGTCATCAATTACTAACATTTCTCTCATTTTTGCCAAATTGATCATCTTCCTAAATCAATCCAAGATTATTCCAAACTCATTCGATTCCAAACTCATATCAATGTCATATCAATCTCTTTCAATCAATCCAATAGTATTGTCCAAGTTCATCAATGCTATTGCTGATCATCATTATTTTGGGAACATTGTCAAATTTCATCAATGTTTCCCTATTCCTATTTCAATCCTATGATGTCATCAAATTTTATTGGTGCTATTCAATCATTTCCAAACATCATTATTTGGGTGCATTGTCAAAGCTCATTGATGCCTCGTGATTTCTTAAACTATTCCAGAAACATCAAAATTTGATCCTAATCCTTATCAATATTATCAAAATCAATTCAATTCAACAATAATACCTTCAATTTGATCGATAATTCACTAATCTATCCTCTTGGGATGAATAACCTATAGTTTATCCCTATGTCCTAATTGAATAAATAAAATGAATTTATTTATTCCCTTTATCCTAAGTCTTCACAGTTAATTAATTTTTAATTAATTAATTGCCTAATTCCAATTTATGGGATTTTATAATTTCATAAATACTAATTTTGATTTGTGAGGAATATTGATTTATTTATTGAATTAAATCCTCCTAATCTCACCT
>MU225820.1:1092754-1111920 GCA_018584345.1 Thuja plicata | reverse complement strand
ATTGCTTCTCATTTTCTATAAATTGAGATGCTTTCCTCTCTTTCAAGGTTGAACCACTATCTCCTAGTATTCTCATTATCAACTTGTGCTTTCAAGTTCTTTGTGCAATTGTGTTATTGTCAAAGAGAAACATAATCTACCTTTATGGTGAAGAAAGGAGGACATTTGAGCATCATTTGAAGGGAGTTCTTATGTTTTTATTGCATATTAGTTGTGAATTCCTATTTCAATGGCTCTAATGTTAGATTAGATAGCTTAGCATATTGTTTAGGGTTTGTGGTTACCTAGATATGCTTTTCATGCCTTTTTCTGGTCTTACACGTCTATGTGGTCATCTCTTTGTTTTGAAAATACTATGAGGTCATCCATGTAAATGATAATGCATTTCCCAACTAACCCTTTTAAGGCTATGTCCATTTCCCTTTGGAAAGTGGCCCCGAAATTTATCAGATCGAAGGGCATCTGCTGGTAGGCGAAGGTTCCCCATTTTGTTGTAAATGTTGTCTTCAACCTGTCCTCTTCTTGCACCATTACTTGATTGTATCCTGAGTAACCATCCAGGAAGGACACCATATTGGATCCTTTGACTATATGTAATACATTGTCGAGAGATGGGAGTGGGTAGTTGTCCTTTTTGGGAGGATTTATTCAGGTTCTAGAAGTCCATGCGTAACCTGATCTCACCGGTCTTCTTTCTTACGGGCACCAAGTTTGCGACCCATGTGGAATGTCAAATTGAAAAAATGATTCTGGCATCTAGTAACTTCTGGACCTCCTTTTGAATCAAGGGCTCCATAGTAGGGTTCACAGACCTTTGGCATTGTCTAAAGGGTTTGGAATCTGGTTTCAGAGGGATGTTGTGTACTATGACAAAAGTATCATATGTCTTTAATTGTTCATAACTCCAGGCTATAACATCTCGATATTTGGTGAGGAGTTGGACCATTTTGTTCTTTTCTTCTTTGGTACCCAATTTGCCAATGTGTACCTCTCTTGGTTCTTCCTTCGTGCCAAGGTTGTATGTCTCGCACTCTTTGCTGTCAGGAGTTATGTCTGGCATCTTTTTATGGTAGTGCCATCACCATTGAAAATCCTTTCTAGTTCTACCATCCCCTTTGGTATAGAATTGGTCCTTAGGTTTATGATGCCATGGTTGTTGAGGTCCTCAGGATCGACTGCTTCTTCCTCTTCTTCTTCCTTCCTTTCATCTATGATCTATTTTTCAAACACACCCGCGCACATGATAAACTCAAGGATGTGTTGATCATCTTGGAAGACTTGGAAATTAGTGATATTATCTGGGATGGCTGGCGTTGCGATGAGTTCAACTAAGAACTTCTTTAACTTGGAATTCTCCAGTGGATGTAGTGAAATGACAGATACAGCTAGGGCGTCAGTGATAACGTTCCTTCTCCATGGGATAGATTGGATGTTGAAGGCTTCAAAGTCATTTATAAAATATCATGCCCTATTTAGATAGGCTGAGAGCCTCTTATTGTTGCAAGAATACTGACTCAGACTTGATTGACAACCAATTGCAAATCTCCTTCCACCATCAGATCCTTTATTCCTTTCTCGTGGGCCATGAGGAGTCCATAGATCAGTGCTTCATACTCTACAACATTTACAGTGCATCAAAATGCTAATCTGTATCAGTGTAAGAAGACTTACCTCTCAGGTTAATGAATTCAATCCCCGCACCTGCTCCTTGTTTACATTTGGATCCATCGAAGCGTAATTTCCATATCCGTTGTTGCCCCGCGAGGTTGGATTTGGTGGGGGCCCTTTTGGTGAAACTCATGGCTTTGGTCCTCTGATCCTTCCCTCCATCACTATATGAGGACATTGAATCTCCTTCCCCTGCCCCTTGGATACATCCAGGTCCAGAGATTTTGGCACCTTTACTATTTTCACCTTCTAGTAATCCCTTGTAGGGCGGACAAGATCCATCATCCAAAGTGCTCCAGTCACTAAGCACGTTTAGGGCCGGGCTTTTTTCATCTGATTCTGGCTCACTATCTTGAATTAGATTGGTTGGGATTTCTTCCTTTGGCATGGGGTTACTCTCATCTACCACCTTAAAGCCTTCTTCTTGTGCGTTCTTTGGTAGCGCAATCTGGGCTAATACTCATGATAGTGCCTCCTAGGATTTGGGGCATGTGACCTTCGAATGGTGCTCTTGATGTAACTGACAGTATCCTAGTAGTAACAAGATGCTGGGATTGACATCCCATCCCAAATGCCTCAGGCTTGTTGTAGTGCTATCAATAAAACTTCAAAAGATGTCATCACCGATGGGTAACTCCAGGAGGCCCTAGATGGGACTATGGTCTAAATCTTCCCCTTCTCGGATTTGAAACATGAGGACATCATCCATCTGATAAGTGCCTAAGTCAGTTTGTGTGAACATAAATTCATTAGGAGCATTGCATTCTATGATCATCCTTTTCAGTTTTGGTTCTGCGTCTATCTTTATCTGGTTGTTCAATCCTCTCTAGGGAAACCAGAGTTGAGTGAAATCTATAGACAACCAACCCCTTAGACATTTGGTCCATTCTCAGCTCAACAACATTCTGTAGGTTTCAAGGATGTCCACTATATGTATATCAATGCGCTCTTGTATCCTTGGGTCTGCAACCAATTGAATTTGTACATCGTTGAGCATGCTGATTACTTTGACTTCAGTTTTATCTAGTTGTATCACTACCTGGTTGGTTATCTAGGGAACCATTCCCAATTTTTGAAAAATTTACAAGGGCATAACGTTGCACGACACTCTGAAACCAATCAAGCAACTATGTAAATTCTTCCCAAATATCCGCAAACTGAGTAGGAAAGGGGGTATCTCCATCCTCTCTTTGAACATTGTGGGAAAAACCTCAGAAGTATTGATATTGGATGTGGGTGCTCTTGTATTTCTAGCTGAAGGACCTTGATTTGAATGGTCCAACAATTTTAAAAGGGCTTCCTTTTGAGACGGGCAACCTTGCAGTAATTCAAACATAGATATGTTCACCTTGGTCTTTTTCAACTCTTCGACTGCATCATATTTTTCACTTGACCATGCTGCACTCCTATAACCAACAAATGCATTTGGGGGAGGAGTCGTAGAAGCATTCAACCCTTTAGGAGGTATGGGGTTATTACTAGACTGAGGATCTGGGGGAGTCAGTTGTTTTTTAGGAGGTATACCATCAGTGAGGGGTTCTTTCCTACTCCATAGATTATATGAATTTTGGTGATCATTTTGGAAGATGTGTACTTTAGAGTATTTATATTCATCCTCTTACTGAAATGGGAATACAAACTCTTCTTCTTTTGCGCATGCATCTAAACCTTCTCCAATTCTACACGCGTAAGAATCGAACATCATGGCATTGAAATGAATGAGTGGCTCATCAGGATTCTGATTATGATGGTTGTAGGAGTCACCTCTGTATCCTTCATAGCCTTGGTAAGAGTTTGGATCCCTGACAAAATTTTCTTCCAAATCTTCGTATGTGTTTGCATTATCTGCGGGGATGATACCATTGTTTGGTTGGGTGTTCCATGGCCTAGTGGGCCTTTGCTGCCCAAATGAATTCTCTTGTGTATTTTTGTTGTTGTAAGTATTGAAACCATGATTCAGATTTTGAGGATAGGCATTTGGACCAGGAGATGTCTGATGGTATCCACCTTGGTTTTGGGATGAGTTTAAATTCATCCTGGTGAGCTCACTTGTGAGTTGTGACAAGGTTTTCTTCATGACGTCTAGCTCAGAAGCCATGAGAGTATCAAGTTTAGTTTGGGGCACAACTCTTTGCTCTATAAATGCTGCCTTATGGGTTTTCTAGCCCAGGTAGGTGATGGATGGTGGTAGGGTTGCGAATGGTTGTGACAGAATTAGATTCATTGATGGCATGTGTGTGGCCAAAGTTTGACTATTTGCTGCAAATAGATGTGGGGCATCGGTGTTGTTAATGATGGGCATGGCTGCAAAGTTCCCCTCCTATGGATCCATTTGTTGTGTAAACATAATAGCCTCATTATATACCTTTTCCATTGTATCTCTATCTACAGGGGGAAGTCTTCTTAGGAAAATTGAGGTGAACGGGTCCAAAGCTTTAAGATAAACTTGTATGATAGCTGCCTCTGGTATGGTGTAAGGAGCTTCCAACTTTTCATGCATTTTATGGAAGTGCTGGTTGAACATGGCGATGGGCTCTTTGGGATCTTTCCTTGTTGTAATAAATTGGTGATGTATTGTAGCCAGATCCATGTACAATTTGAATTGGTTAAGAAATTTGGTTTCAAATTCATTCCATGCAGAGATAGATCCCCTTGGCAAATTAAGGTACCAATTGTACGCAAATTCTCCCAAAGTGTAAGGGAAAAGGTGATAGACAACATCCTAGTGGGAAATCTCCTTGCGGTTGCAAATTTATTTGAAGGCACGGAGGTGCTCTTTTTCTATTCTTGACTCACCATATACGAAACATGTGCAAAACCTTTTCGGATTCTTGGGTAGTTCATGGAGTTGTCCAACGAAATTATGTAGCAAAATTTGTGCATTAGCAAAGAAAGCCATCAGACAATGAAGTTGCAAATTCTAATTTTGCAAGTTCTTATTTTTATCTATGGCTATAGGAATAATTGGGATAGCGATGTATGATTGTTGTCCAAGCAGATTTTGTGACTCAACGTGATGGTGAGAGGAGTTCTCCTTTTTTTTCACTTTGTCGCTGCGAGGCCTACGATGGTGAGTGAGTTTAATGAACTCGCTTCTCTTTGGAGATGATCTAACCACTCGCTTGAACTGATCCTGGGTGAAGGATCTAATTTTTTCCAGCTTTTTAGCCTTGAGGCCCTACTTCTAGTGCCACTTCTGTTGAGCGTCATTTTTACACAAGCCAACTTGGTAGGATCTCAAGATTTGATTTACTCTTTTGAAAGAATAACGAAGTTATTCCAAAGGTTCTTCAGGTCCGGGTCACAACCTGGTTGGTTACTCAGTTGAAGACAAATGTGAATGTTCATGAGGAGGCCTTTGCTGGTATGTTCAAGACATCAAATTGCAAAACAATCTTTAGTACTATTTTTGGTATTTTCTATTTTAACAAGATTAGTGTTTGAAATAAAAATGCAATTTTGTATTTTCGAGGTGATTACTTTTAGATTGAGATATAATTTAAAGGATCAAGGTAACAAGAAATGAAGTAAATTACTAAAACAAAATCCTATGGACATAAACCACTATAAATCCTTCCTTGTGAATTGAATGGTGGGGAGATTTGGAACAAACCCAAGAGGTGTAAATAAAAAAAAGTCGCAATTCTATACCCAATGGATGCAAGCGTTTAGAGAGAAAATATATTCACTTGTGAAAGATATTCAAAATATATCAAATTGCAAAGCCACCAAGATGTGCACACCCACAAGATGGATTTATCATTAAGCCCAATAGATGATCCCTTCCATGCATTCATCACAACAAGGTAGATAGACAACAACAAACTCCAACTAAGCTAAACACGAATTCGAAACACAAAAAAACAAGAGGCTCTTTGAAAGTAATGAATAATGCATACACATAATTCACCAATTCACATACATGGAAACAATTTACACACCACGAATGAAGCACCAAATGTAGATCTTTATTGCATTAATAATCTGACCCTATTACATTGATTTGATTACAATATATAGAGTTTTTGATCAACCAACTCTGAATGCCAAAATTAGGGCATCAAAGAGTCTAAATTTATGAAAATAAACTAAAACTAGAGCTTAGCCAAAAAGAGACTATTGCTAACTGATACTGAATAGCTTGCACAGATTTTAAATCCATTTACAATCATTTTTGTCCATGCAAGAGGGATCAAACTCATCAAGAAAGAAAGAGAAAGAAGATAGGGTTACTTCTGTGAACTAGAGTATTCTTCTTGGTTCTTGGAGTTCTTCCTTGGAATCCTCATCTGGAGGTTCTTCTTGCGGTGGGAACTGATAGGGGAGCCTTAGTCCTTCCAAAATGAACTCAAGTTAACCATCAATATGATCTGGAGTTCAACTGGTATGCAAAAATATGATCTCACTGGAAGCACTCAGATTTTTGGCCCCCAGCCTCTACTCCAAAGTTTTTAATATCCAAAACTGGCTAAGTGTCAAACTGACTCTAGAAACCTAAAATTTTTGGCCTTTTTGGAGGCCGAAAGACCAAAAAATATAGAAGGCCAAAAGGTTGAAAATATTGGGAGGACGAAAGGCCAAAAGCTACATTTCCTAAGGAGGCCAAAAGGCCAAAAGGCTGAAACTTGCCTTAGGAGAATTTCACTAAGTGCTGAAACTAATTTTTTCCAAAAATGCTCAAGGGTCTGAGGAGTCAGTTTGGGAATACTTCTAGGTGTGCAACCCGGAGCCTCTATATAATCTCCTGAACTTCTTCATAGTTTATCTTTTTTATTTTCACCTTGTTGACCTTTCATTCTTGCTTCTCTTTAAATGTAGTCAATTCAGAAGCAAAGAATTGAATCTCCTGTTCGTGTCCTTTCATCCTTAATAGTTCCTGAATCTCCTGTCTCAAAATTGTTTATCTCCTCACCTTCATATATCTTTACCAATATTTGGAAGCGTTGTTTCTTAATGATTTGTAAGTCTTTGAGGATGGTTTTCCATTTTCTTGTTTTGGACTCCAAGCCACCTTCATTCTCCATCAAGTTTATTAAATTTGTGGCTTCAACTAAAATGATCCTTTAAGGTTTGAATACCCGTTTGATAGCCTCTTCCCCATACTTTTCAAAATCTCCTTTCCAATTTGCACTTGCTTGGATGAAGGATGGTGTTGAACCCGCTGACAAATCTTGGGTGTTCCTCTTCTCTAATACTGCCTGTAATAAGGCCTCTGCACAACTTGGGTCAATAGGACCAACCATATTGTGAATGAACTTCTTCAAAGATTCATTCTATTCTATCAGGAATTTGATGTCTCCTCATCCTTGCTCATGAAACCTAAGGTATTTCTAATCCCTAAGGATTCCAGTGTCTTGTTCCCTTCCCTGGTGGGTTCTCCCAAATCTACCTCCTCAAACATGTAGTCTTCTGGAGTTGCTTGCGTTTGAGAGGTGCTAGCAAAAGGAACTGCAACCTGTGCCTTCTAGTGACCCCTAGGGTCTTGGGTGACATAGGACATTGTTTGTGCTGGTAATATGGCCCTTGTTTGATGAAAATATTTCCCTAAAGAAGCCATAGTTGTATCTTTCCCCTCATCTTCATCAGTGTAAGTTGTTTTCCTTAACTGAATTTCTTTAGTGAGCCATGTAGGTTTACTAGATGTGGTGACCGACTCATATGGGGTAACCTGAAGGACTGAATCCAAGTTTTGGGGCCCCGAGGTTACTTCCTTATCTGGCCCTTCCTCTTGTTCCTTTTTTTGTTCCTCCTCATTCATTCCTTCCCTTTATTCTCCTTCTTCCCTTCCCTCTTCTGCCTTTTCTTCTTCTGTCACCGCCTCATCTTATTTTTCCTTGTCCCTGTCTTCATCTCCTAAGGGGCTAATTGATAATTCGGTATTAAGACCAATCATGAATTTCAATGTGGTTTCAAAAGATGACACATCTTCTGCACTTACAGATCCTCCAGGGGTTGGGATGAAGCAAGGAAAAGAGATTGATGGTGGTGGAGTAGATGTAAGGAGAGTTGGAATGGGAGATGGGAGAGTAGTAGCTGGAGGTAGAGTTAGTGTTGGAGTTGGGAGGAGTGGTGGTGGAGTAGGAATTGGAGGCGGGAGAGTAGTTGGTGGTGTGAGGTAGTGGAGTAGTAGTGAGGGTCTCTCCTGTGGCATTATCCCCTGTTATATCTTAGGTGATGGGGGTGTCTTGATCTCCTAGCCCTTGATCTGTGCTAGAGCTTACTTTCATGATAGGTACATCAGGTGATGGATTAGTGAACTGAGTGGGAGGTGGAGTGAGGTTTACCTATGGCTAAAATATAGATGGACCTCCCATTTTGTACCCTATTGCATAACCTGGTGTGTCTTTCCCTTGGTCTGAAAATCCCTCCAGACCTTCAAAGTGATACATTTGGAACTCATTTGATCCTAACATCTCGAAGGGATTATCTTTTTCATTGGGATCCTCTTGGTGTTTCCTGGTAGCCTCCTTCTCTCTCCTCTTCTGAGACCTTGTCCTTTTAACTAGGGGTACCTCTTTTGGCTCCTCTTGTACTATTTCCAATTATGGAGACACAAAAGTTATCTTCCTTTTATATGTTTTCTTACCCTTTTTAGTGGTAGGAGGAGATTGTCCAGAAGTGGACAACCCTTCATCTGGCAAAGCCTATGCTGACCATGCTGGAGGATCTATCTACTCAGTCATTCTAGTCTTGGGAGCCTTGTGCCTTGGGTTTGACCCATATTCTATTGTGCGTTCATGGCCATACACTATATTTGGCTTCTGTGGTGGCGCCTTCTTGTATTATGGCTCTATATTTTTCTCTCCACGTTGTTTATCTACCTTGTTGGGTGGATCCATAATAATTTTTACCAAGATTGGGTCCATTTTATAAGGCCTTTTGATCCAAGTTTCCATTGTTCTGAGTACATTCCTAGCCTGGAACTCAATGCCATCAATCTCATCTTTATGAACTTCAACATTCATGATGGGCCTATCATATATTTTATCCAAAGTGTAGATGGCCTCTAATACCTAGTTTGGATCCTTCTCCCAAACCTTCAGAGGAATTGGGGTCTTCAATGTGTGTTGTGAAAGGGTGATGGACATCCTGCAATAATCATGGATCCTAACCTTATGATCATTTATACATTTTATCCAATGGTCTTCTAGATGTGGTTCATGGATATAGAACCTGTCAATGATGTGGTTGTATGTTCCTATAGGGTCGAACCTTGGCTAGACTATTTTATAGATCTCTAGTGGGAATTCATCCCATTCAAAGGCCAAGGATTTGTAGACCTTCATAACTTGTAAAGTGTATGGGCCCAAAGAAATAGGGAAGTCCAAACAATGTTTCTTTTTGTGCTTGATATGTTCATAGGTGTCAGCAAGCTCTCTAGCCATTTCTAAGGTGATTATCCAATCAGATGGATATCGGGGAAAATTCTTAAATCTCAAGGTAGATCCTTCCACCCAAATGTAAGTGAATGTCTTGTACTATATGTAGTAAGCCCCAATGGCCCTCACCTTGGCGGCCGCTTCCTCTGACACCCTCTTCACAAAATCAGCTTCAATGGAATAGATGATTGTGAAGGTGAAGGCGTCATTGACTATCCTATAGTCTGGGTTGTATTCTAACATTTTTTCCTTTCTCTGTAACTAGGGGTACACAATGTGAGGCCATGCATTGGGATCATTTATGTTTCCCCTCTTGGTGAGCCCCGGGTAGTTTTCTCGTGCTGCCAATAAGTACACCATGTAAGTACTCATATAGAACTTATGGTTGTGTTTTACTACCACCAGCTATTCATCCAACCTATCGCTGATGATGGTTCCCCAATCGAACCTAGAATTACGACCTTTGATTTTCTCTATTAAGAGAATCATCCAATTCTCCAGTTGGAAGGACTGAGGTAATCCATATACCCAGCTCAGTAATGTTGGGGCTGCCTGGATATCCTCTTTCATGTACCCCCTCCTGAGGTCTATCTTGTCTAGCCTATTTTTTGGGAGAGGTTGCTCGAGGTAATTCTTATTGACAATGTCATATGCCTCTTCCCCTTTTTTGTTGAACCATCTATTGCCCTTTTCTATGAAGAAGTCATAGAATTTGTCTATGCCTTTGTGGAGGTGGAAGACCTCTTCTATGATCTCTGGTATGATATGCAATACCAAATGTCCCTCTATATTCTGGACCACCATTTTATCCAAGTCATAATGGTTTTCCAAATTCATGATCAGTTCGGATGATGTGACAACCACTGGGTGGGCTGCCGCGTTAACTAGTCCTGATAGGACTAGTGAGGTACAGTCCTCTGATCTCCCAGCCGGTTGGGAACATCTTGTTAGGAATTGATCCCAATCTACATTCCCAATATCAGTATCAGTGATCTCAAGGTATTTGTTTCCAACCTTGGAAGGGGGAGTGTTCCCTTTGTATAAGTTCTTCATTGGTGACACAGTCTTTTTCTTAGGCATTCCTACAACGAAATATGTAAGTATCAATGTTTTATTTGCAGAAGAAACTAAAAAGAACTAAAAATAACTAACTAATCTAGGAAAAAAGGAGTAAAAATCTCTATAAGTAGCCAGAAATGTAGATTTCACACTTTTGGCCCTTTTAGGGTTTCGGGCGTCAAAAAATGGTTTGGAAATCAAAAATCTCAAAAGTGCGGAAGATCAGTTGATGAAAAGGAACCTGTCAGTTTTTTGGTGTGCAAAATTTTGAAAAGATCCTTTGGATGCCAAAAACGTGAAATGGATCTCGGACTCTGCAAGTTCGAGACCCCATAAGGAAGACAATATCTTCAGAGATTTAGACTTTTTGGTGTTTTGGATGTCTTAGAGGTCTGAAACACCGAAAAGGCCGAATCTTTGAGGACCACTTGGGTGACAGACCAGATCTAGTTTACAACCTTTTGGAGGCCAAAAACCTGCAACAAAGGTCACGACTGAAAATAGGAAAAAAATCTAACTAGAAAATGGGAAGGACCAGACCTGACCTAACAAGGAGGGGCTTCCCCTGCAAGGCTAAGGGCATAAAAACCCTAAAAGATAGGGGGTCAGCGTGCACTAGGCTAGACAAGTACCAGGTGCAAAACCCTAAACCTAAACCATGAAGAGGGGAAATAACCACAAAGTGGTGAGGAAGGAACCTACCTTGTGATAGGTAAGAGCAGAGGAGGGAGACATAAGGAGTTTGAAGGCGTGAAGTGATCAACCACCTGGAGCGAGGAAAAAGCTTGCAAAGTCACTTCTTAGAGACGCCGGAGATGAAAGAAAACCTAAGTGAGTCAAATCAGGGCCTTTTTCCCTTTGATAACCTACGGGGGGGGACGTTAGCACTTTTGGTGTTTTAGCATCCAAAACATCAAAATTTTAGAGGTAGACACCTTTCACCCTTTCGGCCATTTTGGTATTTTGGAGGACTTGGTCCTCCCAAAGGCCAAAAAAGGTGTCTTCTTGGCCCAATAGGATGGTAATGAGACTGATTTGTGAGGGACTGGAAAGGGGGAAAACTCAAAAGACCAAAAGACCAAAAGACACAAAAAAATATGGGGGGGGGTTCCCATGGTCAGAGGACCAACATGGGGTGTGTGTTGTGGACCCACAATAGTAAGGTTTTGAGGGTTGATCAATCTAATGTGTTAATCCCCCATACTGATGTTAGAATCCTTATTTATCTCAAACTAGGTATTTAATTCCTGGAATCTCTGCACTTTGACCTTGGTGGCTATCCCATTGATTGCCCTATTACCTTCCTTGGTGGTATAAATAGTTGTTACCTTTACAGGAAGGAAGGACATAAAAACAAGATTGCCCTATTCTAAAGAAACGTATTCCCTTAGCAATTATAACTCCCCTTGCACCTCGTGTAGAACTTTCCACCCCAACTCTGAAGAATAACAAGAACAATCTCCTCATTACCACCCAACCTTAGTCCCCACAAGAATAGATCCCCCCCACAAGAACAAATCCCCACACAATAATAGATCCCCCCATCCACTACCTAGATGCAAGATTCTACAAATATTTCTGCTACCTTGGATAAAATTAAAGGACAATTTGATAAACAACCTGATCCCCCAAGCCTGAGTTCCATAATCCCAGAAGCCTTGCTAGAGCTCCTGAGTGCTTGTGACCTAGACTTTGGTTTGGGAGTCAATAACAATGCCCCCCAACCAAAGCATAGAACATAAAATGCACAACAAATCACTTTAAAAAGGATCCAAATAAGTGTAGATAAAGTAAGGTCTATCCCTATACCCAAGTGGAAGATTTATTCTATTATCCCTCCAGGTCAAGGTGTTTCCTCTGACCAACCTGCAACCCTTGATGTATTAGTAGACAAGATTGGTAGCCTTGGATATTTTTCTCTTCCGTTAGACTCCCCTACTGCAATAGTTTTGTTGATCAGGATAGTGGAATTGGGGAAGACAGATTGACCCCTAATTAGGCCCTAAATGATAAAGTCAATGAATTCTCAGTTTTTGTTATCCATGCACCTCCCCCCTTCCGTCCCTGCTAGAACAATGGAAATTTGAACCTAGAGGGAAGAAGAGAATAGAGATACCCATCTTGGCTAAGGATACGGTTGTGTTGGAGGTTGATCAGAGGAAGGATCTTTAGTTGGAGGAGGGAGAAATCAATAGAATTCAGGGAGGATCCCTCAAAGAAGATATGGATACATTTATCTTCACCACAGAAGATGGAAAAAAGCATAAGAAGTCTAGTAAGCCTATCAAAAAGACCTTGTTGGATGTTTTTGATGGGATTAACATTAAAAAGAAGAGAGGAAGGCCTTCTTTACTAAATGGTAACCCTAAACCATCCAAGAACTCAAAGAGTGAAATTCCTTAGTGCTTCAAGAGTTTTCTAACCCCCATGGATACTTATATGTAGTGGTTATATATGTGAAAATGGGTACCTGTTCTTGCAAACACAAACACACACACTTCAATAGATCATTGCATGGTTAGCGGGTTAGAAAACACTAAATAAACAACTAACCTAAATCAATCTATTGCCTTCTAGTAGGTAGGAGTATAGAATTTTCTCTCAGGTCATCGCAAAGTCTAGTGACTACACCTGTTCTAAATGAAGGATTTTAAACCTAAATGATTGATCTAAAATGATAGATGAAAGATGTAGATTTGTTGTTCATCCAAGCTAATTAGATTTATTTTAAAGTGCCAAATGAAAGATGATGATTTATTTTAAAACCCAAATCAATGTGCTCTAAATTAGATGGATTGCATGCTTGAAAGTAAAACAACAATGCTAAATGATTAAAAGATAAGAAAATAAAATGCAGTATAATAAAGATAGAAGAAGTTAGGATCATTTGTGAAGGAAATAAGGTTCTCTTTTATAGAAAATCTCTGTCGAATTGATGATCGAGATTAGAGGAAAAGAGTGGCTCGGATTTGATTTGAGGAAGCACAATTTATGTGCAAAGAATGTGATTGGTCGAAAGATTTTGTTGACTGAACTGACTGATCAGTCTTTTTGGAAACTTCCATATTCAGTTCTCAGTTAACTGAAATGTTTCCAAAATGATAAATAGTGGAAAATCAGTTAACTGAGTGGAACTGGATTGTTTCCAATTTGATAATCAGTTAACTGAGTGGAACTAGATTGTTTCCAATTTGATAATCAGTTAACTGGATTTGATGATGTCATATGCATTTTCAATAATTTAAATGATTTTGAATGCACATTTTTGTTTTTATTAATTAATTTAATTCCTTTTTTACTTAATTGAAAATTTTGTAATATTATTTAATTAATATATCAGAATATCAATTAAATAGTTAAGATAAGGTTTATTTGCCAATATATTATGATTTCAGGAATTAATTAATTAATCAAGTATGATGATTGATTAGGACCTAGGGTTAAGGTCAGATCAGTTGGAATTTGATAGATTGAGGAATTGCCTGTTTGGTTTAGGACTTAGGGTTTATCAAGATTAGGGTTTCTTGATTAAATTTTGCGATTGGGGGTCTAGGGTTTAGGTGACCATTTTTATGTGATTACATTTTCTTCTCCTTGAATTGATGTGTGATCAATGCATTGATTCAAAGGCTTGTTATTGATGAGATCAAGAATAGTTTGATTTGAAGGGATGAAACCATTCTTTAGAAGAAGACCAACTTCAAGCTTGACTGTAAGGAGATCAATCAAAAGATATAAAACATAATGCTCAGTTTGATTTGAAGCGATGAAACTGAACATCTATCAGGATTTCGTAAACCTTTTGATTGGTTTGAAAAAATAAATAGTTTGATTTGAAGTGATGAAACTGATTACCATTCAGAGATTTGATTAGAAAGAAAATTGACTTGATTTGAAGCGATGAAGCCAATTTGATCAATGAATCTAGTTTCAATAATGAATATCCCGTATAAGACCTATCTTGTCTGGTTTTGAGTATATTCATCACTGTATAAGACCATTGATTAGGTTGCCTTTGATTTAAGATGATCTCAACTTGATTTGATGGTATGAAGCTGAGATGCCCCAAGCGATGGGGTTTTGATTGAGGATATGATCACTGTAATGTTGATGTCTTGATCCTTCCCTCTTAGGAGAAAAATAGAAATATGGCTAGGTTCCCTAGTGATCATAAGCAAATCGATTGATTAGACAATTTAGGAAGTATTAGAAATAATTGAGAGGGGGGGGGGGGTGAATCAATGGCCTCAAAAATATTCCAATTAATCAACCCAAAAACTTAGTACCACAATATTAAGCCTCTAGTTAGCTTCAGTCCTATAAGATGAATGCCTTCAAATATACTTGTCAAATAACTACTATTTAGAGTGCTCTGTTAAACCTTATTCTTAATGTTTACCGAACAACAGTCTTTCATTTATCGAAAAATAGTAAATAGCTTAATGTATACCAATCAATCTAGATTAGTTATGTGTAATGAAAAACACTAAAGTAATGACTCATAAACACATTGACACATGGATTTTTAACATGGAAACCCTATTAAGAGAAAAACCACTTGAGATCGGTAACCCAAAATTTTCACTCTTTTGAAGTGAGCTCGGTGAAGAGCCAACCCTGTTAAAGGTTACACACACACTGTTAGGTGTGACCTTGTTAGAGGATTTAAAAGATTAGTTTTTCACTTGATATCGAGCATCTCTATGCTACCTTCTATCACCAAACCCTAGTTTGTCAAATGGTATCTGGAATCTCATGCTATCTTCATGATCAAACTTTTTGATACTCCTTAGGATGTATCTCAATATAGAAAGGATTTTTAAATCTTGCTTAGTTAAGAGACTTTCTGAATCAATGGTTAAATTGAAATAGTAAAAGATTTGTTCACATATACAACTTATACTTGTAGATTTTCAGATCTATTGTAATCTCATTAAACCATTTTGATCAATATATCTTTTTAATACCTTTGCTCCACTTTTGTTTTTGCTTGGTGATGCTATGCTCTATTGCTCAGTGTCCGCATAAATATTTAGCTCTTTCCTTAGCTTGATTGATCAGGACTGTATGAATTTTTTCTTCATCAGTTTCTCTTCAACATCCTCTTTTTCATTCACTCCCCTTCATTCATAATGAATTAAGTTATCTCTTTATAGACATGATATCACTGTTTCTTTCTTCTTGATTTTCTTGTTCTTGGTGTGATCCACAATCTTAGCCAATCTTGATTTAAAGCATAAATCATGTTTTATCTCATATAAATCTTCTTACCAACTGGATAAAAAAAAATTTAAATCCTTTACTTATCTCTAGCTTTATCTTGTCGATGAAAACAATGATAAAAACCAGTTAAGTCTATCTTGTAGCCCTTCTAGCTAGATATTTTTTCATTTCTGAACTCCAGTGTTTTAACTCTTTGATAGCTTCGGTCAAAACTTTAGTTCTCCTTGGGCTTCTCCATCAGTGTTGTCTATCCGTCGGGGTTGTCTGTCCTTCGGGCTTCACTGTAAAGTTTTGCTCATCGGTTAATACTATAATTCTGGCCGTTGGTAATGCTTGTGATGTTGCTCTTTGGTAATGCTCATTAGTTTCTTTTCTCGAGCATCACTGTGATTTAACTTTTGGTTTTCTCTGTCCTTCGGGTTCCACTAGCCGTTGATGTTTGAAGTCACTTAGTGAATGCTTGTCCTTTATGCATTACTGAAAGCATAATATTTCTCTCTCTAATTCTTTGAAGTCTTTGACACTTTGATTATAACTAATTAGATTATATCAAGTTGACATCAATGACAATACAATCCATTAACTGATTTAATGTCTTGCATTATATTTTTGCATTTTGGTGATCAACTAAACATCTTCAAACATTCAATTAGTTACAGGTCATCAATATCTCCCTTTGGCATTGATGGAAACACACTACATTATCGTACTATATTATGACTAATACAATATGAAATATAACAGTTTCATCAATCTTTCCTGTTGTAACTATTACAGATGTCTGACTCTCGATAAGCTCATATAGATTAGATTTGTTTCGTGCAGAGTGGGTTTCTTCAATCTTTAATCCCTTCACTGGATAGATGTAGTAGCTTCTGTCTCTGTTCTGATATGTGTTCTACCTTGACTGTTCCTCTTCTTGATAATCACTTTTTCTTTGACAACAATCTCTCTCTTTGTATGTACTCTCTCCCTTAGATGGATATTTCATATGTAATCTCTCCCTATGGATAAATATTAACTCTTCCTTTTGATTCTTAGGAACTTCTCTTCATGGATAATGATATAATCTCTTTGGATAATGAGATCATCTCTCCCTTATAATAATGAGAATCTCTCTCCCTTATGATTCCTGATAATGAGATAATATCTCCCTTTGACAACAATTCCAAACAATTTTCTTCTATATCATCTTCCATCCCCTTTTTATAATATACTTCTTGAATTTCCCTATTCATCAGCAATACACTGTCTCTGGTGTTCGGTGCATATTTATACCTTATTGTGTACAGATGAATCTGTTGCTTTTCATCTCAGTGATTGCATCAACATGAATGATCTTCTGATTGTGTGTAGGCTGATGCAGCCTCCTAGTCAGATTACTGACCGATAGAAAAGGGTTGTACCCCTAGTATTTGTCTCAAGTACTCAAATGTATCTTTCGGTAATGGCTCGGTGAATATATCAGCTAATTATTCTTTTGATTGAACATATTCCAGTATCACCTCCTTTCCTTGCACTTTTTCTCTTAGATAGTGATACTTGATAGCAATATGCTTAGTCTTAGCATGCATGATTGGATTCTTAGAAATGTTAATTGCACTGGTATTATCACAATAGATAATCACTAGTTCAAGAATCTTCATATTCATACCTTCCAACAACTATTTGATCCATGCAATATTGGAGAAAATTGAAACAAAAATAAGATATTTTGCTTCTATAGTAGACTAATAGATGCATCCTTGCTTCTTTCTGATCCATGTGACAAGTCTGTCACTCATGAAGAATGCTCCTCCAGTTGTGCTCTTTCGCTCATCAATGTTTCCAGCCCAATCAACATATGTATAGACTTGTAGATAAAATTTTCTTTCTCTTTTATACCATAAGCCATAGTCCTTGATGTTATTTAGATATCTCAGAATTCTCTTGACAACAATCATATGTAATTCTTTGGGATTAGCAGAGAATCTTGCAACTATTCCAACTGCATGTGCTATATTTGGTCTGATATGAACAACATACATTAGTTTGCTAATCATTGATCTATACAAGGTCTGATTTACCTCATTTGATTTGTCTTCTTTTGTTAGCTTACATCTAGTAGCCATAAGTGTTCCAACTGGCTTGGAATCTTCCATCTTGAATATCTTCAACACTTCCTTGATGTATTTGGACTGAGTGATATATATTCCTGCATCTTGTTGAAGAATCTGTAGACCAAGAAATAATTTGATCTCCCCAAACATAGACATGTCAAATTATTTTCTCATTTCATTAGCAAAGGATTTGCATAACATTTCATTTCCCCCAAAAAATGATATCATCAACAAATATTTCAGCAATCAGAATATTACCATCGACATCTTCTTTTAAGTACAAATTGCTATTTTCACTTGTTCTTACAAACTCAATGCTAATGAGATAGGAGTGAAGTCTTTCATACCAGGCTCTAGGTGATTTTTTCAATCCATACAAGGCTTTATGTAGTCTACATACCATGTTCCTCTTGTCTGGATCAACAAACCCTTCTAGTTGTTCAATGTATACCTCTTCTTCTAGTATTCCATTTAGGAATGCAAATTTGACATCCATCTGGTATACCTTGAATCCTTTGAATGCAGCATAAGCAAGTAAGATTCTAACTCCTTCTAGTCTAGCAATAGGTGCAAAGGTTTTTCCATAATCAATACCTTCTTCTTGTACATACCCCTTTCATACTAACCTTGCTTTGTTTCTTGTGACTTCTCCATTCTCATTCAACTTGTTTCTGAATATCCATTTGGTACCGATGACATTCTTGTCATTAGGTCTCGGTACTAGTGTCCATGTACTGTTCTTCTCAATCTGTTCTATTTCTTCATTCATAGCACTAACCCATTATTCATTTTCAAGTGCAATATTAACAGATTTAGGATCAAAATCACAAAGTAAACATCTAGTGTTTAGTGAATTACTTCTTGTTCTCATTCTAGCCTTCTTGTCTCCTATGATTTGATTCTGTGGATGATGTATTCTGACATACTTGGCAAAGTTTCGGTTCAACTCTTTGTCCATCATTTTGAGCATCTTTTTGACCTTCATTCTGATCTCCATTGCTTGGTACATCATCTTGAGTATTATCTTGATTTTCAGTAATTGCAGCCTGATGCTCGGATGCAATGTTCTGTTGCTCGAGAGCAATATACTGTTGCTTGGGTAGAGTTTCAGGTTCTTCAGTATAAAAAAACCTATTTTAGTCCTCTGGTTCTCTTCTAATTTCCTTATCATTCTTTTTTGTAAATTCATCTGTCTTTACATTTTCACTTTCAATGATCTTGTTAAGACATTTATAAGCCTTGATTTTGGTGGAATACCCTAGAAAGATACCTTCATCACTTTTGGAGTCAAGCTTTCCATTTCTATCATCCTTCAAAATATAACATTAACTACCAAAGATTTTGAAGTAACTTACATTGGGTGTGTAACCATACCAAAGCTCATAGGGTGTCTTCTTTGTGTCCTTATTCAATTGTACTCTATTCAATATGTAGACAACAGTACTGAAAGATTCCCTCTAGAAAGTTTGAGTGATGCTTTTCTCAATCATCAATGTTCTTGCACAATCAAAAATTGATCCGTTTCTCCTCTCAACAATTCTATTTTGTTGTGGTGTTCTCAGTGCAGCAACCTATCTTTTAATTCCATGCTCATTACAGAAATTAGTGAATTCATCTAAAATAAATTCCCCTCCTCTATCTGACCTTAAGCATTTTAATTTCTTATCACTTTGTTTTTTTACCATAGCCTTATACCATTTAAACATCTTGAATGCTTCTGATTTATCTTTTAAGAACA
>MU225820.1:1073796-1087617 GCA_018584345.1 Thuja plicata | reverse complement strand
ACATGGGTGTTCCAATAGGTTTGGAATCTTCCATACCAAATTTCTTAAGTATCTCCTTGATATATTTTGATTGAGTAATGTAGATACCATCCTTCATTTTATGTACTTGTAATCCAACAAAGAATTTGATCTCACCAAACATAGACATCTAAAATTCTTTACTCATAGCTACAGAGAATGCTTTGCATAGGTCATCAAATCTAGTGAATAATATGTCATCAACAAATATCTCTGCTAACGGTATTTTGTTCTATGGTCCTTCTTTGATGTATAGGCTACTATTATCATTGGTTCTTTGAAATCCAATACTTACTAGATAGCTATGCAGTCTTTCATAGCAGTCTCTAGGTACTTGCTTCAGTCCATACAATGCTTTGTGCAACTTTCAAACCATATTCCTTCTGCTAGGATCAACAAATCCTTCAAGTTGTTGAATGTAGACTTCTTCTTCTAGGATTCCATTTAGAAATGCATATTTCACATCCATATGATATAATTTGTATCATTTATGTGTAGCATATGCCAGAAGAGTTCTAACTCCTTCAATTTTTGCAACTGGAGCAAAAGTTTCTCCATAGTCAATACCCTCTTCTTGAGCATATCCTTTACAAACTAGTCTGGCCTTGTTTCTAGAAAATTTACCATTTTCATTCATCTTATTTCTAAAAACCCACTTGGTTCCAATCACATTCTTGTCCTTTGGCCTATGCATAAGAGTCCAAGTTTTGTTCTTCTCAATCTACTCAATTTCTTCATTCATTGCTTCTATCCAACTTTCATCATTCAATGCATCTTTAACAGTTCTATGTTCAAATTCACTTAGTAAGAATGTACCTTTGAGTTTGTTCCTTGTAATTACACCTTCTGTCTAACCTCCAATTATCTTCTCAGGTGCATGATGCCTTTTAACATATTTCAAAAGTATTGGGTCCTTCAGTCTAGATTCTGGACTTGATCCACTAGCTCTATCATTTTCAAACATTCTTTCTTGTTCCTCTGTCTGATGCTCGGGTTCCACTATCTGTGACTCAGTTCCCTCTGTCTGTGACTCAGGTTCCTCCATCTGTGACTCGGTTCCCTTTGCTTGTGACTCAGTTCCCTCTATCTATGACTCAGTCTCTTCTACTAGCAGCTTGGGTTGCAGAGTTTGTGCTAGTATATTTAGTGGTCAACAATTCTGCTATTCAATCACCATTGCTCAAGTCATAGGTATAGTATCAAGTTCATGATACACAAAGTTCTTGTAGTCTTCAGGTTCTTTACTTCTCTTCTCTTCACATTTTTCTGCAAACTCATCAATCTTGACATGTACACTTTCTATGACTTTATGAGTAGTAAGATTCAGACATTTGTATGCTTTTCTTTTACATGTGTAACCTAGGAATATTCCTTCATCAATTTTTGCATCTAGTTTTCCATTTCTTTCTTCCTTCAAGATGTAGCATCTACTTCCAAATACTTTGAAATAATGAACATTAGGTTTATAGCCATACCATAATTTAGAAGGTGTCTGGTTACTACCTTTCTTTAGTTAAACTTGGTTCAGGGTGAAAACTATAGTGCTGATGGCCTCCTTCCAGTATTTGGCAGCAACATTCTTTTCAATCATTAGGGTTTTGGCACAATCCATGATGGATCTGCTTCTTCTCTCTGCTATTCCATTTTTCCATGGTGTACCAGGGGAAGATACCTATCTTTTGATTCCTCTCTCATTATAGAATTCACTGAACTCATTAGAAATGAATTCTCTTCCTCTGTCAGATCTTAGGCATTTTAGTTTCTTTCCTGTTTCCTTTTCAACTCTTGCAAGCTACCATTTTAATTTCTGAAAAGCTTCTGATTTCTGTTTGAGAAACATGATAATCATCATTTTGGAATGATCATAAAAAAATAGAATAAAATACGTCTCTCCAGTATAGCTTGTTGTTCCAATTGGTCCACATAGGTCAGTATGTACCAATTCCAATACTACATCAGTATTGTAATTCTTGCTTTTGAAACTACTCTTGCTCATCTTTCTGATTTGACATTGTTTTCATATCGCTAACTCGGGTTTCTTCAAAATAGGAATACCTCTGATTCTCTTGTTCTTGCTTATGTTTACTAGATTATCAAATTTTACATGACACAAACTTTTATGTCATAACTATCTTTCTTCTACTTGTGCAATAAAGCATGGACCTTCAGTGAGATCAAGATAGAATAAATTACCTTTTGTTTGTCTGCCAGTTCTGACTAGGTTCCCTTTACCATCTAGGAGCTTGGCCTTATCATTCATGAATTCTACCTTGAAGCCAATGTTGTTTAGCTGTGCTACACTAAGTATATTTCTCCTCAATCCTTCAACCCAATAAGCATTATCACATTTGAGTCCTTTTGTCAGAACAATGCAACCTTTTCCTCTTATAGGGCAAGGTTCATCATTCCCAAAAATGACACTCCTACCATCATAGTGTTCAAGATGTTCAAACTTTGTCTTATCACCAGTCATGTGATGAGAACAACCACTATCAATTATCCATGTGTTATATTTATTGATGTTTGAAAGAAGTGTTATCTTTTCATCTTCTTCATCTGACTCATCCTTAATAGAAATATAAACCATTTCTTCTTCTTCATCACTGTCAAAATATTTAGCAATATAAAAATACTTCTTACCTTTATCCTTGTAGCTTTCAAGTATTTCTTGAAATATTTCTTGCCTTTGAATTTGTTGAAATTTTTCTCATATTTTTCTTCTTTGTTTAGACACTTTGCAGCAATGTGACCAACCTCATTGCATGAAAAATAAATCAATGGTATATTTCCTCTATATTTTCCTTTTGCAACTCTTCTAGAAAGTAACGCTTCAATGATGTCAAGATCTTCATCATCATATTCATCATCACTGTCACTTTCAATCTGCTTCCCTTTTGAGTATCTACCCTTCTTACCAAGGTTCAATTTCTCTTTCAATGCAGACTCAAGATTGCTAGTGCTAGGAGAGTAATTATCAAATTTGTCCAGCTCAAAAGTTGTAAGCCTTCCCACTAATGTATCTAGAGTTATATATTTTTTGCACCTCATCTCTTGAATGGATGAAACTCTAATAGCATAAATAGGAAGTAAAGTTCTTAGTACCTTGCTGACCATTTTTGTATCTTCAATTATTCCACTTGCATCTCTGATGGCACTCACAATATTCTTGATTCTTGATTCTATCACTGTATCTTTTAATGTCATCTCCTTCTTTCATTTTCATCTTGTCAAATTGTCCTCTTAGACTTTCTGATTTGGCTCTCTTTACATTTGCATCTCCTCCATGAATGTCCTATAATTTCTTCCACATATCATAGGCTGTAGGGTAGTCCTTGACTTCATAAAATTCCGAGTAGCTGAGTGAAGAAGCTATGTCAATCATCATTATGTTATGAAGCTTCTGTTCCATCATCTATTCCACAGTCATAGTCCCTGTTGGTTCCACATATTTTCTCTCCAAAAATTTCAAACCAGCATCTCCGCTAGTAGATAGATGTAGCTTCATCAGCTCCTACCATGCTAGGAAATTGTCTTTGTTTAGCTTAGGGATCTCCCTTCTATAAGACATATCTGATCTTTAGCTTAGGCCTTGAAACCTTTTCTGAAAGCACTTGAAGCTTTGATACCAATTGTTGGAAATGAGATAAGTAACTGAGAGGGGAGGGGTGAATCCATTACTCCAAAACAAATCCTTTGTCCCTTAGATGTCTTAAATACTTTAACACTGTTACTCGGTTAATTAAGATATTCTTCTATAACTCGCGTGTCAAAGCAATATTTATAATATCCAATGCAATTATACTTTAGAGATTAGGTGCAGAAACATAAAGCATAAAAAAAATAACATATACACAGGTAACACCAAGATTTAATGTGGAAACCCAATATGGAAAAAACCACCAATGTAACTAGTTACTATTTTTCACTCTTCTAAAGTGAGCCTGTTAGGAGCCAACCCTGTTAAAGGTTACAATAACACACTGTTAGGTGTGACCTTGTTAAAGGATTTAATTACCCTATGAGGAGTCGCCTGGTTAGAGTTCTTTAACACTTCAACATAGAAATGCTACCTTGTGAGAGGATTTACAAAAAATACTGTTAAGTCTACTCTGTTAAGAGATTTTAGATCACTGCTACAATTGTTAGAAAGTAACAATGAATTGACCTGTATGTGTAAGCAACTATCTTTGTTGATTCAGATCTCTGTTCTGATTATGACTAGATCCTTGATGATTAGATGTTCTATTGAATATCTGAGTGATCTGTACTCAATCAGAATCCTATATGATTTCACTTCACTCTTCATATCATAGAATTCCACACTTCTGCTTTTACTCTTTCTACTTTCACTACCACTGGTTCAATCCAAACTTGACCTTTCATTTATATGGTAAGCCCTATCAAGTCATCTTGAATATACTTCATAATAATAAATCACAATTCAGTCAGCCTCATATAACCAATTAATTATAGAATATAAATCACTGTTAGTCAGCTGCCACTGAATGCTCGACCAAGACTAAAATGCCTGAGTGACTCGGTCAACACCAAACTTTCTTCAATGCCCGACTGAACTCAGTCAACACTAAATAACTCATTCTATTCACCAACTGTGCTCGGTTTGAATGTATACATTTTTGTAAAATCACTAGATAAGTGTAAATACATGTGTAACATCAATGAAAATACACAATTGAATAATTGTCTTCAACAGTTCTTCATCAGCTTCTCTTTAGCATCCTATTTTTCATTCACTCCCCTTCATTCATAATGAATTGAGTTGTCTCTTTATAGACATGATATCACCGTTTCTTTCTTCTTTATTTTCTTGTTCTTGGCGTGATTCACAATCTTAGCCAATCCTGATTTAAAGCATAACTCATGTTTTATCTCGTCTAAATCTTCTTGCCAACTAGATAAAACAACTTTAAATCCTTTACTTATCTCTAGCTTTATCTTGTCGATGAAAACAATGATAACAACCAATTAAGTCTATCTTGTAGCTCTGCCAGCTAGATATTTTTTCATTTTTGAACTCCAGTTAACTTTGGTGTTTTAACTCTTTGATAGCTTCATTCAAAACTTCAGTTCTCCTTAGGCTTCTCCGTTGGTGTTGTCTGCCCGTTGGCGTTGTCTGTCCTTCGGGCTTCACTGGAAAGTTCTGCTTGTTGGTTAACACTGTAATTATGGCTATCAGTAATTCTTGTGATTCTTCTCTTCGGTAATGCTCATCGGTTTCTTTGCTCGGGCATCACTGTGATTTAACTTTCAGTTATCTCTATCCTTTGGGTTCCACTAGCCGTCGGTGTTTGAAGTCACTTAGTGAATGCTTTTCCTTTATGCATTACGAAAAGCATAATATTTCTCTCTCTGATTCTCTAAAGTATTTGACACTTTGATTATAACCAATTAGATTATATCAAGTTGACATCAATGAAAATACAATCCATTAACTGATTTAATGTCTTGCATTATCTTTCTACATTTCGGTGATCAACTAAACATCTTCAAACATTCAATCAGTTACATGTCATCAGGAAGAAATTGATCAAAATAGAAATAGGTCCCAAGTAGTTAGGATAGGATATGTACTTGATGGGAGGTCTTGTTTGACCAAGATTGACCAAAAGTAAGATACATGGATTGACTGGAAGAAAAGTACAAGAGATTTCCATTGGTTGGAGTCCAGTTGACTGATTGTGCAAGCGGTCAACTGTAGTTGACTGAAAAAGTCTAACATAGATTTTTATTTCGATCCTGAAAATGGAATCAGGACAATTGAATTAGCGAGGGGTGTCATGTTCACGCACAAATGACCACTTGACGATGAGAAGATTGATCATTTGGAGTCTCAGATCCTTCACATTGGAGATAGATAAAGTTATTATGCAGATGCAGATGCAGATGCAAGACTAACATGAATGCAACCTAAGGTGTAGTCACTGAACCTTTAGCATTGAAAATTTTCATCATCGAGATTTTTTGGAACATCAGAGTTGATACAATCCTTATTGGTACCAGTGCGACCATAATAATATGAATATGACTTTCATTGGATAAGATATAAGAAACTAACATAAGCATTGGGGCATAAAATCCGAGATGACCTGAACGTTGTTTTGAGTTGATGTTGCAAGAGTGCATCAGTATCGAGGCATTCAAAGCCAAGATAACCATGAGTGTGATCTTGCGTAAACAAGTAGAGCAATAACAGTCAAGGAGATAGTTTTGACCTCTCCTTGGTGTACAAATAAACAAGATCGATGGATGTGAGGATTTTTTGCCTTAATGCAGGAGCTCTTATCACATACACCCTATTTATTTAACGTCGCTGGATCATTGGGACCACACCAACAAGTAGTAGACAAAGAAAAGATTAATGAAAAATCAATGATAATAAACAACATACAAATAGAAGTTCAACATACTTCAGCCAGTGTCAAAGTTTTTGGATGTGTACATGTATGAGGTGTTGAGAAAGACCACTGTGCTTGTGAGTGCGATGTGTTTAAGTGTTATCGATTTGTTGTTTATGTTTGTGGTATCCAATGTGTGTTAAGAAACACAGATGCATCCAAAGATAGTGTTAAGAAACACTTTTGATTAGGGTGTTGAGAAACACCTTTTTGTGTCAGTATCAAGTTATCCTTCAGGAATGACAAGATTACTGACTCTTGTGTAGTCCAAAGTGTTGGAATAGTCCCAAGCAATAACTGAGAGGGGGGGGGGGGGGGGAANGGGGGGGGGGGGGTGAATCAGTTATCAGCTAGTTTAATTATTTTCTCCAATTAATTACAGAATAACATTAAGCATTAACACATTCAGATAACACAAGATAGAACACAACATTTTTGGTTACGGGGAAACCAAATAGGTAAAAACCCTGGTGGAAATTAGCACCCACAAAGAACTGTACTTGAGTATAATAATCCCTATTATAAGATCTTACCACCCTATTAGGAGTTTATCTTTACAATTCAATAAGTACAATGACCTGGTTAAGGGTCGGACCCTGTTAGGAGTCTTTTAAAAATAACCCTGTTAGGGGTGAGAACTCACTGTCCAAAAAACTCACTGCTAAAATGATGAAGGCTACAACCTTCAGTAAAATAGATATACACTATATTTGATAAATGAACTGTTTGAGTAGACCTGCTATCTTGATCAGTTCCAATGAATTGTAATCTTCTTCTTCTTATTCACATAGATCTTCAATTTTTACTAACTTTCTGTTCTTCTTTGTCTTCTCTTTTTCACTTCATTTTCATATTTAGCAATCACAATTGAACTGCTATTTGTATCTTTCCCAAGGATAAGGTCACAATAGATTTATAAAACACTTCATCAACTTCCTTTTCAGATTAACTAAGCACGCTATCAAAATTAGGACCGTGCAACTCAAGATGAGTGGACGTGTCGCTTCACATAGTCGGCTCTACCAAATTGACTCAATCATCACGCTTTAGTTAGAACATGTTTAGCGCCTTTGGATAATCATCATTAAATCATAACTAAATATGAATACAAACACACATATCCCAAAGATGGGCGCAACTCAAGAAACAATGTAAATACGTTAGCTCTTAATAGATGATCTTCAGAAACTGTAACTGTCAAAACAAATTAACATAACGCCACTGAAACTGCATATCTGAATTTGCGTGAATGCACATATCAACCAAAACATGTCTACACCATGGAAATAAACACGCAAGGCTCCAAAACATCTATACTGATAATTGCATATAGGACACCGCTGTATATTATATGTTGTCATCAATGACAAACATACAATCAACAATTTGCACAGAAGCAAATCTCCAACACAAAGATACGATCAAATTTGGGGACCTATGCCCCATGGTAACAAAATCTAATTTTGAGGACTGACTTGAATCATACTATGAGGATAAATCTAATTCAATTTCCCCCAAGCTATGACCCTGGATCGGTTTCAAGCCAGGAGGGTTCTCAAAAGAACCAAAGTGTCACAAAAGTGACTGAAAGATATGTACAAACTGAAGCAAAGGATTGCCAAGACTGAGCATTGATAGATGGAATGCTCAGTACAAGAGGCGCCTGTTTACCAGGTTTTCACCTACTTGGTAGAGATGCTATTTATTAGAAATTGACTTGATTTGAATCGATGAAGCAAATTTGATCAATGTGCCTGGTTTCAGAAATGAATGACTCGTCTAAGACTGATATGTCTAGTTTCGAGAGTATATGTGAAAATCGG
The DNA here is from genome assembly GCA_018584345.1 of Thuja plicata. Classification (NCBI taxonomy): domain Eukaryota; kingdom Viridiplantae; phylum Streptophyta; class Pinopsida; order Cupressales; family Cupressaceae; genus Thuja; species Thuja plicata. The sequence continues at coordinate 1,079,360 of MU225820.1, read as the reverse complement.
CACCTGTTCTTGCAGACACAAACACACAAACTTCAATAGATCATTGCATGGTTAGCGGGTTAGAAAACACTAAATAAAAAACTAACCTAAATTGATCTATTGCCTTCTAGTAGGCAGGAGTATAAAATTTTCTCTCAGGTCATCGCAAAGTCCAGTGACTACATCTGTTCTAAATGATTGATTTAAAATGATAGATGCAAATTTGTTGTTCATCCAAGCTAATTAGATTTATTTTAAAGCACCAAATGAAAGATGATGATTCATTTTAAAACCCAAATCAAATGTTCTCTAAATTAGATTGATTACATGATTGAAAGTAAAATAACAATGCTAAATGATTAAAAGCTAAGAAAATAAAATGTAGTATAATAACGATATAAGAAGTTGGGATCCTTTGTGAAGGAAATGAGCTTCTCTTTTATAGAAAATATCTATCGAATCGATGGTCGAGATTAGAGGAAATGAGTGGCTCATATTCGATTTGAGGAAGCACAAGCCATGTGCAAAGAATATGATTGGTTGAAAGATTCAGTTGACTAAACTGACTGATTAGTCTTTTTGGAAACTTCCATATTCAGTTCTCAGTTAAGTGAAATGTTTCCAAAATGATAAATAGTGGAGAATCAGTTAACTGAGTGGAACTGGATTGTTTCCAATTTGATAATCGGTTAACTAAGTGGAACTAGATTGTTTCCAATTAGATAATCAGTTAACTGGATTTGATGATGTCATATGCATTTTTAATAATTTAAATGATTTTAAATACACATTTTTGTTTTTATTAATTAATTTAATTCCTTTTTGATTTAATTGACAATTTTGTAATATTATTTAATTAATATGTCAGAAATATCAATTAAATAGTTAAGATAAGGTTTATTTGCCAATGTATTGTGATTTCAGGAATTAACTAATTAATAAAGTACGATGATTGATTAGGACCTAAGGTTCATGTCAGATCAGTTAGAATTTGATAGATTGAGGAATTGCCTGTTTGGTATAGGACTTAGGGTTTATCAAGATCAGGGTTTCTTGATTAATTATTGTGATTGGGGGTCTAGGTTTTAGGTGACCATTTTTATGTGATTATAGTGGTTATTCATGATTTTAAAATGTGCATCTTGGAATGCCATAGGTTTGGAATCCTCTCATAGGAAATACATAGTCAAGATATTCCTACAATTACATAAAGAGATAGATATTCTTATGCTTTAAGAGGTGAAGGCAGTTGGCTTTACACTGGCTATTTCCCTAAAATACATTTGGAAGGATGCAACTGCTTATTATACTAAACACCAGAAGGGTAATGGGGGGACCTCGATCTTGATAGGTCTAGTATGGAGGAAAGCGATCCAAAAATGGGGATTCTCTCCTTGCAACAGAGCAGTCTGGATCATCTTTAAGGTGGATGAAGTAGTATTTGGAGCCTATTCAATTTATGCTCCCAATGACCATAATGACATAATAAACTTGTGGAAATGGATCAAAGATCTAGATAACATTCCTTGGATAATAGCAGTAGACTTCAATATGGTTGAGAGGGCTCAAGACAAAGAGGGAGGATTAAGATTTGAATGGAGAGGGAATGAACTAGTCTTTTGGAACAGAATGATGAACAAGTTGAATCTTTTTGACCCTTTGACATAAAATAAAAGTGATTCGAAAGGGATATGGTTTACATGGTCTAATTTTCAAAAAGGTAATATGAGGATCTACTCTAGATTGGACAAATTCTATATGATGAAACAAATTTTTAGCTACCTCCCCCCATCGAGGGACAATTATGTCAAGGTTTTTCCCTTCATTCTTTCAGACCACCATCCTATACTCTCTTATATTCACTTGATCCCAGAATAGGAAGACATTCCTAATAGGAAGATAGGGTTTTACCTTAACTCTTATCTTATAAAGGATGAAGATGTTCAGGTTGCCATTAAAATCATTGCTTGGTATAATTAAAAGGTTGCTCACCATGAGTTTGAGATAGTGAGATGGACCCAAACCACTGAATCCTGGCAAAAGATACTCAAGACTGTAGGAAAGAGAAGGCAAAAGATGTGAGAGGGGAAAAATACAGGTTGGTTGAGGCTCTTCAGGAGGATGAAATTCAAATCCAGATCAATCCCTCAGACCCAAGACTTTTAGACAAGGTAATGATATGTAGAGACTCCCTCAATAATCTACAGATGAATAAGACTAGAGGTGCTAGAGTTAGATCCAGAATCAACTGGCTCAAATTGGGGGACAAAGGTTTAATTTTTTTCTTTCATATTCTTAAAAAGAAGGAAGCAAGAGATATAATAACTTGTATCAGGGAACAAGGAATAACTATCACATCCCAAGAGGACATTTTAGAAACCTTCTCAAAGTTTTATAGGAACTTGTTCACCTCTGAAGATAATGGGTCCATGGAAGAAGATAGGCAGAGGATTAGAGGAATCATCCCTAAGAAAGTGGCTGAGGAAGATGCAACAATAATAGATAGGGAGCTCACAGTGAGTGAAATCAAAAACTCCATTTTGAGTATGGCCAATGATATGGCCCCTGGACCTAATGGACTTACAGTTGAATTATTTAAAACCAATATTGACTGGATTTGCAGCAACTTACAGTACAGTGCATTCAATGAGGCCATTGCTTCTGGCTCCCTAGGTTCAACAATCAATGTCAGTCTTATTAAACTAATTCCCAAAGATGGTGATAGGCTTCTGGTTAATAATTGGAGACCTATCACCCTCCTTAATATTGGATATAAGATCCTTGCAAAATCTCTATCCCTTAGGATTGTTAATGTCCTTCCTAAAGTAGTTAATAATACTCAAACATGATTTTTTAAGGGAAGATACATCCTCTAAAATCTAATTACCTGCTGGGAAGCTTTGGACTGGGCCAAATTTTCTGGACAACAGAGTGCCATGTTTCTCATTGATTATGAGAAGGCTTATGATTGAATAGAGTGGAAATATATCATGATGATGATGGAAGGTCTAGGCTTCCCACCTTTCTTTTGCAAGATGGTTTCTACATTGTTCCATGGAGCTAGGGCAGCAATAGAGGTCAATGAGGTAAGATCATATTTTTTTGAACTTTCTAGGTCCATCAGACAAGGTTTCCCTCTTGCCCCCTCCCTCTTTGTTATTTCTGTAGACTCCCTCCATTGCCTGCTTAGGGATGATTCCTTATTCCCTAAAGTGATAGGAATTTCTCTACCCAATAAGAAGGAGGTCTCCAACATTCAATTTGCTGATGACACAACCATCTTCATGAATCTAGAAGAAGATAATATGGGATACTTCATGACCAAACTTGACTTGTTTTGCTTGGCTTTTGGCAACAGGATTTCTCTCTCCAAGTCTATTATGTTGGGATGAGACAAAAATCCCCCAAGATGGTGGGGAGAGAGTTTGATTTAAAATGGGGAGGCCCTGACCATATTGTTAGGTACTTGGGTATTCCATTTGCAGTGGATCCCAATATCAATAAAATGTGGTGTTGGGTAAAAGATAGGATTCTCAAGAAATTGAATAGGTGGGACAGTAACCTCCTCTCTTTTTCGGGAAGATTCTAGGTGTCCCAGAAAACTATCTCTTCATACCTAATATATCTCTCTTGTGCCTGGATTTTTAACAAAAACTAATTTAACCTAATCTAGAAGTTTATTAGAGACTTTCTCTGGTCTGATGGTAGAGGTAACAAGAAGATGCACGTTGTTTCTTGGGAGTGGTGTGCCAGAGAGAAGTCTTGGGGTGGTCTATGACTAAAGGATCTTAGAACCCAAGGCATTGCACTAGCTGTTAAATGGATTGCTAAGGCATTTATAGGGGATGAACCTTGGAAGATCTTGATAAGAAATAACTTATCTAGGGCTCATCCTAGAAAATCTAAGTCTTGGACTAATCTATCCTACACTGATCTTCTTGTAATAGAAGGAAATATAGTTATGCAAGGTTCAAGTGTCTTCAAGACCATCTGGAAGAGTTAGAAATTTGTGAGACAACTTCTTTGTAACTCTGCCCCAACCAAAGGAAATGAAATGGTTTGTGGCAAGAATTATTTGTGGTGGAATCTGAAACATAAGAATAAACCTCTGGAATTACTTCAAGGCTTCTCTGCAAAGAAATTGTCTAAGAAAGGTATTAACAATTTCCAAGATGTATTACAGAAGGGAAAACTTATTTCATGGGAGAAGGTGGAATCATATTTTAATATACCTAAAGCATAATGGAGAACATACTCAATACTATCTGCTACCCTTAACAGTTTGGGGTATGTGAATGATTATTTCTCCCCTGGAAGATGTTCTTTTAACTTTCATGGCTGGACAACTCCCTCTTCACCTTGTTAAGACCAAATATATATACCACTTGCTTACTCATAACCCTGATATCATCTCCCATGCTAACTCCAAGTGGCTCCTTGATGCTCATATACCAGACTGTAACAGATATATTACCTCCATTTGGACCAGGTCTGTGGAACCCAAGATTAACTATTTTTTGTGGAGGCTCCTACTGCATAAGTTACCTTTCAAGAAACTTGGAGGAGATCCTATCCGGTGCACTGTCTGTAGACATCCTGAATCTATTTTTCATGTTTTCTTTGAATGTTTCTTTGCCTCTAAAGTCTGGAAAATGTTTGGTCTCACCTTCAAGGTTCATTTCAATGTTTTGAATATCATCTCAGGGCATTAATAGCAGCAAATTTTGTAATAATTCATGGTCTATCCTTTCTTTTAGTGTATTGTGGATTATTTGGAAGGCTTAGAATAATGATGTAATGACAGGGAAAGACAAGAATCTTATTGAGTCTCTTAGGAGACTCATTTATAATGATGTTTCCTTGCATGTTACCATTGTTATCAAGATAAAATAAAGTAAATTATTGTAGATCCTGAGAGATGGCAAGGTTACTATTGAAAAAAAAGACATAACACATGGGAACACTACCATGATAGCTAGAGGAGAGTTTGATAACTCTCTTGCTGAGTTCATCCAACAACTGAAGCAGTCTGGACAGGAGATGCCTACTGGAGGAGTGACAGATAGCTCAGTCAATCTTGCTTTTAGAGCTCATAAAATCATTGGATATAATGTTGTTTCCCCAAATTCCAATGATTCTGATACAAAATAGGAATTTCCTCCTAAGCGACTTCTCTTGTTAGAATGCTTAGGAGTAAATTTTGTATCTAATAGGATATACAAAACGATGACAACTTTTAATTTTTTGAGCTCTTTTTTATCTGGCTGAGGATAACATTTCAACCCTGGTTTTTCTTATTCATATAACTCTAATGTAAACTCTTTCACTACTTACGATATGCAATAACCCTAGTTTTTCTTATTCTCAAACAATTATTGTTTCAGACTGAAACTTTAATCCATATCCCTGTCATAATTCAGAATTAAAATACCAAACCCTTCCTAGGGCATCAAATATATTTCTCAAAATAACTCCAAATGACACCAAACCAATACCATGTGAAAATATCATGAATATAGTTTCATAATATATAATCCATTTATTTTTCCCAATCATAAATAATTTTTCAAGCACAAATCACTGCC
>MU225820.1:1006384-1048720 GCA_018584345.1 Thuja plicata | reverse complement strand
TTTAACTTAAACAATATCTGCATCTAATCTATATGCATAAACATAACTCTTAATAAATCTGCGTACTGATATTATCTACATCCACTTACTAATCCAATATACTAAACCATCAAAACTAAATCCTAAATAGAAGTTTGCATCACTCACACAAAGTATCTAATAGATTCCCCGATTACGTAATCAGGTGTTGTTTACAAGAAATGGATTCAACAGATCCATAAAGAATTCATGCGTCCCAATATTCCAACTACAACAACATCTGTATCAACAGGAGAACATATAAATGAGAAATAGTGCTAAGCTTATGTCGGACTGGGGTAGGCCTCACATGGGGGAAAAGGGGGATTTTTGGATATATCTAGCAATATTTTGGAAAGATTAGAAGGACTGATGAGTGCTTGAATTATATGCAGTGGTCTATCGATTGACTGAATTCGTGGGAGAGACAAACTGTCATATTACAGGTAGGTGACCACTTCACATCGGTGGAATAGGCTCGGGCGGAGGCTATTAGCTTGGGCTAACTAGCATGCATTCCCTATAGGTAGACATACATGGTGATGGTGACCGTATTGTGCGAGCGGTGGAGGTTGGAGACTACATCCTTTCATCTCTTAACATGAGAGATGACTATCACACTGGAGGATGTGTATCGGATATTCCAGTTACCCATCTGAGGGATAGAGGTGGTGGCGACATGGATTTCATAGGATGAGGCCCTAACAACATTGGTTGGGTTGGGTGCCGCACTCCCATTGCAGCATGGTTAGCTGGCGCTAGACCGATATGTGGATGCACATCCAGCACGTCGGATTTACTTCTTTATTCATTGACTGGTTTCTGGGTACATTTCCCCAAACATAGGAGGGACATGTGTGACACTCAGCTTGATCCTGATGATCATGTAGATTATAGATGTAGGGGTACCTGCAACATGGGGTACATTGATGTTAACAAAGATCTACTGGGATCTCCACCAGATAGTATATCATGGTGGTGGACATCACGGGAGGAGTATCGGGTGTACCACCCTACTCTAAGTGTGGGCATGGGAGCGCATAGTTGTACTTAGACCAATCAGGAGGAGTGCATGATAGGAAGATCAACCTGTAGTGTATAGTTGGGGGAGCATCTCACATATCACAATATGGATGACACAAATTATTGGAGGGTGAAGATTGATGAGATCCAAGATGGGATCACATGGAGGCCCTACACACAAGTTGGACCATGGGCCAAGGATCAAACACACCTACCTTATACAATGACACCCACATTCTTGACAGGGAGATGGGAGCACATAGTTAAGTAGTACCAGTCGGATAGGGTGGCCAGGCAGTTCAGATTCACTCAGGGGGTAGAGGATCCTGCTAGATGGTACAAGAGAGTAACCCAGGAGAGGGTCTTGGAGTTTGGGTCCTCTTTAGACAAGTAGGGGTTATAGGAAGCCTGGCAGGATATTTAGCCCATCTAGTGGGATTGGAAGGGGGTCCAATAGATGGGGGAAGCACACAGGAGTACAAATATTCCTTCCAGAGACCTAGTGCTTTAGGAAGGATATGACTACCTCCTAAGGCTGATAGAGTTGGGAGAGAAGAAGCCTTGGTGGCCATATAGAGGCATATGAGAGGAAGATACACAGCTAGAAAAGAGAGGCCCACACATGTGGAAGATCCACAGAGAAAAGTGCCAGTGGTAGGAGGGAGAGGAGAGGCTAAGAGAGGAGAGAGGAGAGGAGGAGAGAGGATTGGGGGAGATGAGGTGATGAAGGTGGATGGAGGGGAGTAGGATGTGGGGCCACCACCAGACACACATGGACCTACTGATAGGAGGGGATCATCATTAGGCGACCCCAAGGATTCACTGGCAGAGAGGCTAAGGTCTTCTAAGCTTATGCATGTAGCTACCAGTCAACAACTGTGCGACACTCAGGGGAGAGGGATGCACTTAGGGAAGAGGACAATTTGAGGACTAAGAGGGATACTTTAAGGAATGAGAGAGATTAGGCACATGTTGATGCAGCTCGTTTGAGGAGACAAGTGGTTGTGATCACTAGGAAGATGGGGGAGTTGGGTGGAGTTGGGTGCCGCACAGGCATAGGCTGGGGAGATGATGGAGGATGGGTTTTCCCGGATGGAGGAGAGGCATAGGTTATAGTAGGAGAGAGACTCCCAAAGGGTAGAGAGAGTGAGACTGCAGTAGGAGAGGGATGAGATGCTATAGGAGGTTGGGGGATGAGATCAAACTTATCATTTATTGGTAGAGGTGGTGTAGTCGGGCTTAGCAGTGAGGTGTTGATACTCAAAGAGTAGGTAGATTGGTACAAAGCCATGTACCATGTTGTAGTACAAACAAGACAAAGAGAGTCATTTAGGTCGGCTGAGGGATCTGTGGTATCAAGAAGAGGGGAGGTTTCCAGATCAACATGAGATAATAGATAGGGGGAGGATCTACACCTAGGGTACAGGGGTAGAGCTAGAGGACTAGGCAGAGCCACCAGACCGACCATAGCCAGGGCCATAGACATTCAGTAGGTGGTTTTGTCTAGATGCAAGATGTAGAGAGCTCTGATATAGGAGCCTCTAGATAGGTACAAGATACAGGGGTAGGGACAAGGATCGCATGAGGCACATTTACAAACCTCCAGAGTGCATGCAAGGGATTCTCACTATTTTTGAAGCAGGTTCGAGCCGGATTGAGGTATACATATGGGCCCATATAGGTACCCATTACAGGGGGTGATGAGAAGGATACAGGTATGCAGGATGCAGATGAGAAGCCTCCCCAGGGGGGGCCAGAGGGACAGTGACACAGTGTGATGCTGTGCATGTATTTTTTTTTGTTGGGACTTAGAGCCCATTTTTGTATGCATATGTATATGAGACACTTTGGATAGACATTGTGGACATTTTAATCTTTCATGATATTCAGGTAGGTTTTGGATATATGATACAGAGTTTTGGTAGATATGTATGTGTTCTGAGATTTGTATTGTTATGGATGCATGATTTATGCTATATGATGTACTGACACATGGGTGATGTATGATGTGATGCATATTTATGATGTGTTGATTATGCAGGATTGATGATGCTTATATATGATTGACTAATGTGTGTGGATGCAGGATGTGATATGGTTTTATGATGTATGGAGTGTATGTGCCCATGCGTAATTAAGATGCAATGAAATGTTTATATGATGAAAATGAATGTGATGTTAATAATGCCAGTCTAAAATGACCTAACAATGCAAGAGTTTAAAATGAACCTTAGTAAGGCAACTAAAATGAAATGATAATGCAAGATTAAGAATGGATCTAAATGAATCTAAAATGGATTAACAATGCAAGATTAAAATGAACCTAAAATTAATCTAAAAAGGATTAATAATGCAATATTAAAATGAACCTAAATGAATCTAAAATGAATTAACAATGCAAGATTAAAATGAACCTAAAATGAATCTAAAATGAATTTGTTAGCACTTTTTCTTGTAGAATCAATATACAACAGTAAATGCTTGACTCTTTGATTCCCAATTAAGATTCATACAGGGAAAAGGATAATTAACAAGGATAGAATCCTTCTACACTTTGGGCTCCACAAACCCAGGTGGGTGCACCTTCAACAGACTACTGACTTTCAAAAAATCTAATAGTGGAAAGAATGATTCACTCTTGTATTGAACTGCAACAGTTAACAACACATCATGCTGATAAACATTATTAACTAGGAGCAGAACTTAACATACCAAATCATAATCTTAAGTAAGAGATATTATCAGTGAAATAAGGACATTCATCCTTCTTCCTTTTCCAGTACTAGACTTAGGAAGGATAACCTATTGATTCTCTCTTCAAGGAATCACTATGATGAACTGTATTTCTCAATACAATTAGCTAAACATGTAAGTTCTTAGATAACATAAAGTAAAAGATTATTCAATATTTGATTGATTTGATGATAACAACTACTTATCAGAACTTGACCAGTGCCTAATCTTGGGCCATAGAGTCATAATAAAACATACATCCACCAGAGACCATTAATCAAAATACAAACAAAATATCAGATAGAATGCCTTACAAACTATCCTTTCACTCTCATACCCCTGTATCAAATTCCTGCATAAAACACTAACCCTCTGGAACTATTTGCAAGATTTAAACCCTCCTTGAAAGCAACTCACAAATAACAACACAGTTACCTTATAACTGGTATATTTAAAATGCCTTACAAATTAAACATACAAAAGCTAAATGTAAATGTAAAAAGACATCAATGATATGAAACTGGAAATTCCATTGTATTTTATTAATAGTATCTTGATTTCAATAAATTCAAATTGACTCAAAAATTAAACTCAGACACAATTCAAAAACCTGCCTCGTAGTTTTTATTTTACCATCCTTTATAATATCTTACAACTTCCTATTTATAGTCAACATTAGTCATCTTGGAATCCTTAAAGATCAAGGATGCAACAAGCTTTAGATGACTAAGCCTATCCTAAGGACATTAAAAGACAAAACATTCAGTTGATCCTTTTGATGGTGGAAGGACAAAATCTATTGACAACTGAATTTGGTCTTCAATCTTCATCTAGCTGGCGCCTTTGTCTGTTGATATTTAGAATAACTTCATGCAGTTGCAACAAGACCTATCTTCTACCATTCCAAGCTAACCTACACCAGTCTTTGAAATAGTTATTCTCCATGTGCTCAGAGATCAGGTGTTAGGTGTCCTCTTTATTCTTCATCCATGACATCAATGTCCAATGTAGCAACTTTCTTCTTTTTGGGATTTGTCAGTGTGTCCCATGCTGCCACATCATCTTAAGTAGGCCAATTAAAGCTCTTTATACTCTCAAGCTGTGCTTTCTTCCTGTTCCACCGAGCATCTATTATGATTTTGACATATGCTAGAAATTTTTTAATGTCAGTCTCAGCCTTAAAAGCTTCATCCAAAATCTTATTGTAACATTCCATATCCAATTCTGCACTGTCAGAAAAAAATGCCTCTATCTTAGGCATTTTGCTATCAAACTCTACTTTCCATGCCTCCAAAGCTTTGATCTAATCATTATCTCCCTTGATTGGAGGAATAAATCTGACCCAAAAAGATTCATTCTGGACTCAATCTGATTTAACTTGCCCTTGAAGAAAGGCAAAGTTACATTTATCTTCTCAATCTCATCACCAACTTCCATGACTATATATGGAAGGTCATTTCTATATGGTTGTAGAGATGCCAACCTTTCAAATAATTGTGTTCTGCTAGACCATGTTCCAAAATAGGGGTTCAAGGTAGAAATAAAACTTGTCACCTCAGCATGCAAAATTGGAAGCTTGTTATAGGCATTTAAAATCAGACTACTCTTGTCCTTTAAAATATCAATCCTATAATGAAAGATACTCATCAATGACCCTAAGAAAATCTCATTGTGCTCTCTGATCTACTCCTCTATTTCAACATTCTCCCTTGTTATATCTGTCTGGACCTCTTCATGTCCAACCTCCTTAGGTGATGTTGGTATAACCTCAGGTTTCTCCATCAACTGTTTAGTTAGATCTCTGATTGTATTCTCCAAAGCATGAATCTTAACATGACATATCTCCCTATCCTTTGCAATAGCACTGGTCTCTTCTATCAAGGTGTTATACCTCTATGATATTTATTCAGTTTTTGCCACATTCAATTGGGCAAAATGTGACAATACTTGTGAAATCTCCATATCATTGGTATTGTTTATAGACCACACCATTTGGTTACCAACCAGGTTTTCTTGAATATTCAATAAGGCTGGCTTATGATCCTTAGGAGCTAGGCTCCACATTGCAACAACCTTGGATTTTGGATCAAAACCAAATCCTTTGATCAATTCTCCAACCTGGACTTCTGATGACAAATTTAAATCTATTTGTTTCCTTATCTGATCAATAATAAATGCTGAGGATAAATCCCAGCCCTCAACAAGTAACATCCCACTGGCTTTAACCAATTTCCTTTGTTCCTCTGGAGATATTTCCTCTATCTCAGGATCATAATCTTGTATAGACAGTAAGGCTTTGGAATTTACTGGCTCTCCTCCATCCAACTGAAGTTTTTTGCTAACTTCTTGCTGCTTATTCCATCTTAGGAAATATTTAAATTCCTTGGTTTTGATAATTTTTTCATCATCTAGGAACTGTTGATGATGAATCAATCTTTCATCTATGCATGTTCTAAGAGGCAATTCAATATTATCCTCTTCATCTTGTTTCAAATTCTTTCCTTTTCTAATTGGCTTCCTTAATTGGTGATCATATGTCCTATTTCCAGGAATAAGAGCACTGACCTTATCCTTTTTATTCTCTTTTCTAAAACATATCATTGCTTGGGAAGGCTCTCCAAGTTCAACTCTTTGTTTCTTGAGAGGAGGCTCATTGGTAACCTCTGTTTTTGGGACCTCTATTAGGTCAATAATATTCTCATCTCCTACTTGTTCTTCTTCATTTGATTGATTGTCTGGAGGAGAAATGGGCAAGGGGTAGCCTTCATCAACGTCATCATACTCTGACTTAGAATTCTCTGTTTGACCCTTGCTTGGAATTATTAGTGCATCCTCAAATTGATTGCATAGGAGAGTATGAGACTCAATCATGGCCTCTATTCTTTACAAATAAGGTAAATCAAGGAAGAACCCCCCAAAGGATAATCCTTTCCTCTTTACCTTCCTTTCTAGGTCCATTAATTCCTTGATTTTATTTTCTCTTGAGATCACTTCCTCATCCTGAATGATGTTTCTTATGACATCTTCTTCTATGCATTCTTTATTCTTATAAGTGTAAGGAATGGTTGGGGTGAGAAATTTCTTGGCACTAGAAATGAATCCCTCTGTATCAATATACCTATACAATACTGCACCCATCCTGTAATGGCTTAGCTAATTGTTCACTAGGTCTATGGTTGTCTTGCCAATAGTAAACTAATACACTTTTAAGTTTCTAGGGGTGAATGTCCCTACTCTGTAAGGAGGAAAATGATCCCTATCTGTTAACATGAGCTGCCAAATAAACTCCGTTACTACAATTCTGACAGGGACATGGAATGGGAGTATGTGTGGTGGATGTGTACATCCATACACTCTAATCATAGTGAAATTCTCTTCTAAGTAGAAATCACCCCAATTATGATCTCCAAGCCACTTGTCTACATACTCACAAGGCCTCAATAGCTGCAGCAACTTGGTTGGTAATCTAGTCTTGTTCACTCCTAGACACTGTAGCAATGGATAAACTATCCAATTCTCAAATGCACAGAAATCACAATCCTTAGCAGTAAAATTCCAGATTCTTATCCAAAATTGAATAAATTTGGGCTGACCCTGGTGAACCCTTTGTGGTCTCAAATTATTCAAATCCATAACTGGGTAGTTATAATACATTATCAAATGCATTAGGATAGAATAATGTAAAAACTTAGGCTCCTTTTCCTTTTTCTAGATAGCCACAAATACCTCATGTATTCTATCAATTATATACTGAATATAATCATAGGAGGTGCTAGCATGGACATCCTGCAAGTCTAGGGTAATCATTAGGACATCTGCAGTGATCCTCTCTAAACCCCCATCCCTTCCTAGTACTCTACATAGTGCAAAATCAATGTATTTGATATAATGATTTAAATCCTTATAAGCATAAGGAGAAAGTCCTGGCATGGGGGCAATATAATTCTTAGTTTTCCTAGGGATGTGTCTCTGTACTAGACATTTAACTACCCCAGCCTATTTTTCATATTTAGCTTCCTATTTCTTCAGGTCAATCTCTGTTGCCATAGGGTAGTAGAGGTTGAAGGCTTTCATAAATGAATTTTTGTTTAAGGCCACTAATATAATGCCATCACTCCTCTTAATTATTTGAGAAAGCGTATCATATTTATTTGCTAAAGCTAACACAAGATCTATATCTAAGAATATGCCAGCCACAATTAACTTGGCTAATGCACAGGTCCAAGGATTCGATACAGGCACAGCTTCATCAATTTTTTTATAAAAATAGTTAAAAAGAGAATAACCTGATGACCCTGGAGTTTTGGCATCTTGGATATTGGCTAAGTCATCACTCAGGATATCACCCTTTGAATTCTTATTCTGTGTTGATCCTGGCAATAATTGCAGAAATTCATCTGAGAAATTTCTCTTTCCCTTGGCCTCCTCATCCATTTCTTCACTTTTCCCACTAGTGGAGGCTACACTGACTTCTCTACTCATCCTGGCTGCTTGCCCTTCAACTTTTCTGTCTGATATTGAAACAAATCTATCACTGGAAACCCTTACTTCTGAATTGCAATGTGCTGAAAACAATCCAAAGCTCTAAAAAGCAATCAATTTTCATTGAATTCTAAACTGGAAGGCTTGAGTACTTGACTTTAAAACCTGGCAACTCTCTATTCTTGAAAACACTGGTAATTTGGCAATTTCTTTACTCTAAATTTTGAAAGCAATGTAAATGAGAATGAGGTACTGTATTATCTATTTATGGTAAAGAATGATCACAGTTTGCAGGTCATAATTGTGTCATACCATCACTACTGCCTTCAATTCAACATACTGTGACATCAATGCTTTCTCCTAGCTGTATCTTCTAATTATGACAGGAAATCAAATTCAAATAAGTGTAGAATTGATGAAAATATTCATTAAATATGAAAAGAGGTCAATTATGTTCTTATTGGCTGACCCTCATACACCTCATTGATGAAAATCTTCATTAAATACAACAAGAGGTCAATTCTATTCTTATTGGATGACCCTCATACACCTCATCTACCTTTCCAAACTGCCATAATTTCTCTGAGTCCTCAGTGGCTGATGAATTTTCAATATTGGCATGTCAACAACTGTATTAACTTTTACCATGGCTTAACTTTCACTTTTCCCACTTAGCGACCTTGCGAATACAACTTATCTCCATGTCACTGAGAAAATTGCTTAATTGTGATCACTTTCTGAGACTTGGCGACACAAGGTACTTTTAACTTCACTTCAAACCCTGATTACCTTCTGGCAACCTTGCGACTATGAAAAGCTAAGTCGCTGAAAGATTTCCTTTACTCTGGGTTTATTTAGAGACTACGTGATCACCATTGATTTCCTTTTGATCTGATGCCTTTCACCAATTATCGTAATCTTTTGATATAATCATAAATCATTTTGAGACCTCGTAACATAAGCTTTGTCTCTTGATCATTGAATAATATTCACTTTATCAAATCCATCAAGAGACTTCCCGACTACCATTGATCTTTCTTAACTTAGCATATGACGACCAATATTAAGTCTCGTAATAATTATATCAAACCCTAAAATATCTTTAGACCTAGTGACTAAAACATAATGTAACCTTTATATCCTTCCGTCTCTTATTTGCTGGAAGAAAATACACCTGGCCATCTTATTCAAAGACTACTTGACAACTATTGATCTTCATTCTGACATCTAACGGCTCCCGCTAAGTCTCTGAATACTTCATGCAAAACCTAAATCCTCTCGAGACCTAGAGACAACACCCTTTGTCTTTATCATATTTAGCCACGTGTCTCAGTATTATTCCTAGTCTCTTGATCGCTGAATAACTGCTAACTTTTCAAATGTTACAAGTGACTTCGCGCCATCCATTGGATCTTACTTTAATCATACGACTGTCTCCAAGTCTCACAATCTTTTTCTTAACTCATCTTATATTCTGAGACTTGGTGACAACACTGCTTTTGAAACTGACTTTCAACCACATTTTATTTAGAGATAATGCAACTGTTAAAAATCAATGTCGTTGAATGATTTACTAACCACAGAGTTTATTCGGAGACCTTGCGACAAGAGCCTTTAGTCTCTTTATCGCTTGATTTTTTTAAATTTTAGGATTTCCATCTGGAGACAACGTGACTGTCGTTGATCTCCATTTTCTTTGCATCTGACGGTTGTCGCTAAGTCTCCTGATCTTCATATCAAACCCTAACTTTTCATGAGACTTCGAGACTGATGGACATGTGTCTTACTTTTATTTTGTCTCTTGGTCACCAAATATTATTTGACTTTTCAACTTTATACCGTGATCATGCGACTACTGTTGATCTTTCCTCCAACCTGTGGTTGTCGCTGAGTCTCTTGATTATTAACTTAACTCACCTTTCTTCTTGCGACTGTGCTACAACACCATCATCCAAACTAACATTCAACCTGGGTTATATCTAGAGACAATGCGACTGAGGGAACTCAAAGTCACGATATAAAATCATTAACCCTAATCTCATTAAGTGATAACCCAACCACCGTTGATCTTTCTTTTAGATGGATGGTCTGCGCAAAGTCTCTTAACCATTTAAGCATATTCCTTTTCATTGAGAGATAGCACGACAAAGGCAACCCACTGAGTCTCGTAACCATATGGAATATTCTCTTTCTTTCATGAGACTAAGTGACTATGATTTAAGCAAATGCATACTTTCAGGACTTAAGTGCAAAAAGTAACTTGAAAATAAAACTTGTTTAAGAAATTTAGGGATTTTTTTTGCATTTTCGCCTAGAAATGACCTAAGGACTTAGGGTTTTCAGCATTTCCAACTAGGTTAAGGGATAAAAAAATATTTACAGAGGTACAAGGACAATTTCAACCATGATTTTAAACCCTTCGAGCACAGGTATGAAAGGAAACTTCAAGAATTTACAAGGCTGACTCAAAACATAAAATATTACCAACAATGGCTCTCTTTAAGGATGCTTAAACGCCAGATTATAGCAAGAATACATATCTATGGAAAAGTAAACCAAAAATGAACTAACTTATTACTGAAATGAACACACAACTAGGAAGCAAACACATGACATAAACAAACACAGCTGTACATATGATACAACACTACTGTGCATGGAACAAAAGACTTAATTGAAGAATTTTTTCAGGAATTGTCCATGCACTAGCAATTCCTATTCTTCATCATCCATATTCCTGAGGAAATATGAATCCTTTCCAAAAATTTGAGAGATAACAAAAGGCCCCAACCATAATGACTCAAATTTTTTATGCTTGCCTTTTTCTTCAGCCCTGGTATTCCACTGCAACACAAAATTACCAGGCTGGAACTTTCTTTCATGTGCCCTTCTGTCAAAAAGGTATTTCATTTTTTTCTACAATTTGACATTTTCCGTCTAGCTTTCTCTCCTTATTTCATCCAATTCTACCAATTGAACCATTCTTTCTTCCATAGGTTCAGAGACTTCAATCTCTTCATCTTGGATAAAATTATAAATTGGAAGCAAATTATTGACAGGCATTCTGGATTGAACACCATATACTAACTCAAAGAAAGATTTTCCAGTGGCCTTTTTGACAGTAACGCTGTCTACCCAAAGGGCAAGTTTAATTTTGCATGTCAGGCTCTTTTATTACCTTCCAGGGTCTTTTTCAAAATTTGCAAGAGATTATTATTGCTAGATTCTTCCTGACCATTGGCTTGTGGATGGTATGGGGATGAATAAGACATAACAATTCCCATATTAGAGTAGAAATCAATAAATTCCTTAGATCTGAAATACATGGCACTATCCATTACCAACTTGATGGGAACACTAAATCTTGTGATTACATTGTCCATCAAAAAATCAATGACTACTATGCTTGTTTCTCTTTTGGTTGGAACTGCCTCTACCCATTTTGTAAAATATTCAGTTTCCAACAAAATCCAACTATGGCCTCCACTTGAATTCTCAGCAAACTCTCCAATGAAATCCATTCCCCACATAGAAAAAGGGGCTTCTTCCACTACATGATTCAATAATAAAGCTCTTGAAAACTTCATTTTGCTTGAGAACCTCTGACATGGTTCACATTTTCTAACAAAAGTATAGGCGTCTTTGAACAAACAAGGCCAATAGTATCCAACTCTCAAAATTTTATGAGCTGTTGATCTGGCAAAATAATGCCCTCCACACATTCCAACATGCATCTCCTTCAAAATATTTTCTGATTGTCCTTTTTCAAGACATAACAACAGGATCCCATCTCTATTTTTCCAAAACAAGTCACCATGCAATAAGACATATTTCTAAACCTATAATCTTAGAATCCTCCTTTGGTTATCATTTAGGTTATCTAGACACTTAGCATTTTTCAAAAAATATAAAATATAAGTATACCAGGGTTGCATTTCAATACTTGTTTTGCAGTTTCCACATGTATCAACATTGTTGACTTGAACTAAGTCCAAATTCTCTTCTGTCATCAGTTTTTCCAATCCCAACCCTCTTACCAATTTTGTTATGTGGATTTCCAGATCAAATTCTTGAACTTCATTTATCCACTTGCACCTCTTACCTGTTACCTCATTTTGTACAAATATATCTTTAGTAGTAGCATGAGGAACATATGAATTCACCTTTGCACATACCAGATAAGGCTTGAAAGCCTTGACTTCCTTCACCAAGGCATAAGCCTATTTTTCCATCAATTGATAATTTAGCTCAGCTGACTATAAAGATTTGCTAAAAAAGGCTATTGGATGTTTAAATCCCTCATCATCTTTCTGCAATAGAACTACAACAATAGTATGGAAAGAAGCAAAAGTGAATAAAGAAAAAAGGTTTGGTATAATCAGGGGACACTAGGACAGGTGCTTCTTGGATGGCCTATTTTATTTTTTCAAAGGCTGACTGTGCCTCTTGGTCCCATTCAAATTTTACATCCTTCTTCAGTAGTTTGACTATAGGTTTAACTAGTTCTGCAAAGTTTGCAATGAATCTCCTGACAAAATTGATTTTCCCTAAAAATGATTGTATGCCTTTCAAGGTTTTGGGAGAAAGTACTTTTTGAGTAGCCTCAACTCTTTTAGGA
Source organism: Thuja plicata (assembly GCA_018584345.1). Classification (NCBI taxonomy): domain Eukaryota; kingdom Viridiplantae; phylum Streptophyta; class Pinopsida; order Cupressales; family Cupressaceae; genus Thuja; species Thuja plicata. The sequence continues at coordinate 1,035,846 of MU225820.1, read as the reverse complement.
TCTATTATTACTCCCTCTTTTGACACTATGTGGCCCAGAAGTTTCCCTTTAGTAACAACAAAGTGGCATTTCTTTGGGTTCAAAGACACCCCATATTCCAATGCTTTCATCATAACCTTTTCCAAATGGTTACAATGATCTTCTGCCCTTTTTGAGAAAGCTGTTAGATCATCTTGGTATACCACCATCAGAACATCTATGATATCTTTGAAAGCTACATCCATGGCCCTTTAAAAGGTTGCACCACCATTTCTCAAACCAAATGGCATGCGAGCATACACATAAGTGCCCCAAGGAGTAGTGAATGTTGTCTTGAATTGTTCAGATTCCTTGACAAGAACCTGATTGTACCCTGAGAACCCATCCATCATAGACAATAAATCACATCTAATGACTTTATGCAACATAGCCTTCATATTGGGTAATCCATAATTATCTTTCAGTGAGGCCACATTCAGGTTTCTAAAATCAACACATAGTCTTATATCCCCATTCTTCTTTCTCATAGGGACCAGATTAGAAACCCATAATGAATGCCTAATAGGTTGAATTATGCCTGCATCTCTCAACTTCATCAATTATGTTTGCATCTTGGTAGCCAGTAGTGGATTATTGGGCCTTTGTTTTTGCCTAAATGGTTTTACATCCTCTTTCAGAGGGATGTCATGCTGGAATAAGTCTTTTCTATAAGCTTTCAAATCCTCATAAGACCAGGCAAATACATGTTTATACTTTTTCAACAGTTTAATCAGATTCAGTCTCACATTGCTATCCAACCTTTTACCAATATAGACTAATTGAGGAGATGTTTCATATCCCAGGCTAAGTTCTTCTAAATCTCCTACCTTTGCATTGGATTTCTGGGTCATATAATTGTCATTTATACTGAACATGCCTTCCAACTCAACTAACCCTTTGGGAATGTGATTAGTAGCCAACTAGATAACTTCTTGGTAAAATATATATTCCTTACCATCCACAACTGCTACTAGAGATTTGCAGTTAATCTTCTGACCATCATATTGATCTACACACTAAATAAACCTAAGGATATCATCATCATCCTCAAATACTTGCCAATTATGAATATTGTCAGGGACTGCAGGTCTAATTTTTATTTCTACCATAGACATGCCAGTAAGGGCGACATCATTATTTTTAGGGAAACATTGGCAAGGAAATCTCCCATTATATTATTTAATCTCTCTATCCATAGGATATTGAAGGCATCAAAGAATTCTATCCTATCCCAGACTGTATACTTGTACAATTTTAGTTTGTCATCTTTGGCAGCATAATGTTCCCTTATCTAAGATATGATTAAATGAGAATCCCCATGAACTTTCAAACATTTAATACCATGCTTAATATAAATATCCATTCCTAAGATTAAAGGTTAATTTCAACAGTATTATTTGTACGGTGAAAAGTTAGCAGGAAAGAATACTTGAAAGTAATACCTGATGGGGAAATAAAAAAAACTCCAGCTCCTAATCCTTCCTTGGAGCATCCTCCATCAAAGAACATTTTCCATAGTCCATCTTGTTGCAACAACAACTCATCCACAATTGGGTCAGTATTCTTTAATTGTGGGTTGATCTCTTCCACAGTAAAGTTATCCATATCAACATCTACACAATAGTTTAATTGGTCAAGTAGAACCACCTCCACCATGATAGGTGACCAGGGTTCTCTGTACAACTTGACCTCATTTCCATTTACAGGGATAGTTGCATAGGACAAATCTAATTGCATTTTTCCACCCACTGCTGTAGCCCATTGTCTTGACAGAAGCATACCATAATATGGCTTAGTATCAACAACCACTATATCCATTCTGTAAGTTGCTTCAGGGAAAGCAACAATTTTCACTTTAATGTCTTTTGGTGTTCCTATCACAGGAACTTCCCTATTGTCCATAGAATAACAACTTCTAGCAGGTGTGGTGACCTGAAGGCCCAATTCCTTCATGACATGATAAGACATTACATTTGCTGTAGCTCCAGAATCAATCGTGCAATTTTTTACTAAGAAATTATTCACCATTAAGGTGACATAAAATGGGTCAATAGATAATGGTTCTTGGGTGATTATGTTGCCAACGTAGATATTGGAAAATTCTTTTCTTTTTTCTTTTCCTTTTACTTGTGGACTGTCCCTTCCACTAACATTTGATGTCAAGGGTGTTTTCTCTTGGTTCGACACAGACACATCATCTATCCCTCTTAGAAGTAAAAAAAGCAGCTTCTTTATGTTCTTTTATTTTTAGAATCTCCATTAATGGCATTGAAACTTTCATCTGAGTCAAAGCATGTTTCATATCAAACATGAGTAATTCAGGAGATACATCACCTATCTTCTTACCCTTTTTTATTTGTCATTGGCTATTTTTTCTTCTGTTATTTTTTCTTTGTCAACATGATCAGAAGAGGGTCCTTCTTGTCTTTCTGGATTTTCATCTTTATTTTACTTAACATGAGAATCCATAGTAACTTGAGATGAATCCTTTTTGACATAGACAAGGGTAGGTTACCTTGAGCTGGTTGTATTGTTCTATTTCTCAAATTATATGCATTTTTGGCTTGATTAATTGCTGCAACTGTTAAAGATCTCTTTTCCTCATCAGTAGGAGTATTAAAATGAGAATGTGATTTGTCATGGTACCCTCCCCTGTCATTTTTATCCATTTTGGCAGCAAGATCTTTTACTGCACTCACAATTTTATCTACTGTGTCATCTTCTTTGACAGTTTTGTTGGCTGGTCCCTTTTCTTTCCAAAGTTTATTATCTTCCCTCTTTACAAATTTTCCTGATGCTCTCCTATTAATTTCAATATCAATGGCTATTTTGTATGCATCCCTTAAGGTTGTTGGGTTTTTGTCTTTGAGTAAGTAAGACATTTTACCATCAACAACATTGATATAAGTTGTAAGACATACTTCCTCATCTAACCTCAAGACTTGGAATAGCATATTCATGGCCTTTTGAAATCTATTGTTAAAATCAACCACACTTTCATTAGGGAACTTTTTAATTTTATTGAATTCATTCAGCATGTATCCAGAATTCACATGTTCTCTGTATTGTTTCCTAAAAGAATTTAGAAATTCATCCCAAGATGCAATGCTATGATTAGGTAAATTTCTGAACCAATCCCTAGCATCTTTTGTTAATGACTGAACAAAAAGCTTCATAATGACATCCTCATTTTCAATTTCAAAGTCAGTTATCTTATCACTAAAAGATATCAAATGCTCTTCACAAGTTACAATATTATTTCTTGTGAACTTGGGGATTTTGTCTCTTACCTCATTGGGGATCACATTAGGGTGACTAAGAATGCCTTCAAAGAAAAGGGCTCTATATCTGTTCATGTGGATAGGTCTCCTTTGGAAATTTCAAAGCACATTGTTACCAGTTGGTCTAGTAGCTCCTCCTTGATTTTGAATGGGCGGGGGAACACTTTGTTTTGGGTTAGAGACTTTAATGCTTGGGCCAGGACCAATAAGCTGATCATTTGCATTTGGGTTAGATGTTTTGACATTCAAATTCAAACCAAAAGATTGCACTTTAGGATCAACCCTTTAAGTTTTTGGGATTGGGCGAGCAGATTGATTTTTTGGTGTGTCCCATGGTTGACTGGCATAGAGCTACTTGCAGAAGTGTTAGTAGTGGCATGTAGAAAAGCTATCTTCATTCTAATATCAGCTGTAGCAGCCTCTAATTCTAACTTCTCCAGTTGTTTGGCTAAGTCCTCTTTAGCTTTTCTAACTTGTTCTAGCTCAAGATCACTTTGGGACATTCCCGCAAGAATGGTCATGTTCTACTTGGGCTCTTCTATAGTCACACCAACAACCTTTTTCTTACCCTTGTTGGGGACATCCTTAGTGTTTGTCTTAGGTTTTGTATTCTGTTCAATCTCATATGGGTACAATTGTCTTATGATCGACCCTTCTTTCTCAAATTCATCCTTGCTAGAATTTGATATTTTATTTGGGGCTTTCTTCCTCAAATCATCAAGGTCACCAAACAAGTCTGGATTCAAACCTTTGACCTCTTGATTTAAGCTTTTAGCCTTGAGGTCATTTCTTCTAGTTTCAACCAAGAGTTCTTCTCTTTCCACTAGTAAATCATATAACTCTTTCTCACGTTTCTTCCTTGCATCTGCTATTTTCTTTTCTTGTTCCTTTTTTCTTTTTCTTAAAGCCAAAACCTCATCTCTCAACTGATCAGAGTCATAGGAGGTTGTCTCAGCAGTAGAATTTTCTTCTAGTGGAGCTAGATTTTCTTCTGCAGGGAAGAAACCTATATCAGTATTATCCCATCTCTGAGAGGATCAAATTTTGCATCAGCTCTATAAGTGTCAATTGGTCCTATCAGACCTGCATCTTTAGATTAAGATGAATTTCTCTTTGGACCAGGGGTTTCCTTCTTTCCCTTAGAGGTATTTGAGGAGTCATATTTAGATATACCTCTTTTGTACCATTGTCTCCTTCCAGGTGTATGGATCTCTTCTCCAACATCCTTCTCAGGATTTTATTTGAAATAGGATCTAGTATTCCTTTGTCGACTCATTTTTCAAAAAAGAAAAGTATATTCAATATGTTTAATGTGAAACACTGGAGTATACAAAGGTTAGAGTCACCACCTCTTTGTAGAGGACAAATATATAAAAATGACTAAGCGGATTGCCCTAACTTAGACCCATTTTTACAACAATAAGTCTAAATGAAACTTGAAAGCAAAGTTTCTTGATAATTCCTCACCTTGATTAATTGGTAATCTCAAAAAAAATTATTCCTCACTATCTATATCACTACAAATCTTTTCCACTCTGTAAATTTTCTTTGAAAAACACACACTGGATTAAATGAGAGATTTAATTGTTACCAGTCATTCTATTTGAGACAAGATCAGTGTCATCTTTAGGATCAAAACCTTCAAAAAATGTGCAATGACAGATAGGCAGAATAAACTCAATTTTATAATTATGAGGAAAAATAGACTTATTCTCAATATCGCTAGGACTAACTCTTTCATGAACAAGATTCTTAGAATATTAAAATAGTAACCGGTAGAGTCACAAATTTGTTGGCGCACTCGAAGGGGCCAACTCAATCTAAAATTTGATTTAATTTTTAAAATAACACTAGGGATTTTCTGAATAGCACAACAAGACTATTTCATCTTTATCCCCAGTAGAGTTGCCAATGTGTTAGCACTTTTTCTTGTCGAATCAATATATAACAGTAAATGCTTGACTCTTTGATTCCAAATTAAGATTCATACATGGAAAAGGCTAATTAACAAGGATAGAGTCCTTCTACACTTTGGGATCCACAAACCCAGGCGGGTGCACCTTCAACAGACTACTGACTTTCAACAAATCTAACAGTGGAAAGACTGATTCACTCTTGTATTGAACTGCAACAATTAACAACACATCATACTGATAAAGATTATTAACTAGGAGAAAAACTTAACATACCAAATCATAAGCTTAAGTAAGAGATATTATCAGTGAAATAAGGACATTCATCCTTCTTCCTTTTACAGTACTAGACTTAGGAAGGATAACCTATTGATTCTCTCTTCAAGGAAGCACTATGATGAACTATATTTCTTAATACAATTAACTAAACATGTATGTTCTTAGATAACAGAAAGTAAAATATTATTTAATATTTGATTGATTTGATAATAACAACTACTTATTAGAACTTGACCAGTGCCTAATCCTAGGCCATAGAGTCACAATAAAACATACATCCACTAGAGGCCATTAATCAAAACACAAGAAAAATCTCAGATAGAATGCCTTACAAACTATCCTTTCACTCTCATACCCCTGTATCAAATTCCTACATAAAACCCTAACCCTCTGGAATTATTTGCAAGATTTAAACCCTCCTTGAAAGCAACTCACAAATAACAACATAGTTACCTTATAACGGGTATATTTAAAATGCCTTACAAATTAAAAATACAAGAGTTGAATGTAAATGCAAAAAGACATCAATGATATGAAACTGGGAATTCCATTGTAATTTATTAATAGTATCTTGATTTCAATACATTCAAATTGACTCAAAACATAATATCAGACACAATTCAAAAACCTGCCTCGCAGTTTTGATTTTACCATCCTTTAAAATATCTTACAACTTGCTATTTATAGTCAGCGTTAGTCATCTTGGAATCCTTAAAGATCAAGGATGCAACAAGGTTCGTATGAATAAGCCTATCCTAGGGACATTAAAAGACAAAACATTTAGTTGATCATTTTGATGGTGGAAGGACAAAATCTGTTGATAACTGAATTTGGTCTTCAATCTTCATCTAGCTGACACCTTTGTCTGTTGATATTCATAATAAATTCATGTAGTTTCAACAAGACCTAGTGACTGCCATTCCATGCTAACCTACACCAGTATTTGAAGTAATTATTCTTCCAGTGCTCAGAGATTAGGTGCCAAGTGTCCTCTTTATTCTTTATCCATGACATGAATGTCCTCTGCAACAACTTTCTTCTGTTTGGGCTTTGTCAGTGTGTCCCATGCTGCCACATCATCTTCAACAGGCCAATTAAATCTCTTTATACTCTCAAGCTCTAATTTCTGCCTATTCTACCAAGCATTTGTTATGCTTTTGACATTTGCTAGAAATTTGTTGATGTCAGTCTCAGCCTTAAAATCTTCATCCAAAATCTTATTGTAACATTCCATATCCAATTCTGCATTGTCAAAAATAAATGCCTCTATCTTAGGCCGTTTTCTATCAAAATCTATTTTCCATGCCTCAAAAGCTTTGATTTGATCATCATCTCCCTTGTTTGGAGGAATAAATATGTTGAAATCTGACCCAAAAAGATTCATTCTGGACTCAATCTGATTTAACTTGCCCTTGAAGAAAGGCAAAGTTACATTTATCTTCTCAATCTCATCACCAACATCCATGACTATATTTGGAAGGTCATTTCTATGTGGTCACAGAGATGCAAAACTTTAAAATAATTGTGTTCTTCTATACCATGTTCCAAAATAGGGGTTCAAGGTAGAAATAAAACTTGTCACCTCAACATCCAAAATTGGAAGCTTGTTATAGGCATTTAAAATCAGATATGTTTTGTCCTTTAAAATATAAATCCTATGCTGAAAGATACTCATCAATGACCCTAAGACAATATCATTGTGCTCTCTGATCTTCTCCTCTATTTTAGCATTCTCCCTTGTTATATCTATCTCAACCTCTTCATGTGCAACCTCCTTAGGTGATGCTGGGATAACCTCAGGTTTCTCCATCAACTGCTTAGTCAGATCTCTGATTGTATTCTCCAAAGCATGAATATTAATCTGACATAGCTCCCTATCCTTTGCAATAGCATTGGTCTCTTCTGTCAAGGTGTTAGACCTCTGTGATATTTGTTCAGTTTTTTCCACATTCAATTGGGAAAAATGTGACAATACTTGTGAAATCTCCATATCATTGGTATTGTTTACAGACACACCATTTGGTTACCAACCATGTTTTCCTGAATATTCAATAAGGTTGGCTTCTTATCCTTAGGAGCTAGGATCCAAATTGCAACAGCCTGGGATTTTGGATCAAAACCAAATCCTTTGATCAATTCTCCAACCTGGACTTTTGTTGACAAATTTAAATCTGGTTGTTTCCTTATCTGATCAATAATAAATGCTGAGGCTAAATCCTAGCCCTCAACAAGTAACATCCCACTGGGTTTAATCAGTTTCCCTCCTTCCTCTAGAGAGATTTCCTTTGTCTCAGGATCATAATCCTGTATAGCCAGTAAGGCTTCGGCTGTTACTGGCTCTCCTCCATCCAATTGAAGTTGTTTGCTAACTTCTTTCTTCTTATTCCATCTTAGGAAATCTTTAAATTCCTTAGTTTTGTTAAAGTTGTCATCATCTAGGAACTATTGTTGACGAATCAATCTTTCATGTATGCATGTTCTAAGAGGAAATTCAATATTATCCTCTTCATCTTGTTGCAACTTATTTCCGTTTCTAATCTCCTTCCTTAATTGGTGATCATATGACCTATTATGAGGAATTAGAGCACTAACCTTATCCTTTTTATTCTCTTTTCTAAAACATATCATTTCCTGGGAAGGCTCTCCAAGTTCAACTCTTTTTTTCTTGAGAGGAGGCTCATTGGTAACCTTTGTTTCTGGGACCTCTATTAGGTCAATAATATTCTCATCTCCTGCTAGTTCTTCTTCATCTGCCTGATTTTCTGGAGGAGTAATGGGTGAGGGGTAGCCTTCATCATTGTCATCATACTCTGACTTAGAATGCTCTATTTTACCCTTCTCTATAATTATTAGTGCTTCCTAAAATTGATTGCACATGAGAGTATGAGACTCAATCATGGCCTCTATTCTTTTCAAATAAGGTAAATCAGGGAAGAACCCCCCAAAGCACAATCCTTTCCTCTTTACCTACCTTTCCAGGTCCATTAATTCCTTGATTTTATTTTCTCTTGAGATCACTTCCTCATCCTCAATGATGTTTCTTATGATATCTTCTTCTATGCATTCTTCATGCTCATAAGTGTAAGGAATGGTTGGGGTGAGAAGCTTCTTGGCACTAGCAATGAATCCCTCTATATCAATATACCTATACAATGATGCACCCATCTTGTAATGGCTTAGCCAATTGTTCACTAGGTATATGGCTATCTTGCCAATAGTAAACTGATACACTTTGAACTATTTGGGGGTGAGTGCCCCTTTTCTGTGAGGAGGCAGATGCTCCTTATCTATTAACATAAGGTACCAAATAAACTCCATTACTGCAATTCTGGTAGGGACATGAAATGGGAGTATGTGTGGTGGATGTGTACATCCATACACTCTAATCATAGTGAACTTCTCTTCTAAGTAGAAATCACCCCAATTATGATCTCCAGGCCACTTGTCTACATACTCACAAGGCCTCAATAGATGCAACAACTTGGCTGGTAATCTAGTCTTGTTCACTCCTAGACACTGCATCAATGGATAAACTATCCAATTCTCAAATGCACAAAAGTCACAATCCCTAGTAGTAAAATTCCAGATTTTTATCCAAAATTGAATAAAGTTGGGCTGAGCCTGGTGAACCCTTTGTGGTCTCAAATTATTGAAATCCATAACTGGGTAGTTATAATAAATTATCAAATGCATTAAGATAGAATAATGTAAAAACTTAGGTGCGTTTTCCTTTTTCTAGATAGCCACAAATACCTCATGCATTCTATCAATTATATACTGAATATAATCATCGAAGGTGTTAGCATGGACATCCTGCAAGTCTAGGGTAATCATTAGGACATCTGTAGTGCTCCTCTCTGAACCCCCATCCCTTCCTAGTACTCTACAGAGTGCAAAATCAATGTATTTGATATAATGATTGAAATCCTTTTAAGCATAAGGAGCAAGTCCTGGCATGGGGGCAATACAATTCTTAGTTTTCCTAGGGATGTGTCTTTGTAGTAGACCTTTTACTACCCCAGCCTATTTTTCATATCTCGCTTCCTATTTCTTCAAGTTAATCTCTATTGCCATAGGGTAGTAGAGGTTGAAGGCTTTCATAAATGAATTTCTTTTTTAGGCCACTAATATAGTGCCATCACTCCTCTTAATTGTTTTAGAAAGTGCATCATATTTATTTGCTGAAGGTAAAACAAGATCTGTATCTAAGAATAGATTGGGCACAATTAAATTGGCTAACCCACAGGTCCAAGGATTTGATACAGGCACAATTTCATCAGAATTTTTATAAAAAGAGTTAAAATGAGAATAACCTGGTGAACTTGGAGTTCTCGCATCTCAGATATTGGCTAAGTCATCATTCATGATATCACCCTTCAACTTATTATTCTGTGTCGATCCTGGCAATAATTACAGAAATTCATCTAAGAAATTTCTCTTCCCCTTGGCCTCCTCATCCATTTCTTCACTTTTCCCACTAGTGGAGGCTACACTGACTGCTCTACTCATCCTGGCTACTTACCCTTCAACCTTTCTGGCTGATATTGAAACAAATCTATCACTGGAAACCCTTACTTCTAAATTGCAATGTGCTGAAAACAATCCAAAGCTCTGAAAACCAATAAATTTACGCTGAATTGTGAACTGGAAGGCTTGATTACTTGACTTTAAAAAATGGCAACTCTCTATTCTCACAAACACTGGTAACTTGGCAATTTATTCGCTCTAAATTCTGAATGCAATGTAAATGAGAATGAGGTACTATATTATCTATTTATGGTAAATAATGATCCCAGTACACAGCTCATAATTGGGTAATCCCATCACTTCTACCTCCAATTCAGTATATTGTGACATCAATGCTTTCTCCTAGCCATAGGCTCTAATTATGACAGGAAATCAAATTCAAATGAATGCAGAATTGATGAAAATCCTCATTAAATACAATAAGAGGTCAATTTTGTTCTTATTGGATGAACCTCATACACCTCAGCTACCTTTCCAAGTTGTCATAATTTCTCTAAATCCTCATTGGTGCATCAACAACTGTATTAACTTTTACCATGGCTTAACTTTTACTTTTCCTAGTTAGCAACCTTATGACTACAACTTATCTCTATGTCGCTGAGCAAATTGCTTAACTGTGATCACTTTCTGAGACTTGGCGACACAAGGTACTTTTAACTTCAGTTCAAACCCTGATTACCTTCTGGTGACCTCGCGAGTGTGAAAAGCTAAGTTACTGAAAGATTTCCTTTACTCTGGGTTTATTCAGAGACTACGCGATCACTTTTGATTTCCTTTTGATCTGACGCCTTTTGCCAAGTCTCATAATATTTTTATATAATCATAAATCATTCCATGACCTCACGACATAAGCTTTGTCTCCTGATTGCTGAATAATATTCACTTTATCAAATCTATCAAGAGACTTCCCTTGGTTCGGCACAGACACATCATATATCCCTCTTAGAAGTAAAAAAAGCAGCTTCTTTATGTTCTTTTATTTTTAGAATCTTCATTAATGGCATTGAAACTTTCATCTGAGTCAAGGCATGTTTCATATCAAACATGGGTAATTTAGGAGATACATCACCTATCTTTTTACCCTTTTTTCTTTGTCATTGGCTATTTGTTCCTCTATTATTTTTTCTTTGTCAACATGATCAGAAGAGGGTCCTTCTTGTCTTTCTGGATTTTCATCTTTATTTTCCTTAACATGAGAATCCATAGTAACTTGAGGTGAATCCTTTTTGACATAGACAAGGGCAGGTTTACCTTGAGCTGGTTGTACTATTCTATTTCTCAAATTATATGCATTTCTGGCTTGATTAATTGCTGCAACTGTTAAAGATCTCTTTTCCTCATCAGTAGGAGTATTAAAATGAGAATGTGATTTGTCACTCCCTACTATATATATAGTTACTTGTGAGACACTGTCAACCTAAACACTTTGATAAGGTGCACTCTGAGATTGATATTCTAAACAAGAATTGTCTTATGTATACAGGTTATCAGAAGATGAATCAATGTCAGAAAACCATGGGTATGGTTTCTTTACCGTGAACATATTAATGGCAGGGCCTTCTTGTTCCCTTTTTTCTATTTGATCAAACAAGGCCTGGACTACTACACACTGATATGAAGAATGTTTCATATTGCAAGCATCACACCAAGGAGTGTTCTCAACATAGTTTGCACTGTTCCTTTTTAGGGGATCTGGGGTTTCTTTGGCTTTTGGGTTATCTTGTCCATCAGGGACTAGCTTTCCATTGTTCCAATTTGTTTTATATGGGTAGTCTCTCAGGTTTGTTTTAATGTGCAACACTGGAGTATACAAAGGTTAGAGTCACCACCTCTTTGCAGAGGACAAATATATAAAAATGACTGAGCAGATTGCCCTAACTTAGTCCCTTTTTTACAACATTAAGTTTGAATGAAACTTGAAAGCAAAGTTTCTTGATAATTCCTCACCTTGATTAATTGGTAATCTCAAAAAAAATTATTCCTCGCTATCTGTATCACTGCAAATATTTTCCACTCTATAAATTTTCTTTGAAAAATACACACTGGATTAAATCAGAGATTTAATTGTTGCCAATCATTCTATTTTAGACAAGATCAGTATCATCTTTAGGATCAAAACCTTACAAAAATGTGCAATGACAAATAGGTAGAATAAACTCGCTTTTATTATTATGAGGAAAAATAGACTTATTCTCAATATCGCTAGGACTAACTCTTTCATGAACATGATTCTTAGAACATTAAAATAGTAACTGGTAGAGTCGCTAATTTTTTGGCACTCTCAGAGGGGCCAACTCAATCTGAAATTTGATTTAACTTTTAAAATAACACTAGGGATTTTTTGAACATCACAACAAGACTATTTCATCTTTATCCCCAGTAGAGTCACCAATGTGTTAGTACTTTTTCTTGTAGAATCAATATACAACAGTAAATGCTTGACTCTTTGATTCCCAATTCGAATTCATACAGGGAAAAGGCTAATTAACAAGGATAGAATCCTTCTACACTTTGGGCTCCACAAACCCAGGCAGGTGCACCTTCAATAGATTATTGACTTTCAACAGATCTAACAGTGGAAAGACTGATTCACTCTTTTATTGAACTGTAACAATTAACAACACATCATGCTAATAAAGATTATTAACTAGGAGAAAAACTTAACATACCAAATCAAAAGCTTAAGTAAGAGATATTATCAGTGAAATAAGGACATTCATCCTTCTTCCTTTTACAGTACTATACTTAGGAAGGATAACCTATTGATTCTCTCTTCAAGGAATCACTATGATGAACTGTATTTCTCAATACAATTAGCTAAAGATGTATGTTCTTAGATAACAAAAAGTAAAAGATTATTTAATATTTGATTGATTTGATAATAACAACTACTTATCAGAACTTGACCAGTGCCTAATCCTGGGCCATAGAGTCACAATAAAATATACATCCACTAGAGACCATTAATCAAAACACAAGAAAAATTTCAGATAAAATGCCTTACAAACTATCCTTTCACTCTCATATCCCTATATCAAATTCTTACATAAAACCCTAACCCTCTGGAATTATTTGCAAGATTTAAACCCTCCTTGAAAGAAATTCACAAATAACAACACAATTACCTTATAACGGGTATATTTAAAATGACTTACAAATTAAACATACAAGAGCTGAATGTAAATGCAAAAAGACATCAATGATATGAAACTGGGAATTCCATTGTAATTTATTAATAGTATCTTGATTTCAATACATTCAAATTGACTCAAAACTTAAAATCACACACAATTCAAAAACCTGCCTCGCAATTTTGATTTTACCATCCTTTAAAATATCTTACAACTTGCTCTTTATAGTCAGCATTAGTCATCTTAGAATCCTTAAAGATCACGGATGCAACATGCTTCGTATGAATAAGCCTATCCTAGGGATATTAAAAGAAAAAACATTTAGTTGATCATTTTGATGGTGGAAGGACAAAATCTGTTGATAACTGAATTTGGTCTTCAATCTTCATCTAGCTGGCACCTTTGTCTATTGATATTAAGAATAAATTCATGTAGTCGCAACAAGACCTAGTGACTTCCATTGCATGCTAACCTACACTAGTCTTTGAAGTAATTATTCTTCTTGTGCTCAGAGATTAGGTGTCAAGTGTCCTCTTTATTATTCATCCATGACATGAATGTCCTCTGCAACAACTTTCTTCTTTTTGGGCTTTGTTAGTGTGTCCCATGCTGCCACATCATCTTCAACAAGCCAATTAAATCTCTTTATACTCTCAAGCTCTACTTTCTACCTATTCCACTGAGCATCTGTTATGCTTTTAACATCTACTAGAAATTTGTTGATGTCAGTCTCAGCCTTAAAATCTTCATCCAAAATCTTATTGTAACATTCCATATCCAATTCATCACTGTCAGAAATAAATGTCTCTATCTTAGGCAGTTTGCTATCAAAATCTACTTTCCATGCCTCCAAAGCTTTGATTTGATCATCATCTCCCTTGATTGGAGGAATAAATCTGTTGAAATCTGACCCAAAAAGATTCATTTTGGACTCAACCTGATTTAACTTGCCCTTGAAGAAAGACAAAGTTACATTTATCTTCTCAATCTCATCACCAACTTCCATGACTATATATGGAAGGTCATTTATATGTGGTCGCAGAGATGCCAACCTTTCAAATAATTGTGTTCTGCTAGACCATGTTCCAAAATAGGGGTTCAAGGTAGAAATAAAACTTGTCACCTCAACATGCAAAATTGGAAGCTTGTTATAGGTATTTAAAATCAAATATGTCTTGTCCTTTAAAATATCAATCCTCTACTAAAAGATACTCATCAATGACCCTAAGAAAATCTCATTGTGCTCTATGATCTGCTCCTCTAATTCAACATTCTCCCTTGTTATATCTATCTCAACCTCTTCATGTGCAACCTCCTTAGGTGATGCTGGGATAACCTCAGGTTTCTCCATCAATTGCTTAGTCAGATCTCTAATTGTATTCTCCAAACCATGAATCTTAACCTAAAACAACTCCCTATCCTTTGCAATAGCACTGGTCTCTTCTATCAAGGTGTTATACCTCTGTGATATTTGTTTAGTTTTTGCCACATTCAACTGGGCAAAATGTGACAATACTTGTGAAATCTCCATATCATTGGTATTGTTTACAGACCACACCATTTGGTTACCAACCATGTTTTCCTGAATATTCAATAAGGATGGCTTCTTATCCTTAGGAGCTAGGATCCACATTGCAACAGCCTAGGATTTTGGATCAAAACCAAATCCTTTAATCAATTCTCCAACCTAGACTTCTAATGAAAAATTTAAATCCGGTCGTTTCCTTATCTAATCAATAACAAATGCTAAGGCTAAATCCCAACCCTCAACAAGTAACATTCCACTGACTTTAATCAATTTCCTTGCTTCTTCTGGAGAGATTTCCTTTGTCTCAGGATTAAAATCCTGTATAGCCAGTAAGGATTTGGCTGTTATTGGATCTCCTCCATCCAACTAAAGTTGTTTTCTAACTTCTTGCTACTTATTCCATCTTAGGAAATCTTTAAATTTCTTAGTTTTGATAAAGTTGTCATCATCTAGGAACTGTTGTTGATGAATCAATCTATCCTCTATGCATGTTCTAAGAGGAAATTCAATATTATCCTCTTCATCTTGTTTCAACTTTTTTCCTTTTCTAATCTCCTTCCTTAATTGGTGATCATATGACCTATTGCCATGAATTAGAGCACTAACCTTATCCTTTTTATTCTCTTTTCTAAAACATATCATTGCCTGGGAAGGCTCTCCAAGTTCAACTCTTTGTTTCTTGAGAGGAGGCTCATTGGTAACCTTTGTTTCTAGGACCTGTTTTAGGTCAATAATATTCTCATCTCCTGCTAGTTCTTCTTCATCTGCCTAATTATCTAGAGGAGCAATGGGTGAGGGGTAGCCTTCATTAGTGTCATCATACTCTGACCCAGAATTCTCTGTTTGACCCTTCTCTGGAATTATTAGTGCATCCTCAAATTGAATGCACAGGAGAGTATGAGACTCAATCATGGCCTCTATTCTTTTCAAATAAGGTAAATCAGGGAAGAACCCCCCAAAGGAAAATCCTTTCCTCTTTACTTGCCTTTCCATGTCCATTAATTCCTTGCTTTTATTTTCTCTTGAGATCACTTCCTCATCCTCAATGATGTTTCTTATGACATCTTCTTATATGCATTCTTCATGCTCATAAGTGTAAGGAATGGTTGGGGTGAGAATCTTCTTGGCACTAGAAATGAATCCCTCTATATCAATATACATATACAATGATGCACCCATCCTGTAATGGCTTAGCCAATTGTTCACTAGGTATATGGCTGTCTTGCCAATAGTAAACTGATACACTTTGAACTATCTGGGGGTGAATGTCCCTTTTCTGTGAGGAGGCAGATGCTCCTTATCTATTAACATAAGCTACCAAATAAACTCCATTACTACAATTCTTGTATGGACATGAAATGGAAGTATGTGTGGTGGATGTGTACATCCATACACTCTAATCATAGTGAAATTCTCTTCTAAGTAGAAATCGCCCCAATTATGATCTCCAGGCCACTTGTCTACATACTCACAAGGCCTTAATAGATGCAGCAACTTGGCTGGTAATCTAGTCTTGTTCACTCCTAGACACTGCAACAATGGATAAACTATCCAATTCTCAAATGCACAAAAGTCACAATCCCTAGTAGTAAAATTCCATATTTTTATCCAAAATTGAATAATGTTGGGCCGACCCTGGTGAAACCTTTGTGGTCTCAAATTATTCAAATCCATAACCGGGTAGTTATAATACATTATCAAATGCATTAGGATAGAATAATGTAAAAACCTAGGCTCCTTTTCCTTTTTCTAGATAGCCACAAATACCTCATGCATTCTATCAATTATATACTGAATATAATCATCGAAGGTGTTAGCATAGACATCCTGCAAGTCTAGGGTAATCATTAGGACATCTGCAGTGCTCCTCTCTGAACCCTCGTACCTTCCTAGTACTCTACAGAGTAAAAAATCAATGTATTTGATATAATGTTTTAAATCCTTATAAGCATACAGAGCAAGTCCTGGCATGGGGGCAATATAATTCTTAGTTTGCCTAGGGATGTGTCTCTATACTAGACCTTTAACTAGCCCACCCTATTTTTCATATCTAGCTTCCTGTTTCTTCAGGTCAATCTTTATTGCCATAGGGTAGTAGAGGTTAAAGGCTTTCATAAATGAATTTCTATTTAAGGCCACTAATATAGTGCCATCACTCCTCTTAATTGTTTTAGATAGTGCATCATATCTATTTGCTAAAGGTAGAACAAGATCTGTATCTAAGAATACGTCAGACACAATTAACTTGGCTAACCCACAGGTCCAAGGACTTGATATAGGAACAACTTCATCATAATTTTTATAAAAATAGTTAAAATGAGAATATCCTGATGAACTTGGAGTTTTGGCATCTCAGATATTGGCTAAGTCATCACTCAGGATATCACCCTTTGACTTCTTATTTTTTGTCAATCCTGGCAATAATTGCAGAAATTCATTTGAGAAATTTCTCTTCCCCTTGGCCTGCTCATCTATTTTTTCACTTTTCCCACTAGTGGATGCTACACTGACTGCTCTACTAATCCTGGTTGCTTTCCCTTCAACCTTTCTGGCTGATATTGAAACAAATCTATCATTGGAAACCCTTACTTCTGAATTGCAACGTGCTAAAAACAATCCAAAGCTCTGAAAACCAATTAATTTCCACTGAATTCTGAACTGGAAGGCTTGATTACTTGACTTTAATAAATGGCAACTCTCTATTCTCACAAACACTAGTAACTTGGCAATTTATTCGCTCTAAATTCTGAACGCAATGTAAATGAGAATGAGGTATTGTATTATCTATTTATGGTAAAGAATGATCCCAGTACATAACTCATAATTGGTTAATCCCATCACTTCTACCTCCAGTTAAGCATATTGTGACATCAATGCTTTCTCCTAGCCGTAGCCTCTAATTATGATAGGAAATCAAATTCAAATGAGTGCAGAATTGATGAAAATCCTCATTAAATACAACAAGAGGTCAATTTTGTTCTTATTGGATGACCCTCATACACCTTAGCTACCTTTCCAAGTTGTCATAATTTCTTTGAATCCTCATTGGCTGATGAATTTTCAATACTGGTGTGTCAGCAACTTTATTAACTTTTACCATGGCTTAACTTTCACTTTTCCCACTTAGCAACCTTGCGACTACAACTTATCTCCATGTCACTAAGAAAATTGATTAACTGTGATCACTTTCTAAGACTTGGTGACACAAGGTACTTTTAACTTCAGTTCAAACCCTGATTACCTTTTGGCGACCTCGCGACTATGAAAAGCTAAGTTGCTGAAAGACTTCCTTTACTCCAGGTTTATTCAGAGACTACGTGATCACCATTGACTTCCTTTTGATCTGGCACCTTTTGCCAAGTCTTGTAATCTTTTTATATAATCATAAATCATTTTGAGACCTCGCGACATAAGATTTGCCTCCTGATCGCTGAATAATATTCACTTTATCAAATCTATCTAGAGACTTCTCGACTGCCATTGACATTTCTTAACTTTGCATCTGACAGCCAATATTAAATCTCATAATAATTATATCAAACCCTAAAATATCTCGAGACCTGGTGACTAAAACATAATGCAACCTTTATTTCCTTTTGTCTCTTAGTCGCTGGAAGAAAATACACCTGGCCATCTTATTCAGAGACTACCCGACAACTATTGATCTTCATTCTGACAGCATCTAACGGCTCCTGCTAAGTCTCTGAATACTTCATACAAACCCTAAATCCTCTCAAGACCTGGTGACAACACCCTTTGTTTTTATCATATTTAGCCATGTGTCTCAGTATCATTCCTATTCTCCTGATCGCTGAATAACTGCTGACTTTTCAAATGCGACAAGTGAATTCACGCCATCCATTGGATCTTACTTTAATCAGACAGTTGTCACCAAGTATCGTAATATTTTTCTTAACTCATATTATATTCAGAGACTTGGAGACAACACTGCTTTTGAAACTGAGTTTCAACCACAGTTTATTTAGAGATAATGAAGCTGTTAAAATCAATGTCACCAAATGATTTACTAACCGCGGAGTTTATCTAGAGACCTTGCAACAAGAGCCTTTAGTATCTTTATCACTTGATTTTTTTTACTTTTAGGATTTCCATCTAGAGACAATGCGATAGCCATTGATCTCCATTTTCTTTGCATCTTACGGTTGTCGCTAAGTCTCTTGATCTTCATATCAAACCCTAACTTTTAATGAGACTTCATGACTGATGGACACATGTCTTAATTTTCTTTTGTCTCTTGGTCACCAGATATTATTTGAATTTTAAAATTTATACCGTGATCACACGACTACTGTTGATCTTTCCTCCATCCTGTGGTTGTCGCTGTGTCTCTTGATTATTAGCTTAACTCACCTTTCTTCTCGTGACTACGCTACAACACCATCATCCAAAATGACATTCAACCTGGGTTATATCTAGAGACAATGTGACTAAGGGAACTTGAATTTTCGATATAAAATCATTAACCTTCATCTCATTAAGTGATAACCCGACCACTATTGATCTTTCTTTCAGATGGATGGTCTATGCTAAGTCTCTTAACCATTTAAGCATATTCCTTTTCATTGAGAGATAGTGTGACAAAGGCAACCCGCTGAGGCTCGTAACCATATGCAATATTCTCTTTCTTTCATGAGACTAAGAGACTATGATTTAAGCACATGCATACTTTTAGGACTTAAGTGCCAAAAGTAACTTCAAAATAGAACCTGTTTAAGAAATTTAGGGCCTTTTTGCATTTTCGCCTAGAAATGACCTAAAGACTTAGGGTTTTCAGCATTTACAACTAGGTTAAGGGATAAAAAAGTATTTGCAGAGGTACAGGGACAATTTCAACCATGATTTTAAATCCTTCGAGCATAGGTATGGAAGGAAACTTTAAGAATTTACAAGGCAGACTCAAAACATGAAATATTACCAACAAGATTAACAATGCAAGATTAAAATGATTATGATAATGTATGGACCTAATGCAAATGAAATTATAATTCTAGATGAAGTGAATGGAAAAACAATGTCATTAATGATGCAACTAGGTGAGAAATGAATGCAACTAAGATGACAATGATAGTGCAATCTGATAATGCAACGGAAAATAACTTGTTGACGGAAAAATGCAACCTAAGCTAAATGATAATGCGAGGTGAATGATTCCCCTAAAATGATAATGATAAATGGAGATCAATAATGCAACTAAAAATGAATGGTAATGCATATGGACAATGCACCAAAAATGATAAATGCAATGCAATAATGCATGTAGAATGAATATAAAGATGGAGAATGGAGACACACGTATCAGTGTCCTTCTAGGCTCAGATTAGCTTTTAGGTGAACGGAATGGGAAGGGGGAAACATGTGCACAATCAAAAGTCATGGAATATGGGATGATATGCGATGGGGAATTTCAAGTTTTCATCAGGGATGAGGGATTAGGTGCATGTAGGATCATGAGGGATTGGGATTTAGATGATTACTGGGATGTAGGACAGATTTTAGGATAGGATTACTTTTTTTATTGGAGTTTTGTTGGGGGATAGGATAGGAGGAGGGATTGTTCTTGAAGCTTGAGCGAGGGGTATTTTGGGATGGAATACCACTATGTAGTTTGAGCACTTATTTTGATATAGCAATGCTAGAGACCATGCTAGGGTAACTAGGGATGTAAGGCCTTGTCACCAGTGTTGTAGAGGACTAACGTAACAAACACGTGGGGGTTTCCCCAACATAACACATGATTCTTGGAGGATCCATGGTGGAAATGATGTTGGAGAAGCCCACAAACAAATAAAATTTCCCAAGTGTAGCATGTGAACCCAAATGGATTACATACATGTAAAGGTCACATCCAACTGACTCACAGGCATAAAACAAAAAGATCAATTTCCCTATCCTAGGTGCATCCATTCGCAGCATACCATGATATGAAGAATTGTGGTAACCTTGAGGAGGAGAACAACCGAGAGAATCATGAATGATAATCTAAGAACCAAAATCAAATTTCAAGATAAAAAATATCAACCATAAGACACCATTTTTCTAGAGAGACAAATGATATGAAATGCTGATTAGATTTAGGTCAGACATGAGGAAGGATACATCCTTCAAGGACCCGCTGATGGAGGAGATGTCAGATGTGTAACTAGATGTACTGAGGTTGAATTGCTGAATCAAATTTTTTTCAAAAGGGACTTGTTGTAGCACATGATTTGGAATGGAACTGGATCACTTTCTACAAGGAGACCAATTGAGGATGCAAGATACGTACAAGTGAGACCAGATGCAAGACTGGACTGACATGGACAAGATATGTATAGATGGAAAGCACTGTAATCTCAGGGATTGAGATAGGATGACATATGTATAGTGAGGACTGACGATTATAAACATGAATATATGATGACATTAATTTTCCATTAGTATGACAACAATACTTTTGGTAAGCATACACCGAAAGAAAAAATAAAGAGAAAACTAAAAATCAGATATAAAGAGATCACCAAAATGACTAAGTACAAAGAGAACCGAAAACACAACTTTGTGTCTACACTGAAATTGCAAAGCAGAAAGATAAAGAGGAACCCAATGTGTAGGATTAAGTGCAAACCGTGAGATAGATAAAGTGCAAACTAATGAGACAGATAAAGAGAAACCAACAAAACAAAACTGAAAGATAGTCAACTGATTATAGAAGCATAACCGACCGTCAGGAACTGAGAATCGGTTGCAGCCCACAAAAAGTGGATCTGACTTCCACGTCAGATAAAGCAAGATTATTCTATTTATAGGATATTGATGTGTTTTAAATCCATTTCTTTAGGGACAAGAAACATGAATGTAAGTTCTTTAATCATTCTAATTGATTTAAAACACATAGACTAGGAGATCAAGTTACAAGTTGTAAACCTGATCTTAGAGTTAACATTATTTTTGGTGAAACTTGATGATGTCATTCCATATTATAAATAGATGATGCAATCATTCATTATAAAAGGGTTTTAATATACAGGAGAGGATGAACAAAGCCTATAATCAAATCTATGGATTAGATTGAAAGTTTTAAGAACCAGAACAACAAAAGGTGAATTTGGCTAGCAAGAACCAAGAACAGAGGTATTACTCAATAACATTAGGTGATAATATTATTCATGTAAACTTAAATAGATCTATATCAGAAATAGGAGATTGCATCTACCAGGTCAATTTGTAATTTTCTATCATTCTAACAAGTGGAGCAAAGTATAAAAAACCTTTCAAGGAAGGTGGATTTAACAGTCCAACTACAAATATCTTAACTAAGTGCACACTTAATAGTGTTGCTAAAGCTCTTAACTGAGTAGACTTTAATAGGTCTCCATAGATACTCTTAACCAGGTAGATCATTAGAAGTGATCAAATTATAAGCCTTAACCAGCCCCTTCCAATCTACAGATAGTGAATATTTTGTGGGTGTCATCCCCATCGCAGTTTTTACTTCCTAATAGGAGTTTTCTACGATATCATATATTGTGCTATGTGTCAATTACTTTCATGAATGTTTCTATGAATATTAACATATATGTTATTGTTATGAATTGATATAACTCATATCAAGATAGTATAGATCGGATTGAATGGATATACAATTGATTACATAAAGGTTAATTGATTAAAGGATACAAAAGTTTTAGAGGTACTGATTCACCCCTCCCCTCTTAGTACACACTTCCCATTAATTTCAAAAATTGGTATTAGAGCTCAGTCTCTTCTTTGGAAAAGCTTAAAGGCTTAAGAGAAAATATCATGCAATGGAGAAGAACATACTTGATAAGAATATTGAGAATAAGAAGCTAGAAATTCCGATGTTCTATGAACAGTATAAAGACGCCTGAATCAACACGAGACAACTATTAGATGAAAGAAATATTATGGCATCTTGCTGTAATGAGACCGATTATCATGAGGAAGAGGTACCAAATTTCTTTGAGTCTTCAGGATCAATTACAAGCAAAGCATCAGATACATCAGAAAAAAGCATCACAAGCCTAACTAGAATCAATCTACATCTGGCTGGACAAGTTAAATCTCTGTAAATCAGTCAAGAGACACAGATGGTAAGGATGATTGATGTCATGAAAAATGCTAGACAAGCTAAGCAAGAAATAACACTAGCTATTGATGATAGAAGAAAGAA
Source organism: Thuja plicata (assembly GCA_018584345.1). Classification (NCBI taxonomy): domain Eukaryota; kingdom Viridiplantae; phylum Streptophyta; class Pinopsida; order Cupressales; family Cupressaceae; genus Thuja; species Thuja plicata. The sequence goes on along the minus strand of MU225820.1, from coordinate 1,012,978 downwards.
TAAAAAAAGCTACAAGAAAAGGAGTTTGAAATACAAAGACTTACAAAGCATTACCATGAGATTACAAATCAGATTATTCTTATGAGTCAAGAGGAAAAAAAATAAATGTTAAACTCAATGAAAGAATAGAAGCTATCCATGAGCTAAGGGATGAGAATGAAAAGTTGAAACATGAAATAAGAATTCAGTAGCAACATAATGAAATTATCAAGAAAGATGAAGAAAGCAATAAAAGAATGGATGATTTTCTTGAAGGACAACGAAGAGTCAACAACAATACTGGTCTAGGTTTTACCGAGAATAGAGAATCATCAAATCAAACTGATCCAAAGAATGTCTATACAAATTAAAGACCAAGAAAGCTTACATGCAATCACTATGGAAAGCAATGTCATACATCAAATGTATGCAGAGGAAAAATGAAAGGTACTCCTAAATCTACATCTTCATTCATAGTATTTTGTTATAAATGTAACAAGAAAGGACATAAAGCATATGAATGTAAGTCTAAGATGAAACAACCAAAGAAGGAAACCTACATGGACAAATATTGTCCTACTTGCAAAATGAATGGGCACACAAATCTTGAATGCTAGAAAAAGAAAAGGCAAGCATGGAAGCCTAAAGGTCAAGAAACTCCCTATCAACCGAAGAGAGTCGGTAACCAGTATGTATGGGATTACAACACTTGGACAAATTGTACAACATGTGGAAGATATGGTCACATTGATGAAAACTATATGAGACAGTGGACTAGAAATTCTAGAGGCTGGACTAACCCCGAAATGGCATGCTTACACTGTCATAAATTTGGTCATCTCAAGAAAGACTATGGAGACCAAATGAAAGAGACCGGAATATATCCCAATGGAAAAACCAGTGAAGACATCTGAAGGGAAAGAGATAAAATGTGGAGAAAAGATTCAAACAATGATGAAGCTAGACCAAGAAATGCAAATGGTGACACCCTATGCAATGGATCTAGTGAAATCACCACCCCCACCTAAGTAGAATAAGTAAGTATGGAATTGCATTACCCAAGTTATTATTTTACATCAGTTCCATTAAATATATTGATTAAATACCAAATTAGCATAAGGAAGATGCATCATGGTATTACTTGTTAAAATCTATGATAACTATTCTTTCAGGAATATATATCGAAATCCATCAGTACACACTCAAGCTGAGACTGCCTACACTTACCGAGAAGCATTGGTTAAAAGCAAAGTTTCTAGTATAAATCGAGCCTCGTCGGTAACCAAGCAAATTAAACAAGTGGTTTGCAATACCAAAACCCATAGATAAATGCAAGAGGTATAACAACCAACCAAAACATCATGTCGTCACCAAAGGAAAGTTTGAAGTCTTAACTGACGAACTCTGTCTTCACACACCGAGGAGTTGGTAAGCATTAATGACACACTTTTAGGTCAAATGGCTATAAAAAGGAAACTGGTTGGTCTCATTGGTCACCATGACCAGAGAAGAATGACGAAGAGTGATTTTTGATTATAGAGCGAAAGGATCACAAAGCGTACACAACTTGACCACTGACACTCTATACAGATCAGAAATCATTACAAGTATAAACAATAAGTTCTACAAAACCAAAAATCAGTTTCACACATTTCACAGAAAGCCCTAAAATTGAAAAATGGCCTCAACATCAAGAACTATGAAATCAAAGAACACAAAGAAGGATGAGTTCAAGCTCATCAAGAATTTGGCATGTGAGGAACCAAACTATAAGATTCACCCTGAGGTTGCCTCACAACCCAATGATGCTGGAGCATTGTCACAAATACCAGCTAGGGTTTTTCTCATGGAAGACGTTTGATCTTTTATACACTGCAAGATTGAAGAAATAGGAGATTCAGAGGTTGAAGAAGATTATAAGAAGCTATGCAACAAAGATTGAACACTAAAAGATGAACATAAGCATATAGAAGTAAAAGGTCTCACCAATGCCTTAATGTTCTCGAAGGTCTTCAAAACTGAGTGGATTTGGTTAGTACTAAGCTGAATGCACAATCATAAGCTTTGGTTGGATGAACCAAAAAAGATAAACTGAGATGTTATCCATGCGGTCATCGGTTACCCTGTAACTAAGAAATTAAAAACACTAAAGCATCCACCTAAGGCCAAGACTGAAAAGATGACAGGAGCCAAATGGGATGGAAGAGGATTGAAAGTTTCCACCATAACCGATGATGAGATGAAATTTGATGCATGTGTTCTAGGCTACAAATTCTTCCAAGCCAGAAGATTAAACAACATTGCATCCGGTGCAGTGGACACAGTGTATAAGATTGTGAAGAAAGGAACACAATTGGATTTATCCGAACTACTACTAAATCAGTTAAACAACAATTTAAAGACTATCAGGAATGCGAAGTCAAACACATGTAAGTTTGGCTCACTCATAATGTGTATTTTCTTCTACTTTCAAGAAACATTCCCATCGGTAGGAGATGTGAAATGGGATATCACAAAACTGGTCACCATGTAGATCAGTGAACACATAGCCTCACTGGGAGAAAATTTTGAAACAGTCATGAATGAATACTTTAATGTATTAAAAGACTGAATGCAAAAGAGGGTAAGAATCCCTGAGCAAATCATTGAGAAGTATAAAGATGAAATATGTTTTATGGTTGATATAGATCATACATATATCAATCCTGCTGTACCGAGGATAGCATGGCTTCAACCATTAGAATATGAGATAAACATTAATATTGCATCTAAGGTTATTGATGCCTTTATTAATGAACCACTGGATAAGAAACAACCCAAGTTTGGAACATATGAGGAGGCCAAAACAAGAATAAACTCTGGCCTGGTTAAAAAAATTGTCAGGAAAAAGGACAAAATGGTAAAGAACCTCAAGAAGATACTATCGGTAATAGAGGAAGAAACCAAGCAGGAAGAGGAAACTGAAAAGGAGGAAGAAACTGAAGGATAGCTACCTATCAATGAAGCTAAGGAAAAGGATGAATCCAAGGAAACAGAGTCAGATTCACCACCTCCTCTACCAACTAAGAAGCAAAGGACCACAACTGCTTCTAGAACTAGAAGCCAAACATCTAAGGATTCAACTCCTTCACCTTTGAAGAAAGGAAAGGTCAAAACATACAAGAGGAAAGCTGCCACACCGAAGAGAGGGAAAAAAAAAGAGAGGAAGGAAGCTCATCAAAACCCAAGAAGATATTCAAGACACCGAGCAAGATGAAGCTATAGAGGTAGAAAATGTCAAGGTAAAAGCTCTAGAATCTATTGATGACATTTGTAAATCTATTGAAAATTTGAGATCTATTACAGATTCTAAGATAAGAAGATGGCTGAAACTAGATCCAGAAGATTAGAAAAAAGTTGAAGACACCATCATAGAAAAAATGTACAAGTTTAAATATGTACTGATTCAGTTTGAAAGCAACAATATACTGAGAGAACTATTAGACAGACTATACTCCAGATGGACATTTGCTTTGAAGAATGAAAAGGAAATAAGAGAAAGGGTACTTGCTACTCTCATGCCACCTGAATCCAAGAAGGTAGAAATAGATGAGATGATGGAGAAATAAAAAAAGGAGTTCTCACCAAATTTGAGAGCATATAAATTTCTTGAAGGAAAGCTTATAGAGCTTGAAAAGGATAGCCATAAGAAATGGTGTAAAATTCTAAACAGACCTACTGAGGAAGAAAGACCTGACAAAGACCTACAACAACAAGATTTTGAAAAGACAACTCAAGAATAGGTCTTAATAAAAGATACAGAAGATGACACATCTATTGAGTTAGACAAGGAAGAAGATGACACAACCGGCAACAGAAATGCAGATGTTGTTGATGAATCATGGCCAGACACAAAAAATGACAACATTGTGGATAACAATATCATTGACATTACTGATGACCCAGTAGAGGAAGTTAATAAAGATGAAGATTTCAATGTCACAAAGGACACATCCGATGAGAAGGACACAATAATTGATACAACATAGTGAACATACCAGGCAACATGCCAATATTGATACAAGCTATCAATATCCTGCAAGAATCAAACAAGTCACCTAAAAAGGATACTCCTGAGAATGCAGGGGAAGAGGAAAAGAAAGACAACACCGATTGTTAGAGTAATCATTAGTTTTATTATTAATTAAATCATTTTGATTTAATTAGTTAAGTTATTGTTAGATTTAAAAGGGTATTTTCACTTATTAATTAAATCATTATTGATTTAATTATTAAGTCACCTTTCACTTATTAATTAAATCATTATTTGATTTAATTATTAAGTCCCTTTAATCTCTATTTCACTTAAGCTAAACTTTAGGCATGCAATAATTGATTCTTTTATTAATTATTCATGCAACCTTCATTTCTTCACCCTACCTTGGTTTCTTCACCCAACCTTGGTTTCTTCACCCATCTCAGGGTTTTGATCTCCTTTATAAGGATTGATCACTTTGTAATTATGTAATCCTTTTGTGTAATTCCATTCCATTTTTATTGAATCAATTGAGGATGTTTCCTCTTTCACAGATCTATTGTTTTTGGCCTCCATAGCTTTTGCTTCTGTCTTTCTGTGACAGGTGTTTGCATGCAGGTGATTCTTGGGAGCTGTAGGGTTGATAGTTTTTCATCAACTCTAATATGGTATCAGAGCTCCACCCTTTCATTCCCCTATTCTCTTCATAAGAGATTTGGCCTTGTTCTTTAAATCTATGTTTTTGAGAGGTTTTTGTCTTAGATTTTCATAGATTTTGGAAGGATTTATTTTTTGGAGCACTTTGGGTAAAAACTAACATCTGGGTTGTGTCCGGAAGGCCCAAGAAACCCAATTTTCATATAAGGCATGTCCAATTTGGACACAGTTGAAATTTGGGCGCTATTTTTTGCATGCACGGCCCTTGGCACATTTTACGAGGCAAAAGTCTACCTTGATTTCCATGCCACCTCAATTTTCATGCTGCCTTGATTTTTGTGTCATCTCATTTTTAACACTGCCTCAGTTTGCATGCTACCTTGATTTACATGCTACCTTGATTTATTTGCTACTTTGATTTGCGTGCTACCTCAGTTTCTGTGTTGCTGATGTCAGCAGTCAAAGTTCTGATAGCGAGGTTAAATTTGACGACCATGAAACTGTCATACAAATTTTTTTTTTCCATAATGAGCAACGTGTGGTTTTTTCGCTCTATCTGGAGCAAACGGAGGCCAATTTTTGACTTCTTTATATTTTCGGAAAGCTCTTTCCGAGCCGAACGATTTTATAGAGGTTATATTTTCTGATTTTTCCATCTTGCAGCCTTTTTTGGCAATCAAAGTCAGCAATATATTTTGCACTCTGAGAGCCATATTTTGCTCATTCAGATTCCATTTTTTGACTTCTGCATGGCGTCGGAAAGCTGATTCTATTATCTTTCTTCTTGTATAGGTCTCACACCCAGAATTTGCTCCAGGTAGTTTTTATTCAATTTTTTTTATTTTTGCAATCTGGTGGATATCTTGGATGTTTCAGGTCTTGGGATCATTTTCTATGCATGAGATGACTCCTTGAGAGTAGTTACATATGTTTCTTTTGCTTTCAATCATTCCTGGATATTGTATACATCTTTTTCTGTAGCTTTTTTACAAACGCACTAAGATAAAGTGCCATCTTGCATGTTTGGGATCCTGCACGTTTTGTGCTTGATTGTACTCGCATTATTTATAAAGTGCCATGGGGGGGTTGCTGAACCTTTGTCAAGTGAGTGTTCCTTCCATGACATTAGCCTCATGTGTGTCAGCGACTAATCATCCTCGACACATACTTTATTTCTGCTTGTATGTTCTTCATCATGTAATTTTTCTTGACAGTCTCTCAGTGTATCTGTTATACCTCTCCCTATCAGCATTATGGGGGGTATTACTGTTGGTTCTTATGTTTCCTTGGTTCGATGGAGTGAGCTATGTATTCAGTATTTGTTCCTATGTACTAAGCGGATGTAGTGGCTGGTACCTATGCATTTCGGTGAGATGGATCATTTACCATATGGACACTCTTTTTTCGTTCCTATTTTGGAGGCTTCAGACTTGGATTTTTTGCCATCTGTATCTTTGAGTTTTGATGTTTGCCTTGTTTGCCATCCAGATTCGAGTAGTGTCATTTGAGGGCACTCATACAAAGCAGATATTTGACAGTGTTTTGTAGCTTCATGCTTCATAGGTGTTCTACATATTCTTTCTATGTTCCTATTTTCTGGGACATTTCTAGTTTGGAGGCTTCTTTAGTCCTTCACTAGTCTTCATCTCTTTTCGGAGAGGGGTTTTTCCCACAGGGTTTTCTCCTTTTCTCCTCTTTACAGAGATTTTTTGTACTTGGGTACCTCATCAGGCCTTGTTGTTGGGACCCATCTTTCCTGCTTTCAGTAGTTGTTTCAGGGTTTTTAGCTTATCCCTAAGTTTATCTTAAGGGGTGGTGTTAGATTTAAAAGGGTATTTTCACTTATTAATTAAATCATTATTGATTTAATTATTAAGTCACCTTTCACTTATTAATTAAATCATTATTTGATTTAATTATTAAGTCCCTTTAATCTCTATTTC
>MU225820.1:979793-1006067 GCA_018584345.1 Thuja plicata | reverse complement strand
TTAATTCTTTTATTAATTATTAATGTGCAACCTAGCTTTTACCTTTTAGGGTTTCGTTCACCTTTTTAAGGTTGAACTTTGTAATTGTTGTTCATTAATTCAGATTATAATTTCGCTCTCACATTTTCAGCAAATTCTGAGTTCTTCTTTTTCCCTTTTTTTGCTTCTCTCCTGTAACATGTTATTTGCATGTAGGTATTTTTGGAATTCTATGGATTTGTATTTCTCAAATCCTTCATGGTATCAGAGCCACACTGTTGCTGCCTGGTCTGGTGTTTGTGAAGTAGTGTTTTGAGGGAAAAAACCACAGCTTTTCTGGGGTTTCTTCTTCAATCTAGAAGAGACACTTTTTTCTAGAGCATATTGAGCAAAAACGGACACCACCATTGCACTCAGAATTCCCGAGAGAGTCAATTTTCATATAATGTTTTCCATTTTTGGCCACAGTAGCCTCTGGGAAAATTTCTCTCTCCGGCTCAAATTTCGAGGTGAAAAATTAAAAAAAAATAAAAAAAATCAATTTTTAATTGATTTTTGTGTTAAAAACTAATGCATGCAGTGTTAAAACTCAATGTTGCTTTGTAAATGGGCGCCGCCGTCAGTTAACCGCTAGTGGTTAACCTCTAGCGGTTAACCTAACCACCGGGGTTTACTCTCAAACCTTCTTTGGGGTAGTTTGAGCACTTTTGGTATTTTGGCCATATCTTGAGCATATGGTATCAGATTTTTGACTTCCTTATATCGTCAAAAATCTCTTTCCAAGCTCTATCTCAATATGTAGGTTTTATTTTATGGTTTTGCATTTTTTATGTCTATTTTTCCAGTCAAATTTAGAACTTGTGTTTTTCAGCACTCAGTTTGTTTCATGTGAAGAGTTATCATGGGTTTTTCTTCTCACCCTTCTGTTGTTATTCTAGAACGGGGTAATTATGAGTCATGGGAAAAGGGTATACTTACACATTATAGGTGGCTTAATATTTTTCCTTATTTGTATGATCTCATACCTGAACCAACCACTTCAGAGGGAAAATTAGCATGGGATATTATTAGAGATCACATAGTAGGAATTATAGTGTCTAGTGTTGATCATGACATTGTGTTGGCTATATCGAACATTGATTGTCCTCACCCACTTTGGACATGTCTTTGGGAGATACATGGAGACCCTAATCTCTCTCCATTCCTAGAGGATCCTGCTTCAGATTGTCTCATACCCATTGCTTGGAGAGAGAATACACCCTTTGATCGTGATACTTTAGTGGAGCTTGAGTATTTAGACACCCTTACAAGTTCTAATGGATCAGAGGCTTGTCTCATAGTTCCCACTCTTCAGACTGAGACTTCATCAGCATCTCCTATTACTCTTGATTCTGTGTAGCAAGAAATCATACATCTTCCAGACATAGATACGTTGGACTCTTATGTTGCAGACATATCTTTCTTGTTTGTTGAGTCTTATACTACAAATTTAGAGGATTATTTTGAGGACATTCATCTCCTCTACCTTGACAATCAGGTTATCACTATTTGCCCACCATTATCTATGCATTCTACGGTTGCATTTCAGGATTCTCCACATCAATTTGGATTTGGCATCATTTGTTTCATTTCAGACAGAGAGATTCTTTAGCATCCAATCATGGCACACATCCTGAGACAGATTGGTTCATCACTCTTCATAGGCTTTCTTTGACATTGTCCTTTGGATCCATTTCTTCCCAAGGGGAGGAATATCATTTGCCGCTTCAGGATCTCCTTTTGGATTCTACATCAGGCATCTACCATTGTGACAAGAGTTTCTTCATATTGGGGGGACTTTGGTGTCTCATCCCTCTCTCATGGGGGGACTGGTTGTACTTATGGTCTTGAGGGATTCTCTTGAGCCATTTCTTTTCTGCATTCTTCTATCTCTTTTTGGGGTTTTTCCCACTGGGTTTTCTTCTTTGTCTCCGGTTTACAGAGATTTCCTTGTATTGGGTACCTGATCAGGCCTTGTTGCCGGGACCCATTTCCCACTTTCATAGCTGTGCTAGGTTAGCTTACCCCCTGTACTTAGCTTAAGGGGGGGTGTTAGAGTAATCATTAGTTTTCTTATTAATTAAATCATGTTGATTTAATTAGTTAAGTTATTACTCTTTAGTGCTTAAGCTTTCTCTTAGGTGCATTAATAATTAATTCTTTTATTAATTATTAATGTGCAACCTAGCTTTTACCTTTTAGGGTTTCATTCACCTTTTTAATGTTGAACTTTGTAATTGTTGTCCATTAATTCACATTATAATTTCACTCTCACATTTTGAGAAACTTTCGAGTTCTTCTTTTTCCCTTTTTTTGCTTCTCTCCTATAACAGGTTATTTGCATGCAGGTATTCTTGGCATTCTATGGATTTGTATTTCTCAAATCCTTCACCAATGATCTAAAAGACATCCAAGACACTAAAAAAGTAACCGATATTGATAAGGTTATAGGAAGAGATTCAAAACAAGAAGATGCAGACACAATGGAGAAGAATGAAGAATCAAAGAATGATGAAGCTAAGGACACCGATGAAGGAGAAAAACCTAAAGATGGTACTCCTGAGGAAACTGACAAAGGTGCTACTGACAATGTGAAGGTGAATGTAGAGATGTCTACAGACACCCGACAAGCTAAAATTGACACTCAGCAACAAAAAGAAGCACAACAGGTAACTTCATCAAGCACAACTGACAAAGTAGAGAAATTGGCAATGGTGCTACACTCAAGTGATTCACAAAAGAAGAAGAAGAAATCAAAGAAGAATAATTTGGAAGTCACCTTGGATGAAATTATTGAAATACGAAAATCTAACCCATCTACACTTGATTTTGAAGCATTACAAGAATATGGTGAAATATGCCAAAGGAAGGCATTAAAGGAGAAATTGAAGAAACAACACCGAGATTCAATGGTACTGGAAATGATGAGGGACATCTTACACCAGATTGTACCCGATATTGATATTGATCAGAACAATCCAATTCTTGATCAATTTTCCACTCTCACTGAAGCAATAAAAACTCAAAATATTTATGCAGAGAAGATAATTGAGGAGAGAGCAGAGCAGAGGTACCAACAGAAGATCATTGAGAACATCAGCCAAGAAGTGACAGTCAATAAGGTAAAGCTATCAGAATTCATTACTGAATTAGATCCAATTATAACTGAAGCTATAACCTTAATTCAACAAATGAGCACAATAGAAAATTTCACTAAATAGAATAGTGACAATATAGCAAAGATAGATGCAGATCTAGCTAAAAGTGCTAGTAGCTTAACCACCGATGGAGACAATGCAATTAAGTTACATTATGAGAAGATAATTGAGATCAAAAGGTTAAGGCAGGAACTATGGGAAGAAGAGACACAATTCAGGGAAGAAGTCACCGAGATCCAAGCTCAACTTCTACTGAATCTAACACTACTCCAACATCACATCAGTTTAGCATGACAACTGATAGCAACTCCCGAGATGTCTGTAGAAGATAACATCTATGACATGCACTCTAAGATCATACTCGAGCACATGGCTCTGGAGAACTTAAAAGAACAATTGGAGAAAATGATGGAAGAAATGAAGTCTTCGCACTCCCACATTTTTGATAAGCTCTAAGGTATAGACCTTTGCCCTTAATATCAAAAAAGGGGGGAAATGATATGTATTCATATGGGCAAATGGTAAATGGAAAATATGTATATGTATATTCATAATGGGGAAAATGATATATATAGATGGAAAATGATATGTATAAGGAAATATATCATATGTATAGATATATCGGCATATACATAGGGGGATTCATTAAAATGACTAAGGATTATATATGTTGTATATACTTAACATTTTATTATTATTTTGCACATATCAGTTTTTGATACTAATGTCAAAGGGGGAGATTGATGACATTAATTTTCCATTAGTATGAAAACAACACTTTTGGTAAGCATACATTGAAAGATAGAACAAAAATAAAACTGAAAATCAGATATAAAGAAATCACCGAAATGACTAAGTACAAAGAGAACCGGCGACACAAGTTTGTGTGTACACCGAAATTGCAAAGTAGAAAGATAAAGAGGAACCCAATGTGCAGGATTAAGTGCAAACTGAGAGACAGATAAAGTGTAAAATGATGAGACAGATAAAGAGCAATCGACATAACAAAACCAAAAGATAGTCAACTGATTACAGAAGCATAACCGACCGTCAGGAACCGAGAATCAGTTGTAGCCCACAAAAAGTGGATCTGACTTCCATGTCAGATAAAGAAAGCTTATTCTATTTATAAGATATTGATTTGTTTTAAATCCATTTCTTTAGGGACAAGAAACATTAATGTAAGTGCTTTAATCAGTCTAACTGATTTAAAACACATAGACTAGGAGATCAAGGTACAAGTTGTAAACCTGATCTTAGAGTTAACATTGTTTTTCGTGAAACTTGATGATGTCAATCCATCTTATAAATTGATGATGCAATCATTCATTATACAAGGATGTGAATATAGAGGAGAGGATGAATGAAGCCTACGTGCACATCTTGGATCAGATTGAAAGTTTCAAGAACCAGAACAAAAAAAGGTGAATTTGGTTAGCAAGAACCAAGAACAAAGGCTACCAAGAATCAAAGGTATTACTCAATCACATTAGGTGATAATATCATTCATGTAAACTTAAATGGATTTGTATCAGAAATAAGAGATTGCATTTACTAGGTCAATTTGTAATTTTCTATCATTCTAACAAGTGGAGAAAAGTGTAAAAATCCTTTCAAGGAAGGTGTATTTAACAGTCCAACTACAAATCTCTTAACCGAGTGCACACTTAATAGTGTTGCTAAATCTCTTAACCGAGTAGACTTTAACAGGTCTCCATAGATACTCTTAACCAGGTAGATCATTAGAAGTGATCAAATTGTAAGCCTTAACCGACCCCTTCGAATCTACAGATAGTGAAGATTTTGTGGGTGATCCCCACCACAGTTTTTACTTCCTAACACGAGTTTTCTGTGATATCATATCTTATGTTATGTATCAATTACTTTCATGAATGTTTCTATGAATGTTCACATATATGTTAATGTTATGAATTGATATAACTCACATCAAGATAGTATAGATTAGATTGAATGGATATACAATTGATTACACAAAGGTTAATTGATTAAAGGATACAAAATTTTTAGAGGTACTGATTCACCCCTCCCCTCTCAGTACACACTTCCCATCAATTCCAATACTGTATGTACAAAATCTTAGGATAGAGGATAGGAGGACCAATGCGAACAAGTGTGTGCAATGAGGGAACACCCAGGGAATACAAACAATGATTAGGCTAAGGTGGATGCGATGAGTGAGATGGGGGAGAATGAGATTTTGATAGATAATGTCTAAGGCGCATGATTGCCAAGTTTTCACCATTGAATGATTTATTTTCTCTTTACTTTTTTTCTTTTTCTTTTTTGACTCTTGACTTTTTTTGATTTTTTTGTTATCATCAAGGCATCTTTTCACCATATTTTCACCAAGATAATGATTTTTTTTTATACATTTTCAGATGATTGGAATAACTGACCAGTTGTCAGGCATAGAAGCGCCTAAGGTAAATGATGTTGATGGGATCATTCAGGGGATCTCCTTCAGGAGTAGATAACTAATATGCCCCAGAACCAAAGTATGTAATGATAATATAAGGGCCTTGCCAAGTGACTTCAAAATTTCCTTTATTTTCTCGATCTATATCCACTTTTTGGTTTTCTTTTAGGACTAGATCGCCTATCTGGAGCTGGCATGGGTGGATTTTCTTGTTGTAGCTCCTCTTGAGCCTATTCTGATAAATGACCAGGTGATCATATGATTTTTGGAGTTTCTCATCCAATAAGTCCAATTGTGTGAGCTTTGCCACATGATAATTTTCATCAGTGATCAGGCCTCTGAGTGACACCCAGAGTGATGGAAGTTCAACCTCGATTGGTGAGACAGCTTCAACACCATAGACAAGGGAATATTGAGTGGTGCATGTGGGAGTGCGGTAGGAAGTACAAAATTCCTAGAGGGTAGGGTTAATTTGGAGGTACTGGTCATGACCATTATCATTGAAAACCTTCTTGAGGATCTTGAGAAGGGTTTTATTGGTTGCCTCAGCTTGGTCGTTACCTTGGGAGAAGTATGGACTAGAATAGCGATGGTGAATGTGGAGGTTCTCGCATAGATCATCTACATGCTACTTCTCAAATGGTGTTCCATGATCTATGAAGATGGTGGATGGGATTCCAAAGTGGTAGACGATATGGTAGAGGATGAACTTGGAAATATGGATGCCTGTCATGAGGGTGGGTGGGATTTCTTTGACCCACTTTATGAAGTAATCAGTGGAAGTGATGATGTATTTATGATCCTTAGAAGATAGGGGTGATCTTACCAATTACAAGGACAAAAATTAACAATAAAATGGCCAGGATGGCACGATGGGATGTATATCTTGCTTTGGGGCATGTATCAGATTAGAAAGCTACTGACAAGGTAGGCACTTCTTCACAAATTCGCAAGCATCATGCTCCATGGTAGGCTAATAGTATCTGATCCTGAGAAGTTTTTTTTCCAAGACCATGCCACTCCTATGGGCACCGCAGATTCTAGCGTGCACTTCTCGCAATGCCTGGGTGGCTTCAGTTTCATCTAGACACCTGGAGAGAACGTTGTAATAGCCTCAATAATATAGGGTGTTAGCCATAATGGTGTAGCAGGAAGCTATGAAAATTAGGTTTTGGCTTTGGGTGTTTGTGAGGTGGAGAGATATGATACCATTTTTTAGATAAGCGTGGATGTCATGGTACCATGGGGACTGGGGGCCAACCAGGACACATACCCGATTAACGTCATCATTCTCATATGCGGGTGCATGAAGTTTCTCAACTAAGAATTCATACTGCGTGGTGTTATGTGGAATTTCCAAGAGGGAAATGATAGTAGCCATTGCATCAGTGGCCTTGTTTTGTAAGTGTGGTACTTGTGTAATCTGAAGGCTGAGGAAGTGCTCCTTCATTTTATCCACCATTTCTTTGTAAGGCAGTAGTTTATCATCCTTTGTTTGGAATTCATCTAAGATTTGCTTGATGATAAGTTGGGAATAAACAAAGACCTGTATGTCTATTATGTTCCATTGGATAGCCATGCTAAGCCCAATGATTAGTGCCTTGTACTCCGCTATGTTGTTTATGTAGAGAAATCTCAGTTTGAATGATTTAGGGAGATAATCACCTTGTGGGGTAACAAACACTATGCCTACACCTAAACCATGGGGTGTGTAAGATCCATAGAAGTAGAGCTTCCATGTTTATTGTCCTTCTATCATGCACAGGTGTTCATCAGGGAATTCCATGACTAGAAGATAATGATGCAGAGGGTCTAGAGTTCTATGAGTTTATCTTTCTCCAAACTAAGATCCACTTCTTGGAACCATCCAATGGTTCAATCTCCAATGTCTTCTTCACCAATATCTAGCCTCCAAGGCCCTTAATTCAACTTTCCTCCTAGGTATAGTTGAATGATAAAGAAACAAAACATAATCAACTTGAAACTAGTCCAACTAGCCCTTCAATTACCTTCTTTTCCTCCTTGGTTCCCCTCTAGAACCCTAAACCCTTGCTTAGGATCTTCCCAAAACTCATCTCAGGCCCTTTCCTATGTTCATGATACCTGAAATGTTCATTAAAGACTATTTAAGCACTTCTGGCCACCTTAGCAATCACTTTGCTATCGCTACCCACTAGTAGGCCTAATTAGGCCTAATTGAATTAGGTCTATTTTTAGTGTTTTTGGTCAAATGCTGCAAATTATTCCATACAACCCCATGGAAGAATCTATGATTCTGAAAGCTATCACCTAGCCCTTCAAGAATCCAAAGTTACAAGTCTTAAAAACACCCACAACCCTAATTTGTATCAGGCCCTAGTTTCTAGGCAATCTTTTAGGCCTCTGGGCCAGTCTATGCAAAATGCATCCATAAAGTCTTCAAACTTCTTACTAACTCCTCAAGCAATTTTATCCTTCAAGGGGAAACTCTAGGGCTTCCACACATTCCACTTAGATGTTCATACTAGATCATGGGTGTGTTCTTCCAATTAGATCTTCACACTGTCCTGGCTCACCTACTGCAAGCAGTCAGCCTAGGGCATCACTCCAAAACTAGGAGTTCAGTTGCAAGAACACAACTAAAACCAAAACACTATGTAAAAACCCTAACCTACCATTCTACAAGGTCTCATTCATTTTCAACTGTGGATGCTTAGGTTAGAGCCATTTTTGTTCCTGCAACTCTGCAAATGGAAGTTGCAAACACAGTCACCTAAAACTAAGTGTAACTTTACAATCCCTAAACTTGAAAAAAACTTGAATATGAAAAAGAAAGCTAAAAAAAAACTCTACACTCCCATGGAGTCATATTTTACAATCCAATCCGTACAAGATTGCAGAAACACTGTAATTGCAAGGAAAACTCAAAAAATCATTCGTATATTTGGTGCACACATGTGGTCTATAACTAAAACTTCATTAAACTCCAAAATTATTCATCCCATGCTCAAATAAACAAGAATGGGTGGTTACAACCATCCATTCCTTCATTTTCAACTTCTTGCAAAAGTTGCAAAAAGTTGCTTGAGCAACTTTTGAAAGTTGCTAGCAACTTTTGAGTATTTCTTGCTTTTTGACCTTTTTGATGATTTTGGTCAACTTGATGCTCCTTGACCTATCCTAGGACCCTAGTTAGGAAAATTATGACCCTATAGGAGACCATGTTCCATAGTTTCTCAAAATTAGCAAATTTTACAACTTTTAGACCATTTGACAACATTTTGAACCTAGGAGCAACTTTTGATCTTACAAACAAATTAGGACATGCTTGGATCCAATAACCATTGGATCTTATTAGAAACACAAAAAAATGCCTAAAAAAACCTAAATAACATCTAACCCAATCATCAAGAAGAAATGGGAGGTGCTTTGCACCATATAAGCATCGAATAATGGTGCCTCTACCAGTTGATCTGCAATAACCTGCCCCTTGATTGCTTTTCTGTCAACATATTGGATATCAAATTCACTCAGGAGCATAACCCATTTAGCCATTTGACCTGTGAGATTTGTTTTTGAGAGAAGGTACTTGAGTGGGTCTACCTTTGAGATGAGCTTGACGGTGTGACTAAGCATGTAATGGCGAAGCTTCTAAGTGGTGAAAACACGGTTAAGCAAGCCTTCTCCATGGGTGTGTAACTAAGATCATAGCCTACCAATGTGTGGCTGATATAATATATGGCTCTCTCTTTGTCATTGTCATCTAACTGGGCCAGGATTGCCCCCAGTGTTATGGTCGTTGTAGAGATGTATAGAATGGGAGGCCTACCTAGTGTAGGCGACACTAAGATGAATGGATTTGCCATGTATTACTTGATCTTTTCAAAACTTTGTTGATAGAGAGGATCCCATTTGAAGATACTATCTTTCCATAGGAGATGTGTGAATGACTGACATTTATCAACAAGATACAAGATGAAGCATCGCACCGATTGGAGTTTTCTTTGTAAGCTACGCAACTGTCTGAGCATTCTAGGTGGAGGCATCTCCATAATGGCCTTGGAATTCTTAGGATCTATTTATATTCCTCTTCATGATACAATGAATCCCAAAAGCTTTCCTAATGTGACCCCGAAGACACATTTCTTGGGGTTGAGTATTAGACCATAGTGACCAAGCTGATCAAATACGTACTCCCGTATATTAAGGTGATCTTCTCTTTTAATTGATTTGGCCAGGATATCATCCACGTAATCTTCAACGATCTTGTGGATCATGTCATGGAAGATAACTATCATGGCTCTCTGATATGTTGCCCCCGATTTCTTCAAACCAAATGGCATCATGTTGTAGGATAAAGCACCTTAGGGGGTTGTAAATGTTGTCTTATTTTGATCTTATTCTGTAATGTGGATCTGATTATACCCATAGAAATCATCCATGAGTGACAACATCTAATGTCTCACTATGAGGTCGACTATCATGTTAATGTTTAGTAGTGGGAAGTCATATTTGGGACATTCCTTATTGAGATCCCCAAAGTATATACATATTCTGATTGATTTATCAGGTTTGGATATGGGCACCATGTTGAAGATCCATTCGGAGTAGTCAATGACACAAATGATTTCAGCTTGGAGTAGCCTCGCTAACTCTGCTTTAACTAATAGTGCTACCTTAGGGTGCATTTTTTTGAGATTTTATTTGATAGGTTTGATATTTGGATCCACTGCTAGATGGTGAACCACTAAGCTAGGGTCCAGTCCTAAAATGTGGGAATAATACCATGCAAACTTGTCTATGGATTCTCGTAAGAGAGCGATGATATTTTTTTCTTCTACTTCTGTCAGGGATGCTACAATGTAAGTGATGTTGGGATTCTCTTCTATACCCAGGTTGATAGGATTTGTTTCTTCGATGAGGACAGATGACTGCTCGAGTCTGTAATCATGGATGAGAGGAAGAGGAGGATCTTCATCCTCTGGTGCCTCAAAGAGGTTTTCACCACTGGATACACCCTTTATTTTTTCTTTTTTCTGATCAGATAGTGCCCCAGAGGGGTTTTCGCTAGGGGATCTATTTTTCTCTTTTTTATTTTTGTTTTCTATTTTAATTTTGCAGCTGAAGGCTTCCTCTTTCCCAAAGTATGCCTTTGGATCCAATTTGTAGACATGTGTTGAATCCTGCTCCCAAACATTTTTCTGTTCAACCGCTCCCATGAATCTTAGGAGCACAACCTCACTTTGGAATTCATCAATGTGTAGGACACTTGGTTAGTCCCAGTCTATGAGTTCAGGATGTAGGAGGGGAATCTCAATAAAGTTAATGGTGATTTGGCAGAGGTCAGAGTCACCTAAGAAGGTTTCATCATCGAGGACATCGTCATAAGCTCTCACAATTTTCTCTTCTGAGATATCTTTGATTTCAACGATTTCACCTAGGGTGTTGCCATGGGCATAACTATTTTCATTGGTGCTCCTAGTCATGGTAGAGATAAGACCAAGGCCTTGATTCCTTTCTCGCTAGGTGGGTTCAATAGGATTTTTCATGCCACGTTCTTCATAGCCTAAGCCACCTCCTTGATAGTTCCACTTTTCTGTAACCAGTTTGTGAGTTGTAGGATATTTGCCTCTGGAGTAATTGAGGAGACCTTTGTCTAGGGGTGGAAGATCTTTATAAATCCACTGATTAATGTCAGGTGCCATCTTTTGGCCATTCAAAATGCCATGGGAAATGAAAGTGGTAGAGCTCAATTGTAGCGGTTCAGTTGTTTTTTATTTTATCATGATCTGATTAGGTGGGTGTCCTTGAGTGTGGGGATTGGATGGTAGGGCTCCCACTGTGAAGGTGTCTGATAGGCTATACTCCCCACAACCCTTTTTGATCTTGAATATGGAAAGAATGGATGAGAGGATTGTATCTAGGTCTGAATGGGTTAGAGAAGAACTGGCGACAGAGGTGCCAATGTCAATCTTGGGACAATGATTTGAATGTGGGAAGGAGGCCTCCAATTCACGATAGTATGCGAAGGGTTGGGGATCTACGTGGATGGTGACTTCACTACCATTATGTGGGAATTCGATGCACTAATGGAAGGTTTATGGGACAAAATACATAGAATTAATCCAAGGGCAGCCAAGGAGGATATTGAAGGGAAGGCAAAGATAAAAAATGTGACATACTGTATCTTGGACTACAGGGCTCAGCTGAATGGGAAATGAGATGTTGCCTTTAGAAGTGTGTTCCATATTGTCATAGGCTTTGATGGTGACGACATCATTCATTATGTATGCTTTAGTACACCCTAACTATTTGATGAATTTCAAAGTACATAAATTGAGGGCCGAACCATTATCTATCATGACCTGCTTGATGGCGAAATCTTTAACCATGACGATGATGTAGAGAGGGAGGTTGTGGTCAAGTTCATTAGAAGGCATGTCATTTGGTTTGAATCAAATACCACAAGACGTGGATAGGTGGCCAAAAAGGTTTTGGAATTGTGTAGGGTTGATGTTGTTGGGGACATGTGATTCTTGTAGGGCTTTATTGAGGATTTCTTGATGGAAGGGCGAAGTATGGAGGAGGTCCAAGATGGAGATATGGATAGGGGTATTCCCTAAGTGTTCCAATAGCTTGTACTAGGTTCTAGCAGATGGATCAGCACTAGCACCTCCAACTGATATCCTACCTCGACGAGTGGTAACTGTGCATTGGCTATCTATGCCCTTGACATGAATGACATTGACTGAGAACTTTACTTGGCATATGCAGCTGATGAGGTTATCATAGTTGATATATGTACTAGTATAATCTTTTCTATTGGAATTATCTCCTTGCTTTCCCTTCCCTTGGTTGGAGGGTTGAGTGGGGTTGGTAGGTCCTTTACTGGAGTTGTGTTTAGGAAACACATTTTGATAGATTTGAAAGCCTATATTTGGTGATGGTTGGGCAAGAGATTCTACTGTGATATCCTTACGGTCAATGAGGTCTTGTATGTAGTGCTTCAACTTCATGCACTTTATGGTGGCATGCCCCTTAACACAATGGTAGTCATAGTATTTGTTGTCTTTGTACCATGCAGGCTTAGGTGTTGATTAATCAAACGATTGTGTTTGTGGGTACATGAATATATTAGCTTTAGCCATTATGTGGAAAATGACATCTATTGGTTCACCGAAGGGGGTAAATGTGCGCTTAGGTGAGTTTTGTTCTCAAGGCTTTGGTTTTCCATGTGGGACTGATATGACATTTGTCTGGTTTATGGAGCTTGGCAGTTAGGTTGATACAATTCCCCAGGGGGATAGGTAGTCGCAACCTGGGGGCATAAATTTTGTTGGTATGCAGGTTGATGATATGTTGGCGTGGGTTGTTGATATATGAACGGGGGTTGTAGATACATTGGTGGTGTCTGTTGATAGGTTTGAGTAGGTGCATTAGGGCCAACAAAAATAATCAGGACATGTTTAGTATTAGTGGCACCATCGGTGATATTTTTCTTTTTTTTGTTCTAGTAACGGGGTCGATAGTTGTTGTTCCTATCAGTTTGTGATTCTTTGTAGTGTTTGATAGTGTCATCGTCTAAGAGGCCTCGCTCAAGATACATTCCTTTCTCATGGATCTTTTGATAGGTCTGTAGGCAATTCATATGCATGTGGTGAGCCAATTTAGGATGTAGATTATCAATGAATATTTTCATTAGGTGTTTCTCAGGGGGTTGATAGGATAGTCTCATGGTAAGCCCCTTCCATCTTTGGAGGTAATCTTCTAAACTTCCTCCACATTTTTGTTTTGAGTTGTATAAGTCTAGAAGGGATAACTCACTTTCAATTTTATGCCCATATTGCACCACAAAATATTTAGACAGTTCTGCAAATGTGGAGACGGTGTTGTAAGGGATCTTGTAGAACCACTCCAAGGTGGTCCCTCCTAGGCTCTTCGGGAAGAGACGCATTAGGTAGTTATCGATGTATGAAACCTCTTGGAATGCCATGTAAAACTCTTTGATATGGATGATGGGATCTCCCCTTCCCCAATATTTGTGTAATTTTGGTGTCTTGAAGTGCTTGGGGAAGGGTATCACTGTAATGAAATGATCAAATGGGTAAGGACATACCTCCTCAAATTTAAATTTTTTTCTTTTAGTCCTCGCTTGAATTTTTTGAGAGAATAATTCATTTCTTCCCATTTTATGTTGACTGGTGGTGGGATGGGTGCCTCCAGTGTGTTAGAATTGGGTGCCTGATATGGATCGAACGAAGCTGGTGAGTATGGAGGATTTGACAGAGGATATTTTGGTGTGTGGTAGGGATATTTATGGGTAGGATAGGTAGGTTGTGGAGGAATCATGGGTTGCTAAGGCTGGGAATTGAAGGACTATTATGAAAAGGATGGTAGGTTGGTGGTGGCTGTAAAGGGTGTTGGTAAGTGGGTTGCATAGGTTGTTGATAAGTGAGTTGGGATGGTCATTGGTAAGCGGGTTGTGTTGGTTTAGATGCCTGATACATAGGACAGGTATATGATTGGCCTATGTAGGTGGGATGGGTGTTAGATACACCATGTTATGGATAGGTACTATGTTGGTTGATTCTAGGGTTGACGCTTGTTGAAGTACTTGGCTACTAGGAAGATGGAATGGTTGGTGCAACTATGGATGGTGGCATGGCTAGATAGTTGGTGAATGTGGGAAATTGGGTTTGTGTTTTCTGGGCAAAAGAGTTGAAGGACTGTTGATGTGCTTGGGATGTGGTAGTATTTCCAACATGTGAATAAGTGAGAATCCCAATAGCTTGTAAAGAGGATTGGGAATAGTGCTAGGTGGAGGATGTGGAAACTTGATAGGTTTGTGGACCTTGATGGGCTTGTTGTGATGTGGATGTATGTGATATTTCATGAATGTTGGATTGGATTTTATTTTGAGGTGGTACAACATGTTGAGCATGGAAGGTTGGACCTGTAGGTGGCATGCCTGTAGTAAATTGTGGTTGTTGTTGTTGTGGTGGTGGAATAGGAGGGGGAAATGATGTTGAAGTGGAAGAGGTAGTAACTTGTGTAATGGGTGGTTGGGAAATGATTGGTTGAGTAGCAACAGGTTGGGAGATGATAGGTTGTGTAGCATCCAAAGGGTTAGCAGTGGGTTGTGAAGTTTGGGTAACGATGAGTGGGATTGGTTGTGATGCTAGAGGCAGAGGATGGTTGGAGGAGGAAGCTCCCAAAATAGAGAAAGGAGTTTATTAGGTTGTAGTATATACAATGGGTTGTGTGGTGGTTAGTTGGAGTAAGTGAGGGATGAGAAAACGAATTTGGGACATTCGTTGGCTTGGTCGACGATTTCCTCCACTACGGGTGGGAACATGTTGGATGGGATGTGGATGGGAAGTGGTACATGAGGTGGTTGGAATTTGTATGGAAGGGAGATGCCCTCATGTTGATAATTAGCCAGGATGGCTGCATTATTGTGTCCGATGATGGCACTGATCATCTGAGCATGTTTGGGATGATTAATAAATGCTTCCATAGAGCTGAGCGTAGGGACCTCAGTGGGGTCAACCCAAACATGTTCAGCTTGAACTTGGTGTCTGGGGTCAAATGAGACTATGACATTGTATGAATCCATTGTTGGGTCAGGTTGACTAACGAAAAAATTGGGATCCATATCTTTCCTCTTCTTAGAGTGGGTTTTAGGTGACATGAAATGGATGCCCTAATAGGGATGTGAAATGCTAGATGAAATGCAAGGATGTCTAAGAGACTAAGGATGTTGATGAAACATTTCTAGGATTGAGATGATGCATCTAAGATGATGAGGATGCTTCCTAAGGGATTGAGGATGACCTAGTGTACCAATGGATTAAGGGTTGCTTTCTCCAGTGTAGAATCATGTGGATGTGATTGTCTACCTAGGACAGACTTGTGGTCTTTGGCAAACAAGATTCTCTGTCAATGCAAACCAACATTTTGATACAGCTGATGAGGTTGCAAAGGGAAAGCGGGTTATCCTAAACAATGCCTAGTTTAAGGATACCTAATATGGGGTTTGATTAATATGTAGGTTCTAAGAAACTCAAAAGAGGATGTAATACCAAGTGAGAGATGTGATTTGGGATGTTTTGGATGAGAATTAGGGTGATGTTGGATTATATAGGATTTGGTTGGGTTGGATTATGGTAGGATAAATGCATGATGTGCTCCTAAAGATGATGACTAAGGATGGTCCTAAAAATGCATGCTAGATGATCCTAAGAAGAGGAAAGAATGACTGATTGTTGTGATAACCTAGCTAGTCATAATTCCCATAATTGATAAAAGTGCAGTTTTGGTTATATTTGGCCATTAAGCGCACAATATTTTTGGTGTAGATTACTTTGTCAAATTCCTCCCATTTGTGAGTTTCTTTCTTGATGGAATCAATGATGTGTTGATTTTTTTGGCCTCTCGAGTTGCATTTTTCTATTCTCTGTAAATGGGAGGTAATGAAGTCTTTACCTTCTCATGTTTCACTGAATCAGACATGAGCATGGTTTTGGTAATTTTTTCCAAAAGTATTTCTTTCTAGGACTAGGTAGTGAATACGGTAAGTGTACCTTGGATGCCTTTGGAATGATGATTGTTTTTTTTTTGGGTAAATTTGAGCAAACAATCTTGCAAGGGACAAAAAAACCTTGCAAGAAGCACACGGTTTTGATCTCTTTGGCAAAAGACTTTGGACCTTCAAATTTTGTATGTTCAACAAATGTTTTCACAGGATTGTAACATTGAATACATGCACAACCAATTTATACCTAAGAATTTGGTGAGCTTGAAAACCTTTGCCTGCAAATGTAGGTACACACACAAGAGATAATTAGAATATGACCATCACCAAGCATGCAATGGCTCCAATAATGATGTCATATTATCTGAATGCAAACTCTTAAGGTGGCACCAATGTGTAATTTATCTTGGGGAAATTACCATCTTCCTTGCACAACCGATTATTAAGATTTTAGTGGTAAACCAGGTAGGTTTCTAGTTAACAGTTGCTAGTAATATTTGTGGTGTCCCTGCAATCAGTTTGTACATTCGTGACTCACTTAAGAGCCTAGTTGACTGTGCCAGTATGCTAGGGATATTCACCTAGTATGGACTACTATCAACACAACTCACCCAAGCTTGAAGGGATATAGAGAAGACCTTTGGGTCACACCTTATTTCTATACCGGCCGAAGGGATTTACCGGTTTGAGGTCATCCTCTAAAAGGAAGTGCTTATTTTAGACAGGCCTCTCTAGAAGAAAAACAAGTAACTTAACCTTTCTCGTCACCCAATATCTGCAAATTCAAGGGGAGAGGATACATATATAAACCACTTCTAGTATGTCACCTATGTAACAAATTTTTTGCAATGAAATGAAAATAGCTCTCTAAGGTAGAGTTGAAAAACACTCATTCAAATACGCAAAACACTCATTCTTTCCAAAATGAACCTATTAAGATTAAGTGTTTTCTATCTAAGACATCAAACACTCATGATTAATATGCAAGGTTCTTTTTCTTTCTTTGCTTTGAAAATGGAAACACTTGAATTGAAAAATTGTTGGTTCTTTTCCCTTAAATGCACTCAAGACTTTGTGAATTGTTCTTTTTAGGACCCAAAGTGAAGTTATTGATCGATTACTTTTTAGAGCACCAAAATAAATGTTTTGTTTGTTTGATTGGGTTAATTGTTCCTCTTAGGAATTCAAGATTTCATGAATTCTTTTTATACCCCAAATCAAAATGTGTGATTGGTTTTACCCTTTGGTCAAGTTTTAAAACACCAAAACAAAGTATGAGTTCTTTTTGGTTATTCCAAAAACTAAATGTGCAAATTTAATGTTGTTAATAAATAAGGTGCACCCCCGAATGGCGTTCCTATGACCTGCACAAAAAATAGTGTAGAGTCAGTGTTCTTGCATACCCGTGAGTTTAGACAACAATATTGCGAGGTCAAAGTGCATTCCCATGGGGTCAAACTTCAATCCTGTAGGGGTTTGACTCGATATTGTGGTCTTAAAAATAAAGGAAACATGCGAATATGGCCTTATAGCTTTACAATTTTATAACAACGCATTCCTGCGGGTCCAAACCGCGTTCCTGCAGGTCTGTAGTTTGGAAGAAAAAATGACAGAACAAAGGATAAAATAGAAAGAAAATGCTCTCAGCCTCTGTCAGGGTGTAGAGTCATGGGATCACATTCTCGCGAATAGAGGCTGTGTTCCTGCAGATCTAGTCATCGATCCTGCGGGAGGATTAAAATAAATCTGGGCAAAATTTGACTTGAAATTTGATGGTGCAATTTCTTATTTTTGTTCCTCCAACCTATAAAAAACCTGAAAACCTTGCACAAAACACTCAAAACATATCAAACATTAGCTTTTGGGTAAGTTTCAAGTAGAAAAATATTGGAAAAGAAATGAGAATGACCCGTGAAGTTGGTCCCACCGGGTATGCCAAAATGTGTGTAAGGAAAATAGTATTAAAGGAAAATACAATAAACTAGTTAGAGCATTCAAACAAGTAAAATCAATACAACATATAAGATTAGACAAAAAGGAAGAACTAAAACATTAACAAAAGCCTAAGAGTATGCAAACCTCCCAAACTGAGTAGAAGCCTCCTTTGATGTGTGGATTTTGTCCACTGTGGATTGAATGTGTGCTCAAATGTTAGTGCTCAAGCTTCAAAGGATTGGTTTTGGGATTATAAGGCTATGTTGGATGATTTTGGCTCTCAATTTTGCATGATAACAATACTTTGATAGTGGATGAAAATGAAGGAAAAAAGCCTTCAATTTATAGGCAAGAGGAGGGTTGAGATCCAAACTTGAGGAATGGTGGAGATTCATTTGAGAGAGAACACATGTATCGTGCTTTCTCAAATGCCGCTCATTGTGACAAGTGTCACACAGAGAGAGGTTTGGAAGAATGGGGTAATGTGACCATTTTGGGAGATGTGAGAGGGGAAATAAATGTAAGAGATGGATGGAGTGTGGAAAAGGGATTTAAGAGCATTTAAGGAATACTTAAATGCATATGGTTTGGGATTTGAGGGATGTGACATGAAAGTTGACTTGGGTGAGGGTTAGAATTTCTTAATCCTTGTATTATGATTGTGCAAATGTTTAGGGAGTGATTAGGTTTGGATTAGAGAAAAAGTAGGAGGATGTGATGAGAGGAGAGAGAATGAGTGGAGGGGTTAATTAGCTACTTGGAGTCAATTAGCTAATAAGAAAGGTTTAGTATGTGTGAAGAGGTTGGGTTGAGTTAGAATTATGGGTTAGGTGGTTGAGCAAGGCTAGTTTAGGGGTTAAAGTTAGGAACCATGTGCTCAAATTTAATTAAATGAAATATTTAATTCACAAGTGGGGACAAGAGAGGAATTATGAATTAAGTTAAATAAATAAACATATTCATTCAACTTAATAGAGTAAAAAAAAATATTTAATCAATTATTAGACTATAGGTTGTATTTTAATAATTAATTAGACTATAGCTTAATTAATTAAATTAATTAGGCTAGGGGATAACATAAATTAATTAAATAATATGTAATTATTTAATTAATAATTTTCTAGAAAAGTACTAAATTTAATTAAATATGTTAATCAAATTTAGGTGTCTACACTTTGTATCTTAGGTCTTATTTACTAATGTTGGTCTTTTTGTCTTCCACTTATCTTGAAAATTGTGGATCATGTATATCTTTTACTCTTCTACGTGTCTTTAAAATAAATGATAAATTGTACTACTTGTAACCAACTCCCCATAAAGGTTAACTATTATGAGATATGGGATGTATGTTCCTTTTCTAGACCCTTGTACAAACTACTCCTTTTCTTGAAGTTGAATGTTACACTCTATGCTCTATTTAGATCCAATTCAAAAGATTTTTCAGTACATTTTGTCTTCTTGAAAAGAGATACGTCCCTAGAATTGCTTGAAAGACTTCCTTAAAGGTTTAAAGTGTTACAAAATATTTGTATTGGCACAACACCCTTTGGATTAGCTTTATCTTCAAGGAAATATCCCTCTCCTTTTTCCAAAAACTCATTAGAAAAAAGAGCCAACTGTTAAAATCTCAAAGGTTATTTCACAATGAGGAATGGGTCTTATACTAGTGAAACTTCTTGATTTCCTTTAGCAAGAATTTTCCTATGGAAATGAATGAAAATTATAAGATCTATAAGCTCAATGAATAGCACAAACAAGAGAGATAAAATGATATGATTAATTGATTGATTGAATTCAATAATGATTAACAATATACAACATCCAATGAATATAATGTAGATGTGCCTGAATATATAGGTAATGCATGATAACTAGGAGATATGGAAGAGATAACCTATCAACCACACTATGTGGAATCACATGTCCACCAAAGGTAGATCATCCTCCATTGTGCAATGAATTGTGTGAAACAATGAGAGGATGATAATGTGATAAGAGCACTAAAGGTGGATCTCACACATAAAGTGGAATGAGATAATAACTATAACCACCTAAAGTGGAGTTCTCCTATACCATGTGCTAAAATAGGATGCAAAATCCTACTAGTATGCAATTAAAATTACTATGTAATGCATTATCCTATGTAAGCTTAAGTAAATTATAATTAAGAATATTTAATTACACCAACACCCTTATTTAGGCATGAGTCTCTTAGGGATCAACATTATTCAACTATTTTGAGCCATTTAAGTTATTTCTAAGTAAAGAAAGATTATTATTGTCCTATAACTATGTAACAAATTTGATTGTCTATGGAGATAATTGATTTTTTTTTGTATTAGATATCTATTGAAAACAAAACATTAGAGTTTAGAAGTAACTATAATGTCTGAATAATCCTTCCATGAAAAGGATAACAAGAGTCTTATGTAAGCCTAATGCTCAAATCACATACTGTATCTATATAATTTATTAGGTTGTTGAATCATTAATATTGAATTTATTTACCATATTATACTATTTTAGAAGATGGTGAAGTAAGATAAGTTTGATCCTAAAAAAATGATATTAGGAATTATACAATATGTACAATAGAGAAAACTAGATACATGATAAAACATAAAGTCAGATAACTTCACTCTTGGTAGCATTGTCAAATACACATATTTGACATAAGGAACACAATTAATTTAGGAACAAAAAAGATATCTACGTACAAATTAAATAGGGTTTAGTATAAAGAAAATTGTTTTAGCATGCATAAAAAAAATGGAAATTTCAAGAGTACAACTCAATCAATAAGAAATAGTGAAACATGTAGCATTGGTAATGCATTGGAAAAATAGGATCAATCGGGACTAGTATATTAATGTACAAAGTTTGTGATTTATTAATTGATACATTGGATCTATCACTTGAATATAATTATATGTCAATTCAGTTATAAAGTGGAGCTCAATTGATTACTTCTTCAGTTGTCTTGTACAAGGTGAAACAAATGAAATTAATTTATGTAACTATGAATTGGACCCTATTACCCTATACGAGCCACATAAGGTACATGATCATGAAATTCATTTACATATAATGTGGATATCTACAATGCCAAGTACAAAGGATAAAGAAATTAGGCTATGGGTGGATATATTATGTATTCATTGGTTGTCCAAATGATTTAACAAACAAAAATGTGTATGGTAAATGAAAATAGAGAAAAAGTAATTGCACTTTAATCAATCATTACATGGCTTAGAATTGTATTCAATTCTCCTTCATGATAAAAATCCTATTCATGGACAGTTTGGACTAGTCATGAACTCCCAAATTCAAATTCCTAACAAAAAGCCAAGAACAACATAGTGCGAGCATTGACCATTGAGTGAAAGTGGGAATTAAAATTGTATAATAGTGTAAACAAATATCAATTCAAAAGTCAATCTTAACATTTCATCATTAATTTAGTACAAAATGTTATGGATTCTAATGAATATCAAATAGAGAGGGGAAATATTGAATGCACCATAGTTTTAGAGGGGATGACAGATATAAGAAATCCAATTCTTTACCAGTTTATTTGTCTATTATGATACTGGTACAATATTTATAAAATTTGTGAATGCATATAATAATATCAAATTTGTAACTAAATTATTCAAATTTCTTGATGATGTGGCCATATATGTAGATCCACCCAATGTGATTCAATTTATTATAGACAATTTTAATGCAAGTGTTGTTATAGGAAACTTATAATGGATAAGGATCCCTCTATTTTTTACCTTGTACATGACATGTTGCTTTGATATATCTCTAGAGGGCATTGAAACACTTGAATGGGTTAAGAATATATTACAAAAGACTCACACTAGTCCTAAGTTCATTTATAATCACACAAAAGTAGTGTAGATGATGAACTCTTTCACAAAAAGGGTGAGAAGCTACTTCAACCAAAGGTGACAAGATCTACTACACTTCCTTGCATTGCAAACTCTTCATCATTTAAAAAATGAATTTTAAGTGAATATTCATTTCAAACAAATATAATCTAAATTCACTAATCAATTACATGACATAACAATGGTAGGGTGCATTTTTATACGAGTCTTTTGGATGTTGGAAAATAGTTCTGAAAGCATTTGGTAAAAGTACTAAAACTAGTAGATGGGGAGAAATTCTCCATAGCCTATTTTGTATGAAGTCATGGATAAGGCCAATAAGATGATGAGAAGTATAATGGAAATAAATAAGGATAGATAAACAACATCGTAAACATAATTAAGAAAATATGGAATGAACAAACACACTCTCCTCTTCAACCATTGGATTCTATTTGAATCCATCATTTATCTATAGACCCTATTTAAATATGAATCAGATGATGTTGAGGTCACACAAGACCTATTCATGTGCATGGACAAAAGTCTCACATTTCCAAAAAAGTTAGATGCACTTTGGAAAAGCTACCAATATATAATTGGGTGAGGAATTTTTTCTTGAATATAGCTATTGTGCAAGACAAATAAATTTTCAAACCAAGTGGACTCACTTTTGTTAGAGTTTTAGGTGACTCTATGGTGCAGAGAACCCTAGGTCTTAATGAATAAAATTGCAGAGAGTTGGTGTTTTGGTAGGATGAAGTCACATTTTTGGTTTTAATAAGGTCCTCGAGACCATTTCTCATGTTGTTAATAGTTTGGATTCATTTTGAAGTCAAATTTGTAAATGTTGCAAAAGTTGTCCAAACAAATTTGCATTTTTGCATTTTGAGGAAGTTCAATAGTTGGTCTTTCAAAAGTCAATTGCAATCATTTGGATATGGCTGAAAAAATGTTTGGAAAATTTTAAATACATATTTTAAACATGAATCAGAGGGTTTGGAAAGAAATGGAATGAAGAAAATACAAAGTTTGCATGTCCAAAATAATGCTTTTTCTAGGATATCTGACTATTATTTGGCTTTTTACAAACTTTACTTTGGATTTAATGATATGAAATCGATTATAAGTGATAGAGGATTGAATCATGTTTTAGCTCCAATTGGTTTTGTGTTTTTTCATTGATTTTGGAGAAAGCTATTGCAAATTTATAAAAACTAGCCTGAGTCTATCCTAGGGTTACCAGTTTTGGGAAAATGAAATAACTCTTATTTTCATTGTTGGATTTTGAAAAAAAATATTAGGAAAGGTCTGCAATAAGGCCCTCTTTTGTCTCATCAAAGTGATTGGCTTAATTATTTTATTTTGGAAGTTATAGGTAACTTTTTTTTTCATTTGCATGCATATTTGCATAATTAGGCTTGGTCAAGAAGTAGGTTAATCAATTGTTTACCCTTTCCATACAAAGAAAACCTACTTGATTTTGAAGTATGTTTTGTAAGAGACAAATGGGTATTTTAAAATTCCATCAAATTGTTGGTATCATGCATTTCTTGAATGTTATGATGGAAAACCCCTATTTGAAGGGTTACTAGCGAGTTGAAGGCTTGTAAGAGAAATCTATCATTTGGGTGTTTTTGGTACAGAGGAATTGGTTTTTGTGAATATTTTGATCTTGTATTCCCCTAGTTTTCATCTCTATACAAAACCCCTATGATCAAATGAAATACAAAGATAACTTCCACAAGAGAATGGCAAGATAATTGCAACAAGATCCAAGAATGATATTATTGCTAATGAACATGATTAAAATATACACAATGATTCTTCTTATATAGGCAAGGAAATAAGAGACTATGATAACAAGAAGATAAGTTATCACCCATACAAGGTGGAATCACATGTCCACCAAAGGTGGATCATCCTCCATTATGCAATGAAGTATGTGCATGGGGTCTTCACTAGCCTAGGCAATATCATATCATGTGCGTTCATATTGGGGGATATTATATCCCAAAAATCCAATGCAATATATTGGAAATATAATAGGGATAGAAAGGATTTTTAATTTTGAAGAGGAATACAATACTCATAGGTATTTTTTATTCAACAATATCCAAAAGCACATAAGAAGCAGCAGGAAAAATCATTGACAATCTAAAATTTGAAAACAACTTTCCCAGGAAATGGCTAAGAAATGAGAAAACTATTTTAATTTTAGAATTTTGAAGTGGAAGGAAACTAGAAACAAAGGGGAAGGACCTGAAACTTCAAGCAATTTACATTTTTAGGGGCCATGTACAGATTTCAATCACAGGTGCACAACATTATATCTATAATTTGTAACTTTACAAGTGTCATTTACTCATTTTCATTTGTAACTTGTTTCCATATGCAATATAAGATGGCTCTTGTGCTATACATTATCTTCTACACATGTATCATAGACTATTTTTATTATTTTCAATGCATTCAAAGGGGTTTTAGAAGGAATATTATCCATTGTTAACAAACATTTGGGCAATTATTTAGTTATTTATATAGATAACTAACAAAGGGGGTAGCTCGCTTACAATCTAACCAAGATCCCTTGCAAGATGACCAAGCCCCCTTACTAGTTTGATGAACAAGCCTCATCAATAGCTTCCATAAGGAGACTCATGGTTAGGATCATGTTCCCCTTCCTCTATGTCTGAGGTTTCTTTTGGTGTTCCAAAATCAAAGTTTGAAAAAATAGTACCAATTAATGGTTGCAATGAGTACATACATTTGGCTATGGTAAGGTAACCATCAGTTAATACATTGATCCTCTCAAGCTGAGAGGCAAAGAAAAGATCACCATTGTTTGCCACAAATTTGGCAAATGAAGTAATGTCCAGATTGGACAGTCCTTCATGAAACACAGTTAGAGCTTGAGTAACATTCTTCTTCCTGGCCAAAACTTCAACATCAAAAAATCCAACAATAAAACCTTTATTATGGTCTATTTCCATTCGGATCATAACCACTAAAAAAGCATATTTATATTCATCACACAACAATGCATATGTCATCCTTGAAGCCTGGTAACTTGCTGCAAAGGCTTCAGCCATCGTTGTAAGGAATATTTCCAATAAGACTCCATTATGGTAGTGACTGGATGAAATTGGCCTAAAGACCCGCTTGATCGCAAGAAATAGGGATTCATCTTGGAGTTTGAACAACATTGTTAGCTGATTATCAATGTTTGTCTCCCCACAACTACAATATATACCAAAGTGAACTTGTCATGCCATACTTCTCCCTTAATAAACTCATAATAAACTATTGCTATTTGATATAAAAATATGCATTCCCTACTCCTTTTATAGACAAAACCCTCTCTTGTCTCCTCTCTAATAAAGGAAATTTGAATCTCATCCTTCCCAAAAATATAGGGAATAAACCTTAGAATAATCTATTAATTCTCCACTCATAATAGGAATATATATTATAAATTCTATCTTCGGCTGAAAACATATTTGAATATGTCCAGTTCAAATAACTATACTCTGCATTTATAGAGCATAGTCTAGATATGTGGAGGGGAACCCACTGTAGCATATGGGAGCTTTCCCAAATTTTTAGAGAATTGTATTGTTTTTCCTTCCCCAAATATTCCTTTCTATCATTCTTTAACCAAATCCCTCACGTTATTTGTATGTGAGAACTTCTTTGTCTTCCTCGATTATCTTCACCAGTTCAAGCCATACTTTAGGATTATCATTGACCACTTCTTTGCTCGCTTTATATATTCTTGGTATGACTTGAATGTGTAATTTTTTTCTTCTTTGTATTGGACATAAATTGTTGGAACTATATTGAGATGATGTACTGAGAGGGGAGGGGTGAATCAGTACCTCTAAAACTTTTCTTGGTTAGCCCATTGACCCTTAGTCATCAGTTTGTAATTTATCTTATCTAACTGTTCATCTTTCTTTATGCATATGTAATCATATCATACATTCTTTTTAGTATGTAACCATAACAGAAACATTCATGAAAATAGATAACACATGACACAAGATATGATATTGCAGAAAACTCCTGTTAAGGAAGTAAAAACTACGGTGGGGATTGTTACCCACAAACTTCACTATCTGCAGATAAGAAGGGGCCGGTTAAGGCTTACAATTGGTCACTTTTGATGACCTACCCTGTTAGGAGTATTACAGTGGAGACCTGTTAAGATATACTTTGTTTGAAGCTTTAGCAACACTGTTAAGTGTGCACTCTGTTAAGAGATTTAGAAAGAACGGTTAAGTCCACCTTCTACAAAAGGATTTTAGATGTGATGCACTTGTTAGAATGCAACTACAT